>JAVJIX010000259.1:677500-767500 GCA_036785185.1 Paratrypauchen microcephalus
TCTAAACCAGGTCTAAACCAGGTCTAAACCAGGTCTAAACCAGGTCTAAACCAGGTCTAAACCAGGTCTAAACCAGGACTAAACAGGTCTAAACCAGGTCTAAACCAGGTCTAAACCAGGTCTAAACCAGGTCTAAACCAGGTCTAAACCAGGTCTAAACCAGGTCTAAACCAGGTCTAAACCAGGACTAAACAGGACTAAACCAAGTCTAAACCAAGTCTAAACCAGGTCTAAACCAGGTCTAAACCAGGTCTAAACCAGGTCTAAACCAGGTCTAAACCAGGTCTAAACCAGGACTAAACCAGGACCAAACCAGGTCTAAACCAGGTCTAAACCAGGTCTAAACCAGGTCTAAACCAGGACTAAACCAGGACTAAACCAGGACTAAACCAGGACTAAACCAGGAATAAACCAGGAATAAACCAGGAATAAACCAGGACTAAACCAGGTCTAAACCAAGTCTAAACAGGACTAAATCAGGACTAAATCAGGACTAAACCAGGTCTAAACCAGGACTAAACCAGGTCTAAACGAGGACTAAACCAGGACTAAACCAGGACTAAACCAGGACTAAACCAGGACTAAACCAGGACTAAACCAGGAATAAACCAGGACTAAACCAGGTCCAAACCAGGTCTACACCAGGTCTACACCAGGTCTCAACCAGGACTAAACCAAATCTAAACAGGACTAAACCAGGACTAAACCAGGACTAAACCAGGACTAAACCAGGACTAAACCAGGTCTAAAGAGGACTAAACCAGGACTAAACCAGGACTAAACCAGGACTAAACCAGGACTAAACCAGGTCTAAACCAGGACTAAACCAGGTCTAAACCAGGTCTAAACCAGGACTAAACCAGGACTAAACCAGGACTAAACCAGGTCTAAACCAGGTCTAAACCAGGACTAAACCAGGTCTAAACAGGACTAAACCAGGTCTAAACCAGGTCTAAACCAGGATTGAACCAGGTCTAAACCAGGTCTAAACCAGGTCTAAACCAGGACTAAACCAGGACTAAACCAGGTCTAAACCAGGTCTAAACCAGGTCTAAACCAGGACTAAACCAGGACTAAACCAGGACTAAACCAGGTCTAAACCAGGTCTAAACCAGGTCTAAACCAGGACTAAACCAGGACTAAACCAGGACTAAACCAGGTCTAAACCAGGTCTAAACCAGGACTAAACCAGGTCTAAACCAGGTCTAAACCAGGACTAAACCAGGACTAAACCAGGACTAAACCAGGTCTAAACCAGGACTAAACCAGGTCTAAACCAGGACTAAACCAGGACTAAACCAGGACTAAACCAGGACTAAACCAGGTTTAAACCAGGTTTAAACCAGGTTTAAACCAGGACTAAACCAGGTCTAAACCAGGACTAAACCAGGTTTAAACCAGGTTTAAACCAGGTCTAAACCAGGTCTAAACTAGGTCTGAACCAGGTCTGAACCAGGTCTAAACCAGGTCTGAACCAGGTCTGAACCAGATCTAAACAAGGACTAAACAAGGACTAAACAAGGACTAAACCAGGTCTAAACCAGGTCTAAACCAGGTCTAAACCAGGTCTAAACCAGGACTAAAACCAAATCTGAACCAGGTCTGAACCAGGTATAAACCAGTAACGGCCCTTTACAATTTTTAAAGGGCCCATATTACACTTTTTTTTTTTTTTTAATCTATCTTTTAAACTCCACGAACCTTCACTAGAATCATTTGGATCAATTCAGCTCTGGAATTGCCGATCTCAACTGAACTAAAGGTAAAAAAAAAAAAGGAGCTGTTCACTTGGAAACCACCTTTGGAGAGCTTTGGAGATGTGGACAGATGAATAATAACCATAAAATTAAAGCCGCAAGCGGCGTTGGTCGGGACCTCGCACCTGCGTTTGTGCGTCTTACTGAGACGCACAGCCATACCAAATTTCGTGTGCCTGGCACAATTATCTCACTTCCTGTTGGGCGTGGCCATGACATTGTAGATACCCTGTCAGAACAGACCCTGTCAGACTCTGTTAGACCCTGTCAGACCCTGCATGTGGCCTACATGCTGAGGCCTACATGAACCTTCGATGCTTGTCCCCACATTGCTGCTTGCAGCTATATCAGATCAAAGGTACAAAGATCAAAGACCTTTGATCAGGGCGTTGCCTAGCAACAAATACCTCCCATTCATAACTCATCACTCCCATTCAATAAATACCTAACTTTATCGATCCGCCGTATCGTCATATTACCGCCTATTTGAAAATCCTTCGCAATTTTACATCTCCAACGTCTTAAGATTATGTTCACCAAAATTTAAGCCTATCTGAGGTACGGTGTAGGAGAAGTGTTTCAAATTCCATACCTAACTTTATCGATCCGCCGTATCGTCATATTACTGCCTATTTGAAAATCCTTCGCAATTTAACATCTCCAACGTCTTAAGATTATGTTCACCAAAATTTAAGCCCATCTGAGGTACGGTGTAGGAGAAGTGTTTCAAATTCCATTCTATGTCCAATACCCAAAAATCACACAAAAGCCCAATTATCTCACTTCCTGTTGGGTGTGGCCATGACATTGCAGTGAGGCGTTTGTTTGTCTTATTGAGATACACATCCCTACCGAATTTCGTGCGCCTATCTTAAACGGTATGCCAGCCCCGAAAGACAACGCGCTAGGGGGCGCTATCGAGCTCCTGGGGGTCACTGGGGGACGGGACTTTGTGTGGTCGTACTGGCAGCACTTTGTGATGCCCGTGCAAAGTTTCGTTCGTTTTGAAGCATGGGAACATGCTCAAAATTGCCCCAGCGTGTATGAACAAGAATAATAATAATAATAATACGGAAACAAAGCAACAACAATAGGGACCTTCGTCCCCCTTCGGGCTCGGTCCCTAATAACCATAATGTACACTGGGCCAAAACTCTTTTACACAGAGATTATTATTTAACAGAATGATTTTATGATTTTTAAACTGTTTATCTTGTTTAAGTAGATAAATACAAATTACAAAGTTCAAATGTGTCCATGAAGCCTGAAAAAACAAGATAAATGCTAAAGACGTTGCTAATTTACTGATCGGCTCTGCCCTTTGACGTTAAACTGGCTCGATGTCCCTGATACCTCTGTCGCCATGGAAACCGGGCCAGTATTTGCATAAAGAGTTTGTGTCTATACTGTAAAAAGAAAAAAACAGAATTATGACCGAAAATACAAGAGGGGAATAAAAGACATGACTCATACTGGCCATGTTTAGTCCTGATGGGATTTGGTCCTGTTTTAGTCCTGGTTTAGTCCTGGGTTTGGGCCTAGTTTGGTTCTGGATTTGTTTTGGATTAGTCCTGGTTTAGTTCTGGTTTATTTCTAGGTTTAGTTGGTCCTGGTTTAGTCCTGGTTTAATCCTGGTTCAGTCCTTGGTTTGGTCCTGGTTTAGTCCTGGTTCAGTCCTTGGTTTGGTCCTGGTTCAGTCCTGGTTCAGTCCTTGGTTTAGTCCTGGTTTAGTCCTGGTTTAGTCCTAGTTTAGTCCTGGTTCAGTCCTTGGTTTGGTCTTGGTTTGGTCCTAGTTTAGTCCAGGTTTAGTCCTGGTTTAGTCCTGGTTTGGTCCTGGTTTAGTCCTGGTTCAGCCCTTGGTTCGGTCCTGGTTCGGTCCTGGTTCAGTCCTTGGTTTAGTTCTGGTTTAGTCCTGGTTCAGTCCTGGTTTAATTCTGGTTTAATCCTGTTTTGGTCCTGGTTTGGTCCTGGTTTGGTCCTGGTTTAATCCTGGTTCAGTCCTGGTTCAGTCCTGGTTTGGTCCTGGTTTAGTCCTGGTTTGGTCCTGGTTTAGTCCTGGTTCAGTCCTTGGTTCGGTCCTGGTTCGGTCCTGGTTCGGTCCTGGTTCAGTCCTTGGTTTAGTTCTGGTTTAGTCCTGGTTCAGTCCTTGGTTTGGTCCTGGTTTAGTTCTGGTTTAATCCTGTTTTGGTCCTGGTTTGGTCCTGGTTTGGTCCTGGTTTAGTCCTGGTTTAATCCTGGTTCAGTCCTTGGTTTGGTCCTGGTTTGGTCCTGGTTTGGTCCTGGTTTAGTCCTGGTTTAATCCTGGTTCAGTCCTTGGTTTGGTCCTGGTTTGGTCCTGGTTTGGTCCTGGTTCAGTCCTGGTTTGGTCTCAGTGATGTGGTTTTAATTTGAAGTCGCCTGTTTGTCTCCATGGAGATGTTAATGCGTTGCCTGGAGTCCGAGTCTTCCACCTGACATTAAAAATGTATTTTGCATTTGTTTAAATAAAGGTGATTTTACAGTTTAAAAATGTCAAAAGAACAAATTCAATTTGTCAACTGGACAAAAGTTTATTTGGTGGAATCCGTTTCTCAGCTCATCCAAGCTGCTTCTTCAGTTCTGGTCAGACACTGGTGGACACTGCCTATATCTGCCTGAAGGGGGCGCTAACTGAGACTACCACACCTACTTGTTTCCAGTTTGTGTTAGTTAGGTGGGCCTATTAGATCTGCAGTGGGAGTGGAGTGTGGGGGCCTGGTACAGTCCTGCTTTAGTCCTGGTTTAGTCCTGGTTCAGTCCTGGTTCAGTCCTGGTTCAGTCCTGTTGTAGTCCTGTTGTAGTCCTGGTTCAGTCCTGGTTCAGTCCTGGTTCAGTCCTGCTTTAGTCCTGCTTTAGTCCTGCTTTAGTCCTGCTTTAGTCCTGCTTTAGTCCTGATTGATTGTGAGTGGGGAGTGTGCCAGGTGTTTTTTTCCAAAAGTCCACATTTATTTCTTTTGTTTTGTTGACATTGAGTTGTAAGTTGTTACTGTCACACCAGTTGATGAGTTGGTGTACCTCCTCTCTGTATGCCGAATCATCATCATCATCACTGATGAGGCCCAGCACTGTTGTCATCAGCGAATTTGATGATGTGATTCGATGTGAATCTGGCACAGCAGTCGTGGGTCATCAGTGTGAACAGCAATGGAGACAGCACACATCCCTGGGGGACCCCGGTGTTAATGAAGGTGGTCTCTGAGGAGTTTTTACCGACTCTTTGTAACCCAGTAGAGAAAATGTGCCGTATTTCTTTTATTTAAATGCACTCATTTCATTCTGATAAACATTTATTTTGGTAAGACCCGCCTTCTCAAGATCGCAATCTCAGATTCACTTTGGTTTTCATTCTTTTACGCTCTGGATGCACATGCGAGAGGCTGTGTTGATGATCACTTTTATTTTTGCTAAGTTAAAGGGACAGTGTGTAAGATTTTTACCCGTTAATTACTGAAATTGAAGATACCCATTCAAAAATACATTGTTTTCCAAGCCTTTTCACTTCCATCATGAAATCAAAGTATTCTTTTGGACTTAGATATAGTCACATAAAAGGGGGATCTTCCCCATATAGAGGCAGCCATTTTGAATACGAGAGCCGCAGAAGGACATTTGGGCTCATCCTTCGCCTAGGCTCCTGCTAGCACCTGCTCGGCCGCACTGCATGAGGGAGAGAAGGAGAAAACGAGAGCGGAGCCGGGGAAGGGGAGGGGGGGAGGGGGGAGCCTCGTGGTTTTGGGTAAACAAGACAAGCTGCTGTATCACACGTCGTAATGGATCTAACACGTGTTTTGGACTAAATTGTTTTACTGGATTTTATTCGCTGGATCCTTACGGACAGATTGAGGCCAAGTTTATGGTGAAATAGTGAGTTTGACCTGTGCAGAGCCTTCAAAGGTAAGCTAAGTAACAAACCTCGTTTTCTGCTTTTCTGTATAAAAGCCCCATGTGCTCGGGGAGTGATTGTTGTGCAGGGAAATGAATTGCATAGTCAAAAAGAGGAGACTGTAAGGTTTCATTTGATGTGTAGATTGTCATGGAACACGAAAACACACGATGTGTGTTTTCATGCGAAAAGAAAAAAAAAAAGTGACCGCGGGACCACGTTTTATTTATACCATAGTTGTCGGCGAGAGCTCGCACAGCGCCGGGTGCGCGCGGGTACGCGAGCTGTCTGCGTTACGGTGCGCCCGGGTGACCCTCGAGGTCTGCCGTAGCCAAAAGAGGAAGTGGAATAGCTACCATCCACCTATGCACCACGAATCCTACACACTGTACCTTTAAAGATTGTCCCGGTGAGTCCACGTTCTTGTAATTCAATGCAAATATGACGCTAACTGAGAAATGTTTATATGCTATTTTAAGTTGATCGCATGCATGAACCTGATGGGCCACGATGGTTTCTGTTCCGTGTTCATGCTAAAACTCGTGTTGGTGAGTCCACACATGCTTAACATGTGTAACATGGTGGAAAAAACATGCTAGCGTGATGCTAATGCTAATCGCAAGTGATAGACTACTGCTTAAAGGACAATGTTTTTACAATCTGGACCTTATTTCGGTGATAAAACAACATCATTTACTCACCCATTGTACTTTGGTGTCATTTGGAGCATTTCCGGAGATTTCGGAGTTGGGCTTTATCCATTTAACGTGAGTGCTCGGGGCACGATGTTGCAGTCACCAAATAACACAAACTTGATCACTTTTCAAATGACAAAAGTTCAATGTGTTAGTCTACACTTTCGTTTGAGTCAAAAGTGGCCTGTAACTAAGAGATCCAGTCATGGTTCCGATAGGATAACGTCATCGAGGACCGTGCGTGATGGGCGCTGGTAAACCCAACATGTACTGTAAACAAGGAAAGGAAGACAAGACAGATTAGGTTTTTCACTTGCAAGCGGAGAACGATCAGAGAGAAAAGCCCAGGTAACAAATGCTCTGGCACAGTCTGCTCTGAGCGCCCTGGTTCTCTGTGCTCTCCGCTGCGCATTTATTCAGTTTCACAACCCTAGTTACAACCCGCTGTCCTGCCCTAAAGGGGTGGGGGGAAACGTGGCAGGACAGTGATAAAACCTAAACAAAAAACACTTGTAACATAATTCCAGATATGGCATCTATCAGCTGTGACAATGTCACTGTGACATCAGCAGATAATGAAAGCAGGAGCCGAGCTGTCTGCCCTCAGATATCTGACATTTCTGCAACTCAAAAACATATGATTACAAGTCACGTACACATTTAAAAACTTAATTTCTAAAGAATAAAGAATCACAAAAGTTGATTATATATAATTATTCCATCAGCGCGCATGCATTCATTCCGCTACTTTGCTTAGAAACGCTCAGAACTTTTCTGTTGCAAGTGAGACATGTATAGTTCTGATGTAAATATGGAGTTATAACATTTGATAATTTGAAAAGAAAAGTAAACAAAGCTACTACTACTACTACTACTACTACTACTACTACTAGTACTAGTACTAGTACTACTACTACTAGTACTACTGCTAAGAATTAGATAATGGAAATGGATTTCAACTAGCTGTATACTAAAACATTGTTCTAGTTTTTTTTTTTCTATTGTTGTTGTCATTGGTGTCGACTGGATTTGGATCTGGATTTTCCTTGGAGGAAATGGCGAACCTGTCCCAGAACCCAGAACTGTGAACTGAGAACATCCTACTTCTCTGCTCTTCTTGTCGAACTCATCGCGTGGTAACCATTCAAACTGCCGCAACGAGGATCCTTTATGAACTCTGACTGAAACGACTAAATATACTGAGCTCAGTAGGACTTGTTTTTTTCTTTTTTTTTTCTTTTTTATTGTGCACAACTTGAATGTGAATAGATTTCCGGCTGCTAAGTTGTAAACTAAATGTTTGGTTTTTTTTATTCAAATTTTTTCTATTCATTACAAAACAAGCTTGCTCATCTGTTTCCAGCCATCTCATTTAGGTCGTTTTCACACCAGGAAAGTCCGATAGTTCACTTGCTTTGGTCTGGACCAAATTTTTAAAAATGTTTTTATTTTGGTGCGCTTCGCTTTCACACTGTACTTTTTTTCCAAGTGAACCAACGTCTATAAACAAAACCACGTGTGCTGAGGTCGCTCAGCCATTGGACAGAAATGAGCCGTGTCCAAACGTCATGTCCAAACCCGGAAGGAGGAGAATAACAGTGTTACGTGCTGTTTTCAATCTAACCTTAGTGATATGGTTTGCTCAGTTTTTACAGTTCGCACAAATGTTTGAGCAGCATCGTGAGGTTTACACTATTTTACAATCAATTTACAAACGACGAAGACACAGGGCAAGACGGCTACAGAGGACAGCGCTCATGTGCACATCAAGTTCTGACTCTTGCTCTTCACGCAAAACGTAAGTAAACCTTGTAAGTTTCGTTTCGTTTCGTTTCGTTTAGTCTTGTTTCGTAGGCCTCGGTTTCCCATAATGCTCGACATACGACGGGAGCTCATTAAGTACAAAAAGCCAACTTGTGTCGGATCGAGTCCGGTCTGCATTCTCACCTCAAACGAACCGCACCAGGATTCGAATGGAACCGTGCCGAGACGGAGCTTTTTAGGTGGTCTCGGTTTGCTTGTTTGCTCCGGATCGAGGTTTTTGGTTTTTATTCACACCAGCCCAAAAGGTCCGAATCAAAGGAGCAAACAAACTCTGGTTCATTTTAAATGAACCAAACAAGGCAGGTGTGAAAACGACCTTACACTTGCATTATTATCGTTCCTATTGTAGCCCTTGAAAGCCTAGAGCGTGGTCCAAACCACTAGATTACTTTATTTAAACTATTCTTGGGTTAGGGGTTACATCTTACTGTGGTAAACGGAGAAATTCAATTTGTCAACTGGACAAAGTTTATTTGGTCGAAGATGTTTCACAGCTCATGCAAGCTACTTCGTCAGTTCTGGCTAGAGTGCTGATGGACACTGTAGCTGAAGAAGACATGCTTTATTCATCCCCGTAGGGAAATTATTTCTCTGCATTTGACCCATCCATCAGGAGCAGTGGGCAGCTCGTCTTTCAGGCACTCGGGGACCCATCTCCATGATCTTATTGCTCGGCTTGGTCAGGACCTCAGCTGGAGGATTTTACCTGGAGCATGTTTTGGGTTGATGGGGGAAACCGGAGTTCCCGGAGGAAACCCACCCAGACATGCTGTGAAGCGTGAGTGCTAGCCACGCTTCACAGCCGTGCCGACAACCTGTAGGGAGGAGCTAACTAATCGTGATTTAGTCCTGGTTTAGTCATGATTTAGTCCTATTTTAGACCTATTTTAGACCTAGTTTAGTCATGGTTTAGTCCTGGCTTAGTCATGGTTTAGTCCTGGCTTAGTCATGATTTAGTCCTATTTTAGACCTAGTTTAGTCATGGTTTAGTCCTGGCTTGGTCATGGTTTAGTCCTGGCTTAGTCATGGTTTAGTCCTGATTTAGTCATGATTTAGTCCTATTTTAGACCTAGTTTAGTCATGGTTTAGTCCTGGTTTAGTCATGATTTAGTCCTGGTTTAGACCTGGTTTAGTCATGGTTTAGACCTGATTTAGTCATGATTTAGTCCTGGTTTAGACCTGGTTCAGTCATGATTTAGTCCTGGTTTAGACCTGGTTCAGTCATGATTTAGTCCTATTTTAGACCTAGTTTAGTCATGGTTTAGTCTTGGTTTAGTCATGATTTAGTCATGATTTAGACCTGATTTAGTCATGATTTAGTCCTGGTTTAGACCTGGTTCAGTCATGATTTAGTCCTATTTTAGACCTAGTTTAGTCATGGTTTAGTCTTGGTTTAGTCATGATTTAGTCATGATTTAGACCTGATTTAGTCATGATTTAGTCCTGGTTTAGACCTGGTTCAGTCCTAGCTAACTACTAGATATAAGCAGTGTCCACCAGCACTCTAGCCAGAACTGACGAAGCAGCTTGGATGAGCTGCGAAACGTCTTCGACCAAATAAACTTTGTCCAGTTGACAAATTGAATTTCTCCTTTTACCGTGGATTCTACCTGGACGACTGAGGGATTCTTCACACGTTACATCTGACTGTCTGTGGTCTGTTAGTGTCCAGTATCCAGTTGCATAATGAAGTGCTGATATCTATTGTACTCAGTTTGTTCACCAGGTGTTGTGGGATGACCGTGTTGAAAGCGGAGCTGAAGTCGATGAACAGCGTCCGTACGTGACTGTTTTTGTTTTCCAGATGAGCCTGGCATAGGTGGAGTGCTGTTGCGATGGCGTCATCAGGGGAGTGCTTGGGTCCAGAGTAGTGGGAAGGCTGGGTATGTGGATGTTATGTTATATGCACTTTGATAGCAAAAAAAGTGGATTTGGTGTTTAGTTCCATTTTAATGAGACAAAAACTATTGAAAATTGTGATCGATCAGTATGAGGAAAGATAAAAAGTGAATATATTTTTGTTACATAACCCAGCCTTAGCAGTCATTGTGTTTCTAACCCTGGGGACTGTGAATATTTATGATACAAAGAGACTCCATTCTTCTCACGTAAGATCAGCTCCACATGCAGAATCATGAGTGCAGAGGGCCCTCGAGATCTGAGCACCACCTCCGCATACCCCAACTACAGACCCTGGTGCAGTCCTGGTTTAATCCTGGTTTAATCCTGGATCAGACCTGGTTTAGACCTGGTACAGTCCTGGTTTAATCTGGTGTAATCCTAGTTTAGTCCTTCGTTTAGACCTGGTACAGTCCTGGTTTAATCGTGGTTTAGACCTGGTTTAACCCTGGTTCAGTCCTAGTTTAGTCCTTGGTTTAGTCCTGGTTCAGTACCAGTTTAGACCTGGTTTAGACCTGGTCTAGACCTGTTTCAGACCTGTTTCAGTCCTGGTTTAGTCCTTGTTTAGTCCTTGGTTTAGACCTGGTTCCGCCCTGGTTCCATCCTAGATCCATCCTGGTTCATTCATCTGCAGCCTGTCCTGCCTGTTTTAGTCATGATTTAGTCCTGGTTTAGTCATGGTTTTATCCTGGTTTAGTCATGATTTAGTCCTGGTTTAGTCATGATTTAGTCCTAGTTTAGACCTAGTTTAGACCTGGTTTACTCATGGTTTAGACCTGGTTTAGTCATGATTTAGTCCTGGTTTAGTCATGATTTAGTCCTGGTTTAGACCTGGTTTAAATGTGGTTTAGTCCTGGTTTAGTCATGATTTAATCCTGGTTTAGTCATGATTTAGTCCGGGTTTAGATCTGGTTTACACATGGTTTAGACCTGGTTTAGTCATGATTTAGTCCTGATTTAGACCTGGTTCAGTCCTGGTTTAGACCTTGGTTTAGTCCTGGTTTAGTCCTGGTTTAGTCATGATTTAGTCCTGGTTTAGACCTGGTTTAGACCTGGTTTACTCATGGTTTAGACCTGGTTCAGTCCTGGTTTAGACCTTGGTTTAGATGTGGTTTAGTCCTGGTTTAGACCTTGGTTTAGACCTGGTTTAGATGTGGTTTAGTCCTGGTTTAGATGTGGTTTAGTCCTTGTTTAGTCCTAGTTTAGACCTTGGTTTAGACCTGGTTTAGATGTGGTTTAGTCCTGGTTTAGATGTGGTTTAGTCCTGGTTTAGATGTGGTTTAGACCTGGTTTAGATGTGGTTTAGTCCTGGTTTAGATGTGGTTTAGTCCTGGTTTAGTCATGATTTAGTCCTAGTTCATTCTGGTTTTCACTGTTTGCTTTCCTAACTTTCTGTTTTTGTTAAACCAATACTTAATCCCTGAGAGGTTTTAGTAAAAGTAGAAGAGGGCGAATGCCGTTGTGAAAAGGAACTCAACAAAAACACACTGAAGTGTCCTGTGCTTCGTGTCACAGTGAAAACAAAACTCAAAATGTCTAAAAACATGATTCTGGCCTCGCATTTTCTAACTTGAGATGAGGATGAGATCATCCTGAGATGATGTGTTCAGACTGTTAACGTCTTGTTTACCAGAATTCATCCTTGACCAAAATTTAGTCCTGGTTTAGTCCTGTCTTACTGGTTTTCCTGGTCTAGTTGATCTTGGTTTAGTACTGATTTAGTCCTGGTTCAATCCTGGTCAGTCTGCAGCACTGTCCATCCTGGTTTACTCTTGGTTTAGTCCTGGTTCAGACCTGATTTAGGCCTGATTTAGACCTGGTTTAGTCTTGGTTTAGTCCTGGTTTAGACCTGGGTTAGTCCTGGTTTAGACCTGGCTTTGACCTGGTCCTGATTTGGTTCAGACTTGGTTCAGACCTGATTCAGACCTGTTTTAGACCTGTTTTAGACCTGTTTTAGACCTGTTTTAGACCTGTTTTAGACCTGGTTCAGACCTGGTTCAGACCTGGTTCAGACCTGGTTCAGACCTGTTTCAGACCTGGTTCAGATCTGATTCAGACCTGGGTTAGTCCTGGTTTAGACCTGGTCCTGATTTGGTTCAGACTTGGTTCAGACCTGATTCAGACCTGATTCAGACCTGTTTTAGACCTGTTTTAGACCTGGTTCAGACCTGGTTCAGACCTGGTTCAGACCTGGTTCAGACCTGGTTCAGACCTGGTTCAGACCTGGTTCAGACCTGGTTCAGACCTGGTTCAGACCTTGTTCAGGACTGGTTTAGACCTGGTTCAGACCTGGTTCAGACCTGGTTCAGTCCTGGTTTAGTCCTGGTTTAGTCCTGGTTTAGACCTGGTTCAGACCTGGTTCAGTCCTGGTTTAGTCCTGGTTTAGTCCTGGTTTAGTCCTGGTTTAGTCCTGGTTTAGACCTGGTTTAGACCTGGTTTAGACCTGGTTCAGACCTGGTTCAGTCTTTGATCCATTTATTCGTGCAGTGTTTCACAGTTCGATTTCCTGACTTTGTTTGTTCAATCCACTTGTCTTAAACCCTGAGAAGCGACTGCTGCTGTGAACGAGCTCCACAAAAACATCAAACTCTCCTGTGCTTCGTGCAGAATCACAAAACATCTAAAAAAACACACGTTTTGTGACTTTATCCTGAGACACTGTGTTCAGACTGTGAACGTCCTGTTTACCAAACCTGTTCGAAGAGCGACAGGTCATGACTCACAAACAGGAACTCACCCTTATGTGATCATACAGCCTCGTACAGAATCTCACAGCTGACCGTAAAGAAGAAGTGACTTTATTGATCTCACACTGGAGAAATTCTTCTCTGCATTTTAACCCATCCTATATATACATATATATACATACTGTATATTAGGAGCAGTGGGCAGCACACATTAGGGCGCCCGGGGACCATCTCCATGATCTTCTTGCTTCGAGGGTTTGAGTTGGGCCCAGGAGAGATCGCTAGATTGCTCAAACATGCAGACATGTTTTTGATGAGGGAACAGTGAACATGGGAGAAAGCAAAAAAAAAGTGTATTCATCTGAAAAGGATAAAAATGAATTAAACACATATAACGTCCTTTGCTGGTTCCCGTCCTTCACTGACAAAAGACTCTTGAGCTGGAGCTCTCCAGATAAGTGCATGACCACCTTATACAACTCGCTGTTCTTTCACTTGTCTCTCTTTCACTTGTCCCTGGCTTCATTAACTCATTCACTGCCGGCCTGTTTTCAGAATTCTAACCGCAGAGTGCCAGAGGTTTCAGTAGAATTTCACTGATTTTCCAAGACCCACAGAATACTGAGTTCTTTGACTATATAAACATGGGACACATCAAAATAAAGTGTCGACTCTCTTCTTTCACCTGGAAAAAAAATATGTTTCTAACCTTTTCGGTTCTCAAATAACTGATAGTAGAACATAGGGAAGTTTCAGCAAAAACACTGGTTTTTGAGCAAGAAATGGAGAAAACGAGCGTTTAGTTCAGAGAAGGATTTCGAGCAGATCAGTGACTTTGACATCAATATTTATCGATTTAGTGACACCTCAAACATCTAAAATAACAGAGAAAGAGATTTTTGATGACAAAGTACATTTTTTATTTACAAATATAAGAATATAAGGCTCTGTGAATTGAAAATTCATTCAAATCAATAGTGCCAAGAGATGTTTACAGGATATAATATCTTTTCCTATAAAATAGAACTTTGTTGAGGATTTGTCTGAGGCCCAGAGTACAGACCCATAATAAAAACTAATACACACACACACACACACACACACACACACACACACACACATATATATATGTACATACACACAAGCCCATGCATAAACCTTTACACACACACAGCTACGCACGCACGCACGCACGCACGCACACACACACACACACACACACACACACACACACACACTTCATTCATTACAATTTCATTACAATTACCATACAGCAGCAGCATCACTGCTCCAAGTCAGTAAACTTCTTCTTTGGAGCTGTCGTAGTTCTGAAGAGACTCCCTGATCCGCGCAGCGCACACATGACACGCCCCCTCCTCGGGCACAGCAGATCTCTGCTCAGACCTCGCTGCTTGATCCGGCTTGTCTCTGCGATCCTCTGATCCAGGATCCTGGGTCCCAAGAGCGATCTGATCGCTACATAGGCGCTGATCAACAGTTATCTGCTTTTCCGGGTTCCCTGGCCTCGCCATCTTACTACTCTGGCCAATACACCATACACACGCTGCACTCCTCCTTTCTTCCCCGGCTCTGATCGGCTAATAATGATACAACATCGCCATCTACAGGTTGAGAGATGTGAATTACACCTCAAAAGTTGCTCCAGGCCGTAACCTAGCAACCCCCGCTGAAAAAAGCAATTGACGTCTATAGACGTCACGGCACTCAACGGTTGGATTCGAGGGGACGTCAATAGACGTCTCCGGCACTGAATGAGTTAACTGTCCCCGTGAACTTACCGGACCTACTTACGTGAGCTCCAGAACCAGGCTGAGACGAGACTGCCAGCGGTAAGCCAGTGTTATAGTGCATTTTTTTTAGGTTAATCTGTATGGGTTTCCTTCTTTTGTGCGGTAACACCGGCTTACCTCTGACAGTTTGCGCTCAGCCCGGTTCTGCTCGCGTTCTGGAGCTCGGGTAATTAGGTCCGGTGAGTTCGTGGGGACTCATAATAAAGCTTGTTTTTCTTTTCAAAACAAAACATTTGTCCGAAACACGGGATGTAACAAAAATTAATAAACAGGAGGGAAATGATGGAATAATTATATATATTATCAACTTTTGTGATTCTTTATTCTTTAGAAATGAAGTTTTAAATGTGTACGTGACTTGTAATAATCATATGTTTTTGAGTTGCAGAAATGTCAGATATCTGAGGGCAGAAGTGAGCAGACAGCTCGGCTCCTGCATTCACTATCTAAGTCACAGTGACATTGTCACAGCTGATAGATGCCATATCTGGAATTACCTTACAAGTGTTTTTTGTTGTTTGTTTTATCGCTGTCCTGCCACGTTTCCCCCCACCCCTTTAGGGCAGGGCAGCGGGTTGTAACTAGAGTTGTGAAAACTGAATAAATACGCAGCGGAGAGCACAGAGAACCAGGGCGCTCAGAGCAGATTGTGCCAGAGCATTTGTTATCTGGGCTTTTCTCTCTGATCGTTCTCCGCTTGCAAGTGAAAAACCTAATCTGTCTTGTCTTCCTTTCCTTGTTTACAGTATATGTTGGGTCTACCAGCACCCATCAGGTGATATATTTGCGTCCCAAACAGTTGTCCACGAAACATCCAGCAGTGTATTTTCGCATTCGCATATCTCGTCTCGATTTGTATCACTGCGCTCACGTTAGCTGCCTGTTGCCTGTTCACTTGTAAACTTTCACTTACGGCGGACCGCATCCGTCGTTCACTTCCGCTAAAGGTTAACAGGCTAATAATAAGTAATAGGCACGCAGTGATACGAATCGAGACTGTTTGGGATGCAAATATATCACCTTTCGGACAAATGTTTTGTTTTGAGAAGAAAAACGAGCTTTATTAACTGTACCTGTGAACTCACCGGACCTAATTACCTGAGCTCCAGAACGCGAGCAAAACCGGGCTGAGCGCAAACTGTCAGAGGTAAGCCGGTGTTACCGCAGGAAACGTTTAGAAGGAAACCCATACAGATTAACATAAAAAAAAAACCGCACTATCCCTTTAATCTGTTACTGTTCATGCATTAATCTCACTGGAGCGTCTGTGACTGCACATGGTCCACTAAAGCTCATTATGGGCTGCTTCATTTGTCCTGATCCTGTGTCGGAACCTGTGCGGAGCTGAGGTCTGAGCAGAAGAAGAGACCTTCCATTTATAGACTGTTTATACCAGACCCGGGCATTTCAAGGCCCGGGGGCCAAATACGGCGTGCGAGCCAACTTTGACTGGCCCGCGAACGGTTGCTTGGAATTAAGAAAACAAAATCTACTTTCAAAATTGTACATAATGCATTTGTACTGATGATCATGTGTCGGACTTCACATCTCCACCTCAAACATGAACCTGACTTTGATGCACTTGTTAAAGCTCAACAGAGGCGACATTTCTCTCATTGACCAATGTTGTGACATTTCTTGTATTATATTATTTGGCAAACAAAGACAT
This sequence comes from Paratrypauchen microcephalus, assembly GCA_036785185.1. Classification (NCBI taxonomy): domain Eukaryota; kingdom Metazoa; phylum Chordata; class Actinopteri; order Gobiiformes; family Gobiidae; genus Paratrypauchen; species Paratrypauchen microcephalus. The sequence goes on from JAVJIX010000259.1 coordinate 693,744, forward strand.
TATGGTGTTTTAATAGAAAGTTAAGAAAGTTAAACTCAGAAAACATTGTGGGGTTAATGTGACTGAAAAAGAGTTACAAATGTTTCTCGTTTACCATCGTTTTGAATTATTTTACTGAATAAATTCAGTTTTTGTAAAACCTCACTCATTACTTAATAATAACACCAGCTTCTGTAAACAATGACATTTACTGATTTCAATGTAGAAACAAAATTAATAACCAAAGTAGACTTCAAACTTTTGGCCCAGCCCTCCACAATATTTTCTGCTTCTCATTTGGCTCCTGAGGAAAAATAATTGCCCATCCCTGGTTTATACTAATTTCCTCTGATTTATTCTGCTGTTTGTGTGATTACAGAAGAGCTGTGAGTCCGAACTAATGAATGATACAGCAACCGAGACACATCAGCACTCTTCTTGTGTTAATTAACTTTTTTCCCTTTATTATTTCTACTTTTATAGTTTAAAGCTGCACTATGTAACTTTTCTGGTAGAGGGTACGACACTTGCTTGTCTCCATGGAGATATTATCCATTTTTGCCTACATTAGCCGTACTGTATGTGTTAACCTTGAATGTGTTGGCGTTGTTTTTGTTTTGGCGTTCTTCTTACAGAGTCTCCACAGATCTGAGCTGTAACTTGGCCTGGTGGTGTCGCTCACTTGTCGTCATGGAGATGGGTTTAATGCCAGATTTCGGAACATTCATAGCATCATCTGCATGGAGACGAGCAGAATAGAATTAGAATTAATAATGTGTGTACTTTTGTTTCAAGTCTGATTAAACACAAAGACGGTTGACCTGAAATTTGCCCACACATAATGCCAGCAGAGGGCGCTATACCAGGCCTGTCAGTCATGCGTGATGTGACATAGTACATGAAATTGTAGTGGTCAGGTTATTATATACAGTGCCGTGAAAAAGTATTTGCCCCCTTCCTGATTTCTGTGTTTTTTGCATATTTATCACTCAAAACATTGTCAGATCATCAAACCAATTTTAATATCACACAGAAACAACCCAAGGAAAGACAAAATTCAGTTTTTGAATGATGATTCCATTTATTAGTGCACAAAAAAAATCTAAACCTATCTGGCCCTATGTGAAAAAGTAATTGCCCCCCCTTGTTAAATCACAAACTAACTGTGACTAACCACAGTTTTGAGAAAACTTAGTTCAGTTCTACATGCCACACCCACACCTGATTGTCACCACCTGTGTTGAATCAAGAAATCACTTAAATAGTTCCTGTCAAACAAAGTGAAGTTGGCTACAACATCTCAAGAACAAACACATCATGCCACGATCCAAAGAAATTCAAGAACAAATGAGAAAAAAAGTGATAGAAGTCTATAATTCAGGAAAAGGTTACAAAGCCATTCCCAAAGCTCTGGGGCTCCAGCGAACCACTGTCAGAGCCATTATTCAAAAATGGAGGAAACTGGGAACAGTTGCAACCCTTCCCAGGAGTGGTCGACCAACTAAGATTACTCCAAGAGTGCGACGACGGCTCATTCAGGAAGTCACAAAAGAACCTAGACGCACATCGAAAGAACTACAGGCCTCGTTGGCCTCAGTTAAGGTCAGTGTTCATGACTCCACCATTAGAAAAACACTGGCCAAAAATGGCATCCATGGAAGAGTTCCCAGGAGAAAACCACTGCTTTCACAAAAGAACACAAAGGCTCGTCTCACCTTTGCCAAAAAGCACCTTGATGACCCTCAAGACTTTTGGAGAAACATTTTGTGGACCGATGAGTCTAAAATTGAACTTTTTGGAAGGTCTGCAGCCCGTTTCATCTGGCGTAAAAATGGCACAGCATTTGATAAAAAGAACATGGTGCCCACAGTAAAGCATGGTGGTGGCAGTGTGATGGTCTGGGCCTGCTTTGCTGCCTCAGGACCAGGACAACTTGCTGTGATTGACGGAAAAATGAATTCTGCTGTTTACCAGAAGATCCTGAAGGAGAATGTCCGGCCATCAGTTCGTGCCCTCAAACTCAAGCGCTCTTGGATCATGCAACAGGACAATGATCCAAAACACACCAGCAAGTCCACCTCTGAATGGCTCAAAGAAAACAAAATTAAGGTTTTGGAGTGGCCAAGTCAAAGTCCGGATTTAAATCCGATTGAGATGCTGTGGTGTGACCTTAAACGGGCAGTTCATACAAGAAAACCCTCCAATATGGCAGAATTGAAACAATTCTGCATAGAAGAGTGGGCCAAAATCCCTCCCCAGCGGTGTGAAAGACTCATCACCAATTATCGCAAACGTTTGGTTACAGTTATTGCTGTCAAAGGAGGCTCAACTGGCTATTAGATTAAGGGGCAATTACTTTTTCACATAGGGCCAGATAGGTTTAGATTTTTTGTGCACTAATAAATGGAATCATCATTCAAAAACTGAATTTTGTCTTTCCTTGGGTTGTTTCTGTGTGATATTAAAATTGGTTTGATGATCTGACAATGTTTTGAGTGATAAATATGCAAAAAACACAGAAATCAGGAAGGGGGCAAATACTTTTTCACGGCACTGTATATATATATATTTTTTTTTTTGTTCTTGCAAATTTAGTGTTAAAATTGCCAAAACAAAAAACTAGGGTTTCTCAAACACAAAACTGGTCCTGGTTTAGTCCTTGTTTGATCCTAGTTTAGTACTGGTTTGACCCTGGTTGAGTTCTGGCTGAATTCTGGTTCAGTTCTGGCTGAGTCCTGGTGTAGTCCTGGTGTAGTCCTGGTGTAGTCCTATTTTAAACCAGTCAGTGAAGGCTACAGTTTGTTCAATAATAATCTGTTAATATTAGATTATCATTTTAGCTGTAGCTAACCCGCTAGCCGCCGCATTGCACACAGGAAGTGAACATGGGCACACTTCTGGCTCCATCAGCTCTGGCTCCATTTCACTTTCTATTGGTTTCAAAATGCTCATATTAACCCGCTCTTCATGATCCTGGTGTTTTGGAACTGGCTTCAAATTCACCCCCTATAACTGCTAGCCTCGGTGAGCTTCATTTGCCTGGAGCTGACCGCTGTGGGTGACGTCACACAAACCTTCCGTTTATAGACCGTTTATACTAATTTCCTCTGATTTATTCTGCTGTTTGTGTGATTACAGAAGAGCTGTGAGTCAGAACTAATGAATGATACAGAAACCGAGACACATCAGCACTCTTCTTGTGTTAATTTACTTTATTTTCCTTTATTTTTTCTGCTTTTATAGTTTAAAGCTGCACTATGTAACTTTTCTGGTTGAGGGTACGACACTTGCTTGTCTCCTGTATGTGTTAACCTTATCCATGGAGATATCAAAACACAACTCCAGGTCTGTTTTTGAGGAGAGAACACGATTAGAACACGACTTAAAGCTCACAGGAGTCACGTTGGTGTAATACAGGAGCTGTACACAGTGAGAGGAAATAAGAGGCGTTTTATTGGTGGATTTGTTTTATTTGTGTAGCTCCAGGGACTCTGGAGACACACAGGGACAGACGGAAACGATACTAAAAGGAAATACACCGCGGTGAGTCAGTGAGCTGGTTTATTTGAACAGAAAGTGATTTTCCAATAAAGTCTGTGATGAGGGTTTCTGCTCAAGGACACGACTCCCAGTGCAGTGAATAAGATTACAAACAACTCGGTACATTTAAAGGTGTACAGTAATCCCTCGTTTATCGCGGGGGTTAGGTTCCAGAAATAACCTGCAATAAGAGAAATCCGCAAAGTAGGACAACTTTATATTTTACAATTATTCTACATGTTTTAAGGCTGTAAATGCCTCACACATTATACGCTTTTCTCAGACTGGAATTAACATTTTCTCACATTTGTTCTCATTTAAACACTCAAACTTTCATAGATTTTCAACAAAATGTACACTCAACAAAAATATAAACGCAACACTTTTATTTTTGCTCCCATTTTTCCTGAGATGGACCCAAAGATCCAAAATTCACTCCAGTGACAGCGAGCACCTCTGCCCCGCCGAGACAATCCATCCCACCTCACAGGTGCGCCACATCAAGATGCCGATCCGACATCATGACCAGTGCACAGGTGTGCCCCAGACTGCCCACAATAAAAGGCCACCCCGAAATGTGCATTTTTTTTTTTGCTTTATTGGGGGTCTGGGGACTCAGAAGCAGTCAGTATCTGGTGTGACCACCATTTGCCTCATGCAGTGCAACACATCTTCTTCGCATAGAGTTTATCAGATTGTCAATTGTGGCCTGTGTCATTTCATTCACACGTCAATAATGTCACCCGGTCTGCATACTTCCACTTACGCAACATCCCTCGTCTCCGCCCTCACTCCTCACACCACTGCCGTCCTAGTCCACAGCCTTGTCACCTCCCGCATCGATTACTGTAACTCTCTTCTTTTTGGTCTCCCCAACAAATCCCTTCAGAAACTGCAGCTCCTACAGAACTCTGGACCCCCACTATCCATCACAGATTAAAATCTGAAGTTTCTCCTCATCTTGACCCACATCAGTTTGCGTATAGACAGGGTCTTAGCACAGCGGATGCAGTCATCAGTCTGTCACACCTGATCTGTAAGCATCTGGACTCTCCTGGGTCTTATGCAAGGGTCTTATTTGCAGATTTTAGTTCTGCATTCGACACTGTACGTCCCAATATTCTTGTTCAGAAATTATTTAACTTGAATGTAAGCCCTGCACTTGTGAAATGGTTTTATTCTCTTTTAACAAACGGATCACAACAGGTGAGGGTGAACAGCACTTTATCTAAAGCAAAAACTTGCAGTACAGGTGTCCCACAAGGTGCAGTAAGTTCACCGATTTTGTTCACCCTGTATACAAATGATTGCCGGAACAGTCAGCCAGGAAACAAAATCATAAAATTCTCAGACGACACGATAATTGTGAGTCTTCTTAAAAAAGGTGACTGTATCTCCACCTACCATCAAGAGATAAGTGTGTTCCTGTCTTGGTGCAATGAGCATCACTTAAGCCTTAATGTGAACAAAACCAAAGAGATGGTGTTTGATCCTCGAGCTCTGCAAACCCATGATCCTGTCGTCATTGAGGGCAGACAAATAGAGCAGGTTGCATCCTTCAAATATTTGGGCGTGTACATTGACTGTTTGTTTAAATGGAATGCACATGTTGATTTTCTTTGCTCCAAGAAGTCCCAGAGGCTCCACTTTTTAAGGAGACTGAGGCTGTTTGGTGTGGGCACAAAAATTATGACTTGTTTTTACAATGCTGTGTTGGAGAGTCTGTTACGCTACTGTATGGTCGCCTGGTTTGGTTCTTTAACTGTCCAGTGTAAAACCAAACTTGGAAAACTTGTAAATAAGGCCATGAAGGTGATTGGTAGGAGAGAGTTCCCTTCTCTGCAGGACATTTTTCAGGACTCTGTGCTCGCTCAGGCCAGAAGGATTGTGGGGAACCCTTCTCACCTGTTACATGGGGAATATGAACTGCTTCCATCAGGCAGACGCTATCGAGCGCATAACTTTAAGAGTAACAGATATAAACTTTCATTTGTGCCCACTTCTGTTGCACTCTTGAACAAATCTGCACAACAAAAGTGCACTTAAGTCACTTTATATTATATGTTGCAATAACTGTTTGTGCAATAGGGCTCGTGCAATAATAGAAGAAGAAGTGAACTTTATTGATCTCACACTGGAGAAATTCTTCTCTGCATTTTAACCCATCCTATATATATATATATATATACATATATTAGGAGCAGTGGGCAGCACACATTAGGGCGCCCGGGGACCATCTCCATGATCTTCTTGCTTCGGCTTGGTCAGGACCTAAGCTGGAGTACCTATGGTGCATGTTTTGGGTTGGTGGGGGAAACCGGAGTGCCCGGAGGAAACCCACCCAGACACGGGGAGAACATGCAAACTCCACACAGAAAGGCTCGGGCGACCCGGGGATCGAACCCAGACCATGCATGCAAACGCCACACAGAACACACACGGAAAGGTCTGGGCGACCCGGGGATCGAACCCGGAACCTTCTTGCTGTGAAGCAAGAGCGCTAACCACTCTGCTACCGTGCCGCCTAATTACCTGTGCAATAGGAATTGTGCAATAATTGTTCTGTGCAATAGGGCTTGTGCATTATCCATTGTGGTCTAGGGCTGGTGCAATATTTTGGCACTTTACATGTATCCTGTGATGAGTTCTGACTGTTATCTGTCTGTACTGTATGTGTGTGTATAACTATGTTTTTAAGCTGCGGGCAGTGAGCCCAAGACAAATTTCCCCTCGGGGACAATAAAGTTTATCTTATCTTATCTTACATCACCCCCGTACTACAAGAACTCCACTGGCTCCCCATAAAACAGCGAATTCACTTCAAAATACTCATTACCACCTCTTCAGCTCTCTGTCCCCTCTGCCCGTCTCATCACCATGGGGAGCAGAACCTTCAGCCGCTCTGCTCCTCAGCTCTGGAACTCTCTCCCTCCTGACCTCCGGAATATAGACTCTCCCACTCTTTAAATCCAGACTCAAAACCTGTTCAGACTGTCCTACCTCTCATAGCCAATCACTCCAGTCTGATTTTGTTTTTATATGTTTTATATGTTTTATTGTATTGTTTGTTTGTGCTTTTTATTCATTTTAACCTTGTGCAATGTCCTTGGGTGTTCTGAAAGGCGCTTTTAAATAAAATGCATTATTATTATTATTAATAACCATAAGGAGGGTTTGAACAGGGCCCAGGAGATCTCTAGATTACTCAAACTTGCATGGATGAGTCTAAAACCTCTTCAGGCAGGTTTAAGGCGTTAATACGTGGGAGAAAGCTGAAATAAAATTGCATAATACCTCCACCTTAACCAAAACAGAGGCATTTTTCTGTTAAAATGCAAAAATGTGCCCTGAAGTGTCCTCCACAAAATGAAAACCTAACATTATAAATTGCTCTCTTCAACCTGATCATAGGCAGTTTGACTTTCGTGCCTATTAAAGAGTCCATATTACGTTTTTTTTTTTTTTTAATGATCTCTGTTCTAATGGAGTTTCAAACACAAACACATAAACAGAGTAAATAGTTACTCAAACCTGTGAATGAAACAAAACATAAATCCAGGTGTTTTTGAGGAGGGAACAACATTCAGAGTCCTTTTTGTGTATTATTATTATTGATTTTTAAGAAACGTTTAAACATACATCGTTTTATCGTTTATCGTTTTATCGTTTAAACATACATAAACATTACACAGAGACGACAGGACAGCAGGCAATAAAAAAAAAGATTATACATCAAATCAAGCATAAAAATTAAATTAAATTAAATATAGAAAGGGAAATTTAAAGGAAAAGTAAAGTTTTTTTTACAATCTGAGCCTTATTTCGGTAATAAAACAAGTTGTTTTACTCACCCATAGCACTTTGGTGTCATATGGAGCACTTTCAGAGATGTTTTAGATTTGCGATCTCCGTAATGTGAGTTCTCGGGGCACATGTTTGCGGTCTCCAAATAACACAAACTTTAGCACTTTTCAAATCATAGAAGCCCGATGTCTTAGTCTACGATTTCGTGTGGTCAAAAGTGGCCTGTAATCCGAGATTTATCCATAGTTTCGAGTAGATGAGGAGGCCAGTGCGCATCAGGAATCAGGAAGGTTTTTATTGCCATATGAGTGAACAGGATCACAACATTAGGAACTTGCTTCGATACCTAGAGCGGACAGACACTCCGAGCACCAGGGCTGCCATTCTCTGCGCCAACTTGGTTGCAGAGTAGAAAAAGATGCAATACAATCAGTGACAATTTAACAACATGTAATGACAGAAAAACAATTGGAGATATAACATAAGGTGATCTTTTTTGTTGGTAACATAAGGAAGGATGTGGGGGGGGGGGGGGGGGTCAGATTGGAAATTGATGAAGTTGATTGAACCGAGAGCAGAGATCAGACCTTACTAAAGACAGGGAATTTCTACTAGACAGGGAATTTCTACATGTGCGGACTGTGCTCTCAGCTCCTGGGACCCAAACATGAAACGCAAAGCTGTAAACTATGGATAAATCTCGGATTACAGGCCACTTTTGCTTCAAACGAAATCGTAGACTAAGACATCGGGCTTTTATGATTTGAAAAGTGCTAAAGTTTGTGTTATTTGGAGCCCGCACGGGGCATATTACATGCTCGTGGAATATATGCCCCGAGCTATGGCTAGAAGTCGCGCTAGGCTAACCACAAATCTAAAACATCTCTGGAAGTGCTCCATATGACACCAAAGTGCTATGGGTGAGTAAAACAACTTGTTTTATTACCGAAATAAGGCTCAAATTGTAAAAAAAACATTACTTTTCCTTTAAGGGGGCTTTAGAATATGGAGTAAGTGAGCTATTTACTTACGGTTTCAGATTTGAAATAGAGTAGGAATGGCTGCCAGGTTTAATAATAGTTTAGAATTGAAGTGTTCGAGCTTTAAATGGAACAGGATTTCTTCCACTTAACGCCTAAAAGACGCTGGGGCTGCTTTCTTCCAACTAAACAATATTAAGCGTCTTGGAAGCAGCGCGATGAACGCTACTGCATCTGCCTGCTGAAGGGTCACTGGAACAGATTCAAGATTGTTTATTTGTCACATGCAGGATCAACACAAGGTCAACAATGCAATGAAATGCTTAGGATCAGAGGAGCCGTGGACTCGCTAAGATAGTCAGAAGTACTAATAGCAGCAATAATAGTACATGGTAAAAAAGTGTTGCAAAAGTGCAGGGGAAGAAGTAAACAATATAATAAAAATATGTAAGAAAATTTAAGAAAATACAAGGTACAGGTAGGATTAAATAGGATTAAAAAGGATTAAATAGGATTAAAAAGGTGTAAGTAGAGTATTTCACATAATATAGTGTAGTATAAGTATTGCACGTGGGTATTGCACAGATGATTGCACAGGTAACAGTAGTTTCAATTACAGCTCTTACCCATTGCATCCAATGCAATTTGGATTTAGGATCAATCACTCCACGGAAACAGCAACCTGTTATTTTTTGGAAAAGGTAAAATCATTATTCAGACCCCCCAGGATTTCACGGGCATTTTTTGTGATTGTTGCGGGCTAAAATGCCTGAATTTGCGTGAACTTTTCCAAAAAGTTGTGATGAAAGTTGCGGTGCTTTTAAGGGTTTTGTTGCGATTTTGTTGCGGGAGGAAGTGAAAGTTGCGATAAATAGTTGTGATTTTCCCTTTTTGTAATTAAAATTGAGTAATATTTTGAATACTGAGTTATTACTGACAAAGAATAATACAAGGACACAGAGATCACAGATATGGTCCAAAAACAACCTTGCCAACATCGAAAATAAATTACTACTAGGAGGGGAACTGTTTCGCGCGTCTTTTGCTGTTATTTTTGTGGGCAAATGGCGCCGCAGACATGTTTCTTTGCCATTAGAAGCCGTGTCCCAATTCCCAGAGTGCAAAGTTTGGAGCGTGGTTTGAAGAGCATGTGCGTCATTTCTTTTTTGTCCCATGCACAGTTAACACGCGGTCCGAAGACCGCAGTCGTTTCCATGGAAATTGGGCTGTGGACCAAGCACGTGAAAATGCACACTTCGCGCATTCATATATCCCAGCATGCACCGCGCGCTACTTCTTCTACTGGAGAAAATGGAGTCGGCGGCTGCTTCCCGTAGTTGCGAGACCTGACGCATTTCGCAGACGGCCATGCGGTCCGCGGAGTGCACTCAGGGCTGAGCAAGTGTGCACCGCCTTGACTGCAGTCTGAGCCCCCTTCAAACCACGCTCCGAACTGGGGACACGGCCGCAGTTTTGTTTCGTCACACGGAAGTAAGGCAGAAGAAAGTTGGTCGACGCGAGTTCAATACGTCGCCGAAAACTGGTCAAAATTGGTAAAAATTGCGTGAAAGTTGCGGTGATTGGTCAAAATTGCAACACCGCCCTGAATTCACGGGGATTGGCTGAAGTTGCGTTGAAGTTGCAAATCGCAACATCGCGAATTCCTGGAGGGTCTGATTAATGGACAAGGGGGGCACAGTTGGGGCAGTTTTTCTAGATCTACGGAAAGCATTCGATGCAGTCAATCACTTGATTTTATTACAGAAATTGCATAATTTTAATTTTTCAATAGAATTTATCAATCTCATCAAGTCCTATCTCTCAGCTCGCACTCAGTCTGTTAACATAGATAACCATCTTTCTCATGCTCTACAATTATCAACTGGTGTTCCACAAGGTTCAATAATTGGTCCAGTTTTGTTCAGTATTCACATTAATGATCTGCCTCTGGTATGTGAGAGTTGTAACATCTTAATGTACGCCGATGACACTGTTATTCTCTGCCATGGGAAAACAGCTGAGGAAGTTGCAGCAAAGCTGACATATGCCATGTCACAGGTCACAGCCTGGCTTGAAAAATCTGGTCTTCAACTTAACATCTCCAAAACAGTTTGTATGTACTTTTCAAAAAATAATTCACATGTAAAGCCAGATATTTTAATTGCAGGACAAGTACAGGTTGTCACAGAATTCAAATATCTTGGATTATACATAGACTCAAATCTCAATTTCAAAACACATATTCAAAAAGTTAGCAATAAGATAAAATTGAGTTTATCTCATTTCCATTACATCAGAGACTCATTATCAATTGAGGCAGCAAAATCTTCCTTCTTTGCCCTTCTCCTCTCACATAAAACATACTGTATCATCAGCTGGTCTAATACATCAGCCACAACAATAAAACCCACTGAATTACTCTATAAACAAGCTTTAAAAACACTTGACAAAAACACTACAGATACCACCATTGTCACATTCTGCAGAAATACAAATTGATGACCTGGGACAATCTTATTACGTTTAAAAATATTCATAATTTTTTTATTTTATTTTGGTTTATGTATTTTAGAATTACATTTTTACATTCAGCACTCATTATTTTTAAACCAAAAAAGGAATAGGCTGAAGCGGTGCTTATGTGACGCCGATCCTATTTACACAAACAAAAACTAATACAGCTTTACATTAGAGTTTCACATATGAAACATAAAGAAAGAAAGTACAATACAGTTTTCATAAATGGTTTTGATAATCATTAATCTTTTTTTGTTTGAGACATTTTTTAAATGTGAACAAGGAAGAACAAAATTTACATTCATCATTAAGTTCATTCCATAACTTAACACCAATAACAGAGACACATCTGGATTTTACATTTGTTCTTACTTTGACCTGTTCAAAGTGATCTAAACCTCGTAAATTATAATGACCAACTCTTAATTTAAAGAAATCGCTAATACGTTTTGGAATCAGATTATTCTTAACTCTATAAAGAATCTAATACTTTACTATCAACAATATCTCTTAACTTTAATGTTTTATTAAGTATAAACAAATCATTAGTTGGTTCATAATATCCGACCTTATTGATTATTCTCATTGCTGTTTTTTGTAATTTGAACAAAGATTCAATCAGGGGTTTTCCTGCATTTCCCCACAGCGCTGCACAGTAAAAGAAATAGGGCAGAACCAAGGAACTATAAATCCAAAACATCCCCTTTTTATTCAGTACAGTTCTTATTTTGCACAGTATGCCAATAGTTTTTGACACTTTACTTTTTATATACTCAATGTCTCATTTCCAAGACAGCTTACTGTCTATGATCACACCTAAAGATTTTGCCTCATAAACTAGTTCAATTTCTTTACCATTCAAATATAATTTTGCATCACCTATATTTCTGTTACCTGAAAATATCATAAAGGATAGCTTGTTGTAATCAAACCACTCTTTTATCAAAGCAAATTCTTTTTCCACCAATTTCAATAACTCGTCAATATCTTTACCAGTACAAAAAATGTTTGTATCGTCTGCAAACATAATGAATTTAATTTGTGTTGTTACAGAAAAAATATAATTTACATAGAGGATGAATAATTTAGGTCCAAGGACCGAGCCTTGTGGAACTCCGCAATATCTGTCTAATGTACACGATTAAACATGGCTTGGCTCCCCCTTCGCTGAACGAGTTTGTTCATTTTAGATCTAGTGAGGGCAGAGTGGCCAGAGGAGCAGTGACCAGAGGAGCAGTGACCAGAGGAGCAGTGACCAGAGGAGCAGTGACCAGAGAAGCAGTGAGGGAAGACTGCATTATTCCTCATCGAAAAACTGTATTTGGTCAGTCTGTTTTCTCCGTCAGAGTGTCCCATCAGTGGAACTCCATCTCCCTCATTCTCTGATTTTAAAAAGAATGCTAAAAAGTGGCTTTTAGAAACACAAATGTGTGAACACTAAAACTTTTATTGTATTTCTGTAATGTTATTGTACATTTGTGTCATTTTAATGTGTATCTTTTTAAGTGTATCTTCTTTTAGGATGCCTTTTTGACATCTGGCAAAGGGACTACCGATGCAAATTAGCTCTTATCAGCTAACTCGGGCACATTTACATTGTTTAGATGTTGATTAATGTGCATTGTCCCTTTTTAGATAGACAAATAAATAAATAAATTGTTTACAGTGAGGTAGTGACAAACATGATACATTCATACAGAGCAGAAGCAGTAAACGTATTCTGCATAATGAAAGGTAGTTTAGTGCAGTATTACTGAGAGTTCAGTATTATTTAGAGTATTATCAGTAGTCTGACAGCTTGGGGGTAATATCTGTCTTTGAGTGTTTTTGTGCGTGCTGGCAGGCTCCTGTATCGTCTACCAGAGTGTAGCAGACGGATGAGTATGGTCCTTAGTGATGCTGCGTGCCTTACGCAGACCCCTGCTGTGGTAAATGTCCTGGATGGAGGGGAGACTGCTGCCAGTGATGTCCTCTGCCGCTCGCATCACCCTCTGTAGTGCTTTGCCGTTCCCATATATATTCAGAGGAACAACCCCAAACAAATCTGTTCCACAATTTGCAATGATATTCCTTTTGCATATGAATGAAATGGTTTTGAATATTTTCTCCCAGAAGTCATTTAGATGCCCAGAAAATGTGGCTCAGGTTAGCTGGGCCATGACCACAGGAAGGATCCGCACCAGGGTACAGTCCAGCGGGCTTACTTGGTGACAGATGTAGCCTATGCAGGACCTTAAACTGTAACAGGCCAGCTTCTTCCCAAGGGCCATAACCACCTTGAACACTCATATGCACTGACTCACCCCATTCCTGTCCCCCATTCTCCCGTTGTGCAATTACTTAACACACTTAACACTTTTATTATTACAAGGTACATATATTAACACCACAATAACATTCGCATAGCACTCAGAAGACACATTGGGGATGTGGGCACGGGAATAAACACCACTGGGCACAAGGGCCAAGAGAAACAGGGGGAGTGTAGAGGACCAAAGGGATTGTCCCAGGTGAAGAAAGGAGGTCTGGGGGAGAGCAAGGGCAATGCAGCGTCCAGGGAAGGTCCGGGCGACAGGGTCCAGGGGGGGACAGCACAGTGCAATATCGTGGACAATATCTGTTACAGTGTAATAATATAGTGTGTGTAGCATATCCACCTGGGCAATATCTATTACTGTGTAATATATTCAACTGGGTTTTGTAGCATATCCACTTGTTGTGCAATATCCTGTGGTGCAACACAAAACACAGTACTATAGCTTGTTGGCTTTAATACAGTACAACAGTGTTTCTCAACCTTCTTTTTTTAGACGAGGCACCCTTTAAATTCATGAAAAATCTCAAGGCACCCCAAACTTTTTCTTTCCATTTTAAAGAGAGAGAGAGATAGAGATAGGGAGAGAGAGATAGATAGAGAGAGATTGAGAGATAAAGAGATAGATAGATAGAGAGAGAGATAGATGGAGAGATAGAGAGATAGCGAGAGAGAGAGAGAGAGAGAGAGAGAGAGAGAGAGAGATAGAGAGATAGAGAGATAGAGAGATAGAGAGATAGAGAGATAGAGAGATAGAGATAGAGATAGAGAGATCGATCATACTGACGTTTCTTTTTCTCGGTGGTCTCTACATCCTTTCGTGGATGACCACACGATGAAGATGTTGAGGGCTCAGATTCTGCAGATTCTGGAGCTTTTCGTTTTAGAAACTTGTCCATTGTTGCAACCGTCTGTAACACAACTCTACTATTATGGCGACTCTGATATCACACCTGCTCAAAGTAACACATTTGTAGACATCACGTTCCAAAGTTGCAGCTTTATCTCAGATATGTGTGTCGGGCCTAAATTTACTGAACTGCGTTAATGCTAGATGAAAGATTCCACTGACTAAGTATTTGTATATTAATTTAGGCAATTATTTATAATATTACATTATTTATTTAGGCCTATTTCGCATATGGCCAGCGGCACCCCTGAGGGGGGCGCGCGGCACCCCGGTTGAGAAACACTGCAGTACAATATGCTAAACTGAGTTCTGTGAAACATCTCCCTGTACAATGTAGAGACTCAAGTGTGTGTGTGTGTGTGTGTGTGTGTGTGTGTGTGTGTGTGTGTGTGTGTGTGTGTGTGTGTGTGTGTGTGTGTGTGTATATGTGTGTATGTGTCACTCCTACTAATTTTTTGCTACACCGTGTTGTAAATATCCTGCTGCGTTGTATATATCTACTTAAATGTCTGCACTGAAGTGAGATGCTTTCAGTCTCCTTGTGAGTGTGTGTGATGTAAACTGTGCATATGAATAGTGACAATAAAAAGGCATTCATTCATTGCCAAGTTTTATGTGTGAAACGTTCACCTAGTTCCTCTTGAGTTGTTAGATGGCCCAATGATGGGGTTGCTCCACCTTGTATTTTATTGTAAATGACTGACACCAAGCCTCGGAATGTAAACAGACACTTAAGATGCAGCAAATAAAATAGAATAAAATAAAATAGAAAACGAATAAGCTATAATATCACACAAAATTTACAAGAATATAACAGTGCAGGTAGTGATAAGTGCAAACAAACAGGTGCAAAAAAATCCAGCACAGGGTCATGTGACTGACACAGAGCGGGGGGCGGGGTCATGTGACTGACAAAGAGCGGGGGGCGGGGTCATGTGACTGACACAGAGCGGGGGGCGGGGTCATGTGACTGACACAGAGCGGGGGGTGGGGTCATGTGACTGACACAGAGCAGAGGGTGGGGTCATGTGACTGACACGGGGCGGGGTCATGTGACTGACACAGAGCGGGGGGTGGGGTCATGTGACTGACACAGAGCAGAGGGTGGGGTCATGTGACTGACACGGGGCGGGGTCATGTGACTGACACAGAGCGGGGGGCGGGGTCATGTGACTGACACAGAGCGGGGGCGGCGTCATGTGACTGACACAGAGCAGAGGGTGGGGTCATGTGACTGACACGGGGCGGGGTCATGTGACTGACACAGAGCGGGGGGTGGGGCCATGTGACTGACACAGAGCAGAGGGTGGGGTCATGTGACTGACACGGGGCGGGGTCATGTGACTGACACAGAGCAGAGGGTGGGGTCATGTGACTGACACAGAGCGGGGGGCGGGGTCATGTGACTGACAAAGAGCAGGGGGCGGGGTCATGTGACTGACACAGAGCGGGGGGCGGGGTCATGTGACTGACACAGAGCGGGGGGGTGGGGTCATGTGACTGACACAGAGCGTATTTGGACATATCTAAAAAAAATCTGATTGTGGGACATCAAAGTCGTTATCTGCATTTGACCTATCCGTCAGTGTCGTCAGCAGTTGATGTGGACAATTCTGAGAAGAGAAACAGATTGAAATGCTAACGCTTAATGGATGACGTTGAGGTTTTAAAATCGTGAAAATAAAATGCAACAATGAACTCTAACCCTAACGTATCGGCATTCGCTAACACAAAGCAGCTACGCTCGCAACAGCAGCGAAGCGAACTTACCTTTGGACAAGAACGTACTGGCCGAAAAGGACTCTTCGGCGGGATGCTACGAACAGGTGCTCACCTCCACCGAAGTTTTCCTCACCTTGGGAATCATTAGCTTGCTCGAAAACATTTTGGTTGTCGCAGCGGTAATCAAAAACAAAAATCTCCACTCGCCGATGTACTTTTTCATCTGTAACTTAGCCGTAGCGGACATGCTAGTTTGCGTCTCCAATGCTTCGGAGACGATCGTGATAGTGCTGATAAATGGAGGTATTGTCACGATTCCTGGAACTCATACAGAGCATGGACAACGTTTTCGATTCGCTAATTTGCAGTTCACTTTCAGCGTCGATTTGTAGCCTTCTTGCTATCGCCGTTGACCGCTACATTACCATTTTCTACGCGCTAAGGTACCACAAAACTATGTATTTGGAGATATCGGAAAAAAATCTGATTGTGGGACGTCAAAGTAATTTTTTAGCTGATCGAAGGAAATAAATTTATCATTTTTAACCCTAGAGCAGTATCGCAGGGTGATTTTCACCTGAGCAAAAGTATTTACATGATTTTCAATATGTTGCATTTTTCTGAGTGTCATGGGTCCCTGGGCTTCACCATTGTTTTTGACATCTTTGAAGGTGTAGGTGTTTCCCTACCCCAAAGCCCACTTTTTCCCTACAGACTTTCGGGTGATTTTCACCTAGCAATAGGGAAAGAGGAATGTAAGAATGTAATGAATTTAATGTAAGAGGATGTAAGGAACAGGTCAGTAAGAGTGATCCTGGAATGTGTATCTATCCTTATTTAGTGCAGTGGTTATGAATAAATATCACAAAGTGGTGATTTCAAAGGGAATTCTTATGGTGAAAACAATATTTTAGTCAACTGGTCATTTTTACCCACTGAAAAAATACAATTTTTTGTTCCTCTCTCCTGGAGCTGTTCGTGTGTCGAGGAGTCTGAGCTTCACCAGGGAAGTCTCACATGTGGCGGCACGGCGGCACGGTAGCAGAGTGGTTAGCGCTCTTGCTTCACAGCAAGAAGGTTCCGGGTTCGATCCCCGGGTCGCCCAGACCTTTCCGTGTGTGTTCTGTGTGGAGTTTGCATGCATGGTCTGGGTTCGATCCCCGGGTCGCCTGGGCCTTTCTGTGTGGAGTTTGCATGTTCTCCCCGTGTCTGGGTGGGTTTCCTCCGGGCACTCCGGTTTCCCCCACCAACCCAAAACATGCACCATAGGTACTCCAGCTTAGGTCCTGACCAAACCGAAGCAAGAAGATCATGGAGATGGTCCCCGGGCGCCCTAATGTGTGTGCTGCCCACTGCTCCTAATATATGTATATATATGGGTGGGTTAAAATGCAGAGAAGAATTTCTCCAGTGTGAGATCAATAAAGTTCACTTCTTCTTCACTTCTTCTTCATGTCCCAGGAATGGGTGGAACAAACACCAAGTTTACACTATCATTATTTAAAAAAAAAATTTTTTTTAAGGATTTTTTTTTTTTTAAATCTCAAATTCCTAATTTTTCAGTAATTTTGGAGCATGTTTTTAGGGTCTTCCTCTGTTTTTTTCCCCCAATTTGTTACACATACCACAGTTGAAAATAAGAAAACCACTAATTTATCATGTGTTGTCATATTTTTATCTATTTTTAAAGGTCCCATGGAATGAAATTTTCACTTTCTGAGGTTTTTGAACGTTAATGTGAGCTCCCCTACCCTGTTTACCCCCCCCCCCCATGGTTAAAAGTTGCGAAATGTCTAAACTGAGCATTTGCGATCCTTTTCTGCGTTACAAAAAATCAGAGCTCAAACGGGCAATTTTGAACAAGGCACCTTATTGACGTCAGATCGAAAAAAGAAATGCAAATGCAGTTCCACCCCCGTCTGTCTGTACTCAGCGTCTCTGTAAATCACGCCCAGAAAGTTTGGACTGCGAATGCGCTAGGCAATGCGAAATGCGTTTTTTTATTTGCCTGGAGGCACGTCCGAGTGTTTCTAGGCTCGGAAGTCCTTTATCTGAGCCTCTGGACCTTTGAACAGCAGTGGTTTAATTTTATTTTCTGTGGAAATGTGTTTATTTTTCAATGGAACGCTTCTGATCTCTTCTCCACACAAAAACGCGGAAATGGATCAGCTGAGAGCCGAGAGTTTGGCCACGCCCCCACCCTCTACTATAGGCCATCTCTGTCCTCCTCATTTGCATTCAAGCAACAACTCCCATAATGGAGTGTTCCAGAGAGAGAAAAAATACTCTTTCTCATCTTATCTCTGTTTCTCATGCACTGAGTGTTGATTTTGAAGAAGGATTCATTTACAGTATTAGGGAACCATTAAGGAGCCATATAAAAGCATCAAGAAGTACCATGTCATGGGACCTTTGATGACAAGTACTTGTTGTTGGGTATATTATATCAGGTAAGTGATGGTGTTCTAGGGTTAAAAAAGATCCGTAATGCAGCTTAGACCCTCTCTTATGCCGCTGCTGAAAGGATGTGCCTGTTAAGGATGGAGTAAATGGATATTACGCTGAACAGGAGCTGAAATGAAGGATCCTTTGAATTTGGTTCCATTTTGGTTATTATAGGCCTTTACAAAATGTTCTGTATCACTTTCATCGTCTTTAGGCAGGGCTGTAGCTTTCCCACGGTCTCTCATTCATTTTCTATTGTGTTCACACAGTACGCTCTGCACATTCCTCCTCCTCTTTCATCCCTCTTTCTCTTTTTATATATTTCCTGCCCTCTATCTCCTTTTTCTTTCCTCCCCCCCTCTCTTTCTCTGTCTAGCCTTTATTGCTCTTTCTCTTCCTTTCTCAATCCTCCCAACAACCTCCTCTCTCTCTCTCCATTCAGCTTCTCTTCTCCCTCTCTCTGCCTTTCTCTCTTGCTTCTTCTCTCTCCCTTTGCTCTTTCCCCCTTCTTCTAACTCTCTCTTTTAACTCTTTTTCGCGCCACCACCTCTTCTATCATTTATGTCCAGCCTCCTCTCTCTCTACCAGCGAGCATCCTCTATCCTTGTTCTTCTCCCCTCTATCTCCTCCCTCCCTCTTTCTCTCTCTCTCCTCTTTTCTTGCTCATCTCCCTTTTAACCTCCTCTCTCCTTTGCTGTCTCTGTCATCAGTCATGTTTTCCATCTCTTTCTATGCGCTCTGTGTCTTACCTTAGTTCCTTATCGCTCCTCTGTTTTCTCTCCTTTATCTTCCCTTGCTCCCTCCCTCTCTCCTCTCCTCCCTCTCTCCTCCCTCTCTCTCTCTTTCCGCTCATATCACAGTTCCCTCCATCGCTGTGTCTCATTCTGCCTGGTTCAAACGAGGGAAAAGACGAGTGGAGACCAGAGACTTCTGGATCTGAATCCTCCTATACCTCCTCTACTACTCCTACTACTACTACTACTACTGCTACTGCTACTGCTACTACTCCTACTACTACTACTACTACTACTGCTGCTACTACTATTACTGCTCTGTGAGGATGCCGTTATGAACTCAAAAGTGGTCAATACAAGACAAAAGACTGAACAACTGGAAACTACTGAGAGACAGTCAATCTTCCCAGGAACGCCGAGTCGGTTTTAAAGAGAAGTATGGACCATTTTAAATCAATTTCCCCCAAAAGAGCAAGTATCGGCGATTCCACGGACCTCTAGAAATCATCGGAAAACTGACGAACAGCGATGTCGATCAGCCTCTAACTTCGAGGAAGATCGAGGAATACACTGGGCTCCGTTTCGTTCTACAACTGATGACTCAACTATCCTTCCAATCTCACGGATATTACGAAGATATTTGAAAAGATTACGTTTAATATTACATTCTCGCCTTTTCTCGTTTCAAGACGGACATGTATGAACCCACGTATGACGAGGCATAAAGGATTTGTCTAATATAGAACACGGCGAGAAATTGAAGCGATTTCTCAAAGAGGGGGCCATCTGGACATTTTGATCTGTAAGTTAAACAATGAATCATTGTCAAAATGGGATATTAAGAGCACTCAAACTGTTTCAGAGTCTCTATTAGAAACAGAAGCACTCGCACAAGAGCTGTTGTAACTGGAAAAAACACTGCCTAGTTGATTTTCCATCCTCTTTATTCAGGCAATAGCAGAGCACTCATCTCTGACCTTGGCCGTAGTATTCAAAGCAAGTGACAATTACGCATGACTTTTCAATCAATAAAACCGAGCGTTGAGCAACAATATGAATGGAGTAGTAAAGTAGTGGTAAATTGGATGGAAAATGGATATTGTCAGTTTCAAATGTAATACAATTCATTGATGTCGACAATTCTGAGAAGAGAAATGGATTGAAATGCTATCGCTTAATGGATGATTTCGAGGTTTTATAATCGTGCAAATAAAATGCAACAATGAACTCAACGTATCTGCATTCGCTAACACAAAGCAGCTACGCTCGCAACAGCAGCGAAGCGAACTTACCTTTGGACAAGAACGTACCGGCCGAAAAGGACTCTTCGGCGGGATGCTACGAACAGCTGCTCATCTCCACCGAAGTTTTCCTCACCTTGGGAATCATTAGCTTGCTCGAAAACATTTTGGTTGTCGCAGCGATAATCAAAAACAAAAATCTCCACTCGCCGATGTACTTTTTCATCTGTAGCTTAGCCGTAGCGGACATGCTAGTTAGCGTCTCCAATGCTTCGGAGACGATCGTGATAGCGCTGATAAACGGAGGTTCTGTCACGATTCCTGGAACTCTTATACGAAGCATGGACAACGTTTTCGATTCGCTAATTTGCAGTTCACTTTTGGCCTCGATTTGTAGCCTTCTTGCTATCGCCGTTGACCGCTACATTACCATTTTCTACGCGCTAAGGTACCACAACATCGTGACAATACGCAGGGCTATGCTAGTGATTAGTGTCATCTGGACAGTGTGTACCATTTCCGGAATTTTGTTTATAATCTATTCCGAAAGTACGACCGTTCTTATTTGTCTCATTACGATGTTTTTCACGATGTTGGTTCTCATGGCGTCTCTGTATGTCCATATGTTTTTGTTAGCGAGACTACACATGAAGCGAATTGCGGCGCTGCCGGGAAACGCGCCGATCCAACAGCGCGCTAACATGAAAGGAGCCATCACGCTAACGATTCTGCTTGGCGTTTTCGTCGTGTGCTGGGCGCCATTTTTCCTCCATCTGATCTTAATGATTACGTGTCCGAGGAACCCGTACTGTACGTGCTTCATGTCTCATTTTAACATGTACCTCATTCTCATCATGTGCAACTCCGTGATCGATCCCATCATTTACGCTTTTCGCAGTCAAGAAATGCGGAAAACGTTCAAGGAAATCTTTTGCTGTTCTCACGCTTTTCTGTGCATTTAAATCCCGGATCGTTCTAGTTCTACGAGTGAGCAGTAGTTACCATGGCAACAACAGCGCGCAATTAAAGGTGTATTAAGTAATCTGCTTTTCTGCATGAGTATATTTTATTATTTTGCCTGAAATATTCCGCAGTATGGCATTAACGCAGCTAGTCGTGCTTTTTCCGGTGGCAGGGTCTATAGCCTTTTCTCATGAATAAGCTATTGCTCTGCTTAAAATGTTCCGCAGTATGGCATTAACGCGTCTGTCCCGCCTTTACCCCATTGTGGGTGTTTTCGTTGCTCAAAAATACACAGTGAACATGGTCGCCTCTCCACAGATCTGACTCATAACTCCTCACCTGCTTCTCTGTGACGATATAGATTAGTTTAATGTGTGGAACATTCATTAATGTGTGGAACATTCTTGAAAAGCTAAATCAACTCCATTGCGACAAGCAGGTGGCAGACTCTTCAGCATAAAAAGTTACGTAGTGTACTTTAAAAATCAAGCATCCAACTTTGTATTAAAAAAAAAAAAATCTTGAATTTTTTATAAGACTGGCGTTGGGTGTGGTGCACTGAGTTAAGCTTCTGATTGGGAACTACAGGATTTCCAGTTCGTATCCCGTCTGAGAACATACTGATGTGTATGGATGTACAGTAAGGGGCTGGGAAATCTGGTATAAAAAAAAAATCGCCAAACCAAAATGGACAACCTTGCGTCACTTAACTAATGCCAGAAGTTTGGGGTTTGAACCAACAACATTTTTGACTGACACCAACCCACTGTAACTCGAGAACATACCGATGTGTGTGGATGGAAGAAAAATCGCCAAACCAACATGGACAACCTTGCGTTACTTAAAGGAAAAGTAATGTTTTTTTACAATCTGAGCCTTCTTTCGGCAATAAAACGTAGAAAAGTAGTTTTACTCACCCATAGCACTTTGGTGTCAATTGGAGCAGTATCGCAGAAGTTATGTTGAGCTGTTCTGTTTTACTAATGATCCCGTATCCGTTAGCGTGAGTGCTCGGGGCACTGCTTTGCGGTCTCCAAATAACACAAACTTGAGCACTTTTCAAATCACAGAAGATCACTGTGTCAGCGTAGACTTTTAGTAGATTCCAAAACGTCCTGAAACCCGATATCGCAACAGAAAAGTAAAGTTCAGAGCGGTGTTAGCTTCTTTCGGACTAGCGGTGTTTACAAAACAGCTGAGTTCACGCATGCGCACTGTCCTCTCTGATGACGTCATCAAATGAAACTATAGCTGGATATCAGGTTTCAGGCCGTTTTGGAATCCACTAAAAGTCTACCCTGACACAGCGATCTTCTGTGATTTGAAAAGTGCTAAAGTTTGTGTTATTTGGACACCGCAATGTAATGCCCCGAGCACTCACGCTAACGGATACGGGATCATTAGTAGAACAGAACGGCTACAACATAAGTTCTGCGATACTGCTCCAATTGACACCAAACTGCTATGGGTGAGTAAAACTACTTGTTTTATTGCCGAAAGAAGGCTCAGATTGTAAAAAAAAAACGTTACTTTTCCTTTAACTAAGGCCAGAAGTTTGGGATTTGAACCAACAACCTTCTTTTTTACTGAATAGTTTTGCACCAACCCACTGTAACTCTACATTTAGGATCTACAGGACAATTTAATGAGAACATACCGATGTGTGTGGACGGAAGGTCATCGGGTATAAAAGAAAAATCGCCAAACCAACTTGGACAACTCCATGCTAGCAGTTTGGGATTTGAACCAACAACCATCTTTGTTTACAGAGCTGCTTTAAGGCCCAACCCTGTGTAACTGTACATTTTAATTCGGACTGTTGTTTTAACCAGGATCGTTGCATTGGACCAATTTTTTGGGTTTTGGAAAATGGAAGACTGGAATTTTCTATGGATTAAAACAATAGAATAAACATTTATTTGCACTTAAACAAAACTGTGTCAAAAGAGAGCCGGCAAAGTCTACGTCGTACACGTAGACTGTATAGAAATGGACAAATCTAACCTGCAAATAGGAAGCGACAATGGACATGATTCCTGGTCCATCGACTCGATTCACGTTGTATTGAGAAACCCTGTCCCCCGTCTCTGTAACTGCTGCTGTGAAATCGTCATTTTGGTCTTAAATGTTTGTATTAACCCGCTCTTTCCCGTTTCTATTTCACTATTTCAAGATATGAACATTTACAACAGACAAATAAGGTGCCTTTTTTTTCCCCGAGGTCGCTCCGTTAGCGCTAGAAACAGCTTTGACTAACCTAAACAAAAGGCGTGGGCAAAAACGGACTTTGGCTTTAGCTGCCTCACTCTTGGTTGGATTTTTGGTTGCTTTAATACTTGCAGTTGGAATTCCAAATATGGAATTCAGCTTCTATAACTGCGAGCCTCATTTGACTGGAGCTGGAAGCTGAAAATCCACTTCTTTGTCCAGTCTGTGGTCGTATACTTTGCCAGAAAGAAAAATGGATGGATTAAATACTTAAACTTCACTTCAGAACCTTGTACTTTTTCCAGTTTTGATTGAAGATAAGAAATGAAAATTGAAATATTTTCGTTGCTATTATGTAAATAAACATTTTCATTGGATAGAAATTGGAACCGGACAAGGACATTTTGACATGTTCAATTTGGAAATTTCAAACTAATATTTATTTGACTGGAGTTTTGAAAGATGAACAATATTCAAGGACAATCAGAACTTACCTGGACCGTTCTAAATGAGCACTGCCTGTAACATCTGCTTCAACAATCGTTCTCCAAACAAAAGAAGACCTGCACCGGGGATTGGCTGAATAACTTGAACTCACTGTTATAGTTTTGAAAAGTTCTGACTTGTGTACAATAATTTTTGTGGGTTTAACAGACAGTTTGTGGGACAGATTTGATTCATTCATATGTGTTTGAGTGATCCTGGGTAAAGTCCATCACCTGTTCCTCCACATGTGGCATTAACACATCTATCTCGCCTTTATTGCATTGTGGGTGTTTGCATTATCAGGGGAGCTAGTGCCCCCTCAAGTCCGGCCTCTGGTCTGGTCTCTGGTCTGGTCTCTGGTCTGATCTCTGGTCCGGCCTCTGGTCCGGCCTCTGGTCCGGCCTCTGGTCCGGTCTCTGGTCTGATCTCTGGTCTGGTCTCTGATCCGGCCTCTGGTCTGGTCTCTGGTCTCTGGTCCGATCTCTGGTCTGGTCTCTGGTCTGGTCTCTGGTCTCTGGTCCATTTGCTGGTCTGGTCTCTGGTCTGGTCTCTGGTCTGGTCTCTGGTCTGATCTCTGGTCCGGTCTCTGGTCTGGCCTCTGGTCTGGCCTCTGGTCTGATCTCTGGTCTGGTCTCTGGTCCGGCCTCTGGTCCAGCCTCCGGTCCGGCCTCTGGTCCGGTCTCTGGTCTAATCTCTGGTCCGGCCTCTGGTCTGATCTCTGGTCTGGTCTCTGGTCCGGCCTCTGGTCCAGCCTCCGGTCTGGCCTCTGGTCTGGCCTCTGGTCTGGCCTCTGGTCTGATCTCTGGTCTGGTCTCTGGTCCGGCCTCTGGTCCAGCCTCCGGTCTGGTCTCTGGTCTGGTCTCTGGTCTGGTCTCTGGTCCGGTCTCTGGTCCGGTCTCTGGTCCGGTCTCTGGTCCGGTCTCTGGTCCAGTCGCTGGTCTGATCTCTGATCCGGTCTCTGGTCTGGTCTCTGGTCTGGTCTCTGGTCTGGTCTCTGGTCTCTGGTCTGGTCTCTGGTCTGGTCTCTGGTCCGGTCTCTGGTCCGGTCTCTGGTCTGGTCTCTGGTCCGGTCTCTGGTCCGGTCGCTGGTCTGGTCTCTGGTCTGGTCGCTGGTCTGATCTCTGGTCCAGTCGCTGGTCTGATCTCTGATCCGGTCTCTGGTCTGGTCTCTGGTCTGATCTCTGGTCCAGTCGCTGTTCTGATCTCTGATCCGGTCTCTGGTCTGGTCTCTGGTCTGGTCTCTGGTCTGGTCTCTGGTCTGGTCTCTGGTCTGGTCTCTGGTCTGGTCTCTGGTCTGGTCTCTGGTCTGGTCTCTGGTCCTGTTTCAGGTCAAATAGTTTTGATCTCAAGTGCAATTTCAGTCAAACTTCTCTTAAATATCTCATTATATTTCTGTTTTTCAGACTACCTCCAGAACTGTTGGGAAAAACATTTAGTGACCATATTTATGTTATAAATATTAAAGATGCGTTGTGTAAATGGAAGGGGCTACAGCCAGCTTGTTTCTATGGAGATGTGATTGCTTTGCCTGGAATGTTCCACAGTATGGCATTAAACTGCCATTTGCATTTATTATAATACTTTTTTTTTTTTTTTTTTTTGACAAAGAATCCCTAAGTGGCCTGGTGGCATCAGCTGCTCGTTTCCATGGAGAGAGACAATTTTAAAGCCATACTGTGGAACATTCCTGTCATCTCCATGGAGATGAGCATGAACAGACCTTTCGCCGTTTAGAAAAAAGTCACTCAGAGCTTTAATTACCAATCTCTATTTTTATTTTTCCATATTTTCAGTTTAAATTGAGCGGATGGACGTGTGTCTGTCTCAGCTCATATTTCAACACTGTGTCACCTTTATTCAAAAGAAAATGTGAAAATCTAATTTATTTTTCTAATTCAAACGTGCCAGTGAGAGGAGCAGACCTGTTCTTATTTGTGTTTGCGAATCGAAAAGAGCTCATTTAAAGTTGTGTATTTTGATAAAAGAAGTTCAAACATGCTGTATATATTTTGTAAATACTGTTTTTTTGTGGTAAATGTGGTAAATTAATCTGTGTTTGAGGATTTTAACTGAAAAGGGCTACTCAAAAATGTGACCAAATTAGAAAAAAAGTATTGCATAATTAGGTTAAAAAAAATGCAGGAACTTAAGAAGTGAAATTGTAGATACAGTATGAACCATCACTACTGTCTGCATGCAAATACACATTTTTTATTTTTGCTATAAAAATACTTAAAAAAAATATGTATATTAGAGAGAAATTTGAACTGCTACAATACAAGAATCCTTTGTATTTCTGAACATGTTTGTAGAGCTCTAAACTACAGGGTTAGCAGCTTTTACACAGAATAAAACTACATGGAGACACAGGGAGGGCATCTGACACACACAGGGAGGGCATCTGACACACACAGGGAGGGCATCTGACACATGGGGGTATTTTAAAACATGTTTGTAGAGGTTTAAACTACAGGGTTAGCAGCTTTTACACAGAATAAGGCTGCGTCTCATTCCTCTGTCTTACCCCTTCCCCTTTTTCTACGTCTTTGTCTCGCTCCTCGATACGGAGCTGAGAGGGCTCGGGGTACGAATGTTCCCCTAAGAAATGGGACGCCACTCGATTACCGTTTGCGTCATTGTCCCTCGCCTCTATCTGAGCTGCTACGTCTAAAAAGGCGATAACAACTGACGCAAACAAACGTAAATAAATGTCGAGGATTATCAGGTACCTCAGCTCCACAATAAAACTAACTTGTTTATCCTCCTGGGACCCAAAGCAAAAAGTGTACCTAAATTATTATTACTATTATTTTAATTTTGTATTTGGAGGTAAATGAACACCTTAGCATTTATATTTCTTGAATTTTATTTTTATTCATTATGTCGTAATGTGTCCTCTGTAGTGGACGTTAGAGTTAAATCCAGATCAAGTTAACAACCTGACGACAGTCTGACAAGCTTCAACAGTCACCTCAAAAAGGTTTTGATTCCCTTTTAATTTCTTATTTATTTATTTACTTATTTATGTATTTATGTATTTTTATTTATTTTTTATTTTATTTATATTTTTATTTACTATTTATTTGTTTACTTATTTATGCATGTTTATTTGTTATTTTTTATTTATATTTTTATTTATTTATTATTTTATTTTATTAATTTAATTTAATTTTATTTTATTTTATATTTTGAATTTTCGATTTTATTTTTAAATTTTTAAAAATTTTTAAAATTGTTTTAAATTTTTAAAATTTAAAAATTTTATTTTAAATTTTTTTATTTTATTTTTAATTTGTTTTATTTAATTTTTAATTTTTTAATTTAATTTTTAATTTAATTTTTAATTTAAATTTAATTTTATTTTTAATTTAAATTTAATTTATTTTTTAATTTAAAATTTATTTAAATTTTATTTTTAATTTTGTTTTTAATTTTAATTTTATTCACAGCCACAAGCTAGGGTCTATCTCAAAACACTTAAAGGATAAACTGGCTAACTCAATGTGCACTATAAAGGACACAAATGAATGGGCGGGTCTCATGAAAGTTCGATGAAAACGATAACGTCGGCTAAACAGACACCGCAACAACAGTTCACTAAAAGTAACGTAGAGCATAAGCGTCATAATTGTAAAGTATTGCACGTGGCGTGTAAAAGATGGGCACAAACGAAGGGAAATGTCTCAGTTTTTAAAAAATACCAGCGTACGTGTAAACGGGGCCACAGGGAGGGCATCTGACACACAGGGACATCTGAGAACATGTTTGTAGAGGTCTAAACTACAGGGTTATCTTGTTTTAATCTGTAAAAACTGTACATTGCTTAGAATATTTTATTATTTTATCGTCTTTCCTGTGTTTTGGTTTCGACTCTAAACTCACGAGCTCAGGATCAACAGAAGCATTTACATCGCTAACGCTGCTAGCAACATGGATGTTAACGGTTTATTTGACGTGACCTGTGCCAGATCTGCCACATCCGCACGTTGCCTTCATTGCACAGATCAGGGAGTTGGATTTTGGACATTTTTGAAGCCTGTTTTCACCAAAGTTGTTGTATTTTTTAAGTGTTGTGTCTGACTGTGAACTCTTTAAGCTGTGTTGATTTTCTGTAGCGATATCTGTGTAAATGTTTACTTCAAAAACACACAAAAGGTTTACAAGCAGAGAACTGGGGCTACAGGGAAGATGTGTGACTAAAGCAGTGGGACTTTATCTGAAAAATACAGAATAATAACAATTTGATATCTTAAAGAGGGCGTGTTATGCAAAATAGACTTTTTTTATGTAGCTTTCTAGCGCTGTTCTCTCATCAAAAACATGTCTGAAGAGGTTCTACATCAGGGGTGTCAAACTCATTTTGGTTCAGGGGCCTTATTCATCCTACTCTGATCCCAAAGGGGCCGGATCAGAAAACTCATGGCAAATATACCCCAAAAATATCTAAATACACTCAACAAAAATATAAACGCAACACTTTTGTTTTTGCTCCCATTTTTCCTGAGATGGACCCAAAGATCCAAAATTCACTCCAGATACACAACACTACCATTTCTCTCAAACATTGTTCACAAATCTGTCCAAATGTGTGACAGCGAGCACCTCTGCCCCGCCGAGACAATCCACCCCACCTCACAGGTGCGCCACATCAAGATGCCGATCCGATATCATGACCAGTGCACAGGTGCACCCCAGACTGCCCACAATAAAAGGACACCCCGAAATGTGCATTTTTTTTGCTTTATTGGGGGTCTGGGGACTCAGAACCAGTCAGTATCTGGTGTGACCACCATTTGCCTCATGCAGTGCAACACATCTTCTTCGTATAGAGTTTATCAGATTGTCAGTTGTGGCCTGTGGAATGTTGGTCCACTCCTCTTCAAAGGCTGTTATGGACGAAGAACACAGGTGCATTTTATTGATGGCATTTTGAATGCACAGAGATACCGTGATGAGATCCTGAGGCCCATTGTTGTGCCATACATCCATGAACATCACCTCATGTTTCAGCAAGATAATGCACGGCCCCATGTTGCAAGGATCTGTACACAATTCTTGGAAGCTGAGAATGTCCCAGTTCTTGCATGGCCAGCATACTCACCGGACATGTTACCCATTGAGCATGTTTGGGATGTGCTTGACCGGCGTATACGACAGCGTGTACCAGCTCCCACTAATATCCAGCAACTTCGCACAGCCATTGAAGAGGAGTGGACCAACATTCCACAGGCCACAATTGACAATCTGATAAACTCTATGCGAAGAAGATGTGTCGCACTGCATGAGGCAAATGGTGGTCACACCAGATACTGACTGGTTCTGAGTCCCCAGACCCCCAATAAAGCACAAAAAAATGCACATTTCGGGGTGGCCTTTTATTGTGGGCAGTCTGGGGCGCACCTGTGCACTGGTCATGATGTCGGATCGGCATCTTGATGTGGCACCTGTGAGGTGGGGTGGATTGTCTCGGCGGGGCAGAGGTGCTCGCTGTCACACATTTGGACAGATTTGTGAACAATGTTTGAGAGAAATGGTAGTGTTGTGTATCTGGAGTGAATTTTGGATCTTTGGGTCCATCTCAGGAAAAATGGGAGCAAAAACAAAAGTGTTGCGTTTATATTTTTGTTGAGTATATTTGTGCAGAGAAACACAATTCTATTACAGACTGCTGTTTCTTCAGTCCAGCAATAATTCGTTTATCTTCTGTCTTCTCAATTCTCCGTTCAAGTTCTTGTATTGTTCGAAACGCCGTGTCTCGTCGTGGCGTTTAATCTTATATTCCTCGAGCACCGTCACTTGTTGCAAACACACCGAGCGTACAAGTTTCCCATTCACCTCCGTCAACAAATAGGTAAATTTTTAGTTCATTTTTTCTTGGAAAATCCTGCATTCGGTGTCCACTTTTCTCATTTTTGACATTTTGCTGATGAGGGTGTCATGGTCAACCGTCAAAACGATGGTCCTTTAAGAGCGTTTGGAAAGAGGCGAGTCTATTTGTGCTGCTCTGGTGGGAGGGGCCACGTACAGAGGCGCTGGAGACGCTGCTGTGCTAAACTGAAGAAAAGAGACACAGAAAATTACCAATATTTTAACAGAAAATTAAAATATTTGAATTAGGGCTGTCAGTTTAACGCGTTAATTAGATTAATTAATTACACTGCAAATTAACGCGTTATAAAAATTAACGCAATTAATTATGAGCGACAATTCAATGCGCATTTTAAATTTGGCGTGCGGCGAGCGAATCACTGCCAGGGCCTTTGAACGGCAAGTTTATTTATAAAAAGAACGAAGACAAGATCAACAAGAACGCCGTGATCTGGAGCTTTTGTCAAAAAGAATTTTCCGATCACCGAAGCCGCTCCAGCCTGACGGATCAATTGAACGATAAACACGTCCGGACAAGTTCCATCGTCCCTCCAGAAACTGTAGCTTCTCCAAAATTCCGCTGCCCGCATCATCACCTCCTCCTGCTCCTCCTCCTCCCACCACATCACCCCCGTCCTCCAACAACTGCACTGGCTTCTCCTCCTGCTCCTCCTCCTGCTCCTCCTCCTCCACCACATCACCCCTGTCCTCCAACAACTACACTGGCTCCTCCTCCTGCACCTCCTGCTCCTCCTCCTCCCCCCACCACATCACCGCCGTCCTCCAACAACTACACTGGCTCCTCCTCCTGCACCTCCTCCTCCCACCACATCACCCCCCTTCTCCAACAACTACACTGGCTTCCCATAAAACAAAGAATTCACTTTAAAATTCTCCTAACCACCTTCAAAGCGATCCATAACCTGGCCCCACCTTACATCACTGACCTCCTCCACATCTCCATTCCTTCTCCCTCCGCTCCTCCTCCTCTCTCCAGCTCCTCCTCCTGCTCCTCCTCCTCTCTCCAGCTCTCTGTCCCCTCTGCTCGTCTCATCACCATGGGGGGGGCTCTGGAACTCTCTCCCTCCTGACCTCCGCAATATTCACTCTCTTCCTCCTTTCAAATCCAGACTCAAAACACACCTGTTCAGACAATCCTACACCACATCACAGTCACTTTCACCATCGTCCAGTTTTGTATCTCTGTTTTTATCTTTGTATTTTAAGCATTTTTATGTTTTTTAGCTTTGTTTTGTACAGTGTCCTTGGCTGTCTTGAAAGGCGCTTTTAAATCAAATGTATTATTATTATTATCATTAGCGGTGATAGAGCGCACTTCACCAAACTTGACCACTTGAAAACTGACAAATCGCAAAGTGGGTTCGTTCGTTCGCTTGCTTGATCAATCGCTCACTCACTCACAATCTCTCTCTCTCTATCACACTCTTAAAATGCGATTAATTAGATTAATTAATTACAAACCCTGTAATTAATTAGATTTTTAAAAAATCACCTGACAGCACTAATTTTAATAGAAAATCAGCCGAGGGCCAGATTAAAGGAGGGTTGGATCTGGCCCCCGGGCCGCATGTTTGACATCCCTGTTTTAGAGTCATCCATGCATGTTTGAGTAATGTAGTGATCTCTCCTGGGCACTATTCAAACTGTACGAGGCTCTGCCCACAACAATTCTCCATAAATACACAAAAACATGATCCAAAACTGGGCACAACAACTTCACAAACCTGGTGCGATGTGCAGCGGTTTCATTAGCGGGATGCACGCTGACTGTCATACTGCTCTGAAGGGGGAGTGACTTAGCGCGGAGAGTAAAGGGACGTGTACGTGTTACAGTTAATACCCCATAGAAGTAAAATAAAACTACAAATAATAATAATAATAATAATAATAAAACTGCTAAAACATGTACAATCACGTGGACTGGTTTGTTGCAAAGTGGACTCCATAGACCATGATCCTTTGCTCCATAAATAATGGTATGCTTGTGATATATAAAGTAAAATTATATAAACAAAAATGCAAAACCAAAAGCTAAAAGGAAAAATGTCTGCACTAAACTTAAAGCCACAGGGTGTAACTTTTTATCCGAAGAAATAGCCTTTTTCATTAATTTTTTTCCATTTTAGTTGCGTTTATACATGCGTCCGTACTGTGTGTGGGCTTGCATCTCCACAAACCTGACTCTTATTTGGTCTCCTGCTTGTTTCCATGGAAATGTTGTTCTTTTGGCTATAATTTTCCACACTATGTCATAAAACCTAACTCCAAAAAGTTACATACTGTATCTTATATGAATATATGAATTCTCTGCTTATTTTGCTTAGACAAAATTTGACTCTTTTTCTAGTTAAAACTTAATATTTCAGAAATTGTTTAAAAAAAAAAGTCCAAAAGTCCAAAGAGACACATGAAAAACTATGAAAATTTTTTTAACGACTTATTTTATTTATTTGGACGAAAAAATCTGACCTTTTCAAAAAAATCTGACCTTTTCAAAAAAAATAAATAAAAATAAATAAAAATCAGAATTTGTAAAAAAAAATAAAATAAAAATAAAAATAAATAAATCCAAAGAGATGGTTGAAGCACATAAAAAAATGACAATTTTTAACCACAAATTTTACACATTTTTTTTTTTTTTTTTTTTAAATAGCCTTTTTCTTTCATTTTTTTCATTTTAATTGTGTTTATACATGCGTCCGTACTGTGTGTGGGCTTGCATCTCCACAAACCTGACTCTTATTTGGTCTCCTGCTTGTTTCCATGGAAATGTTGTTCTTTTGGCTATAATATTCCACACTATGTCATAAAACCTAACTATCTCCAAAAAGTTACATACTGTATCTTTAACTAAAATATGAATTCTCTGCTTATATTGCTGTGACAAAATTTGACTTTTTCTAGTTAAAACTTCAGAAATTCAGAAATTGTAAAACAAAAAAACAAACAAAAAAACAAAATTCCAAAGAGACACACGAAAAAAATAAGACAATTTTTAACAACTAATTTTATTCATTTGGATGAAGAAAATGTTGCCGTAGTGAGAACATTTCAGAATTTGTAAAAAAAAATTAAGCAAAAACACGAAAAAATATGAAATGTTTTTTACCACAAATTGTACAAATTTGTTTAGATATTTGGAGCTGAACCCGTCCCTCTGTAGCCCTCTCTCTGTTCTGTCGGTTTAAGGCTTTGGTTTTGTGTCCATACGTCTTTGTTACTGTGAATCTTTGCAGCAAAAAAACAAAAACAAAAAAACAGCGCCACCTACTGGTCTTTGTCATGATTTCCTCCAATGTGAATGTATTTTAATGGTCTGTAGTAGCTGGTTTATACTGCTGTTGTGTCCACTTTGCGGAACTGAAAGTGAAGTCCCATGATGTCGTTGTTGGTACAAAATGGATGCCACATTTCAGTCAGCCTGCCCCGTGGCGACTGTGGCTCGAAAATACATAAATGGACACTGCGCTCCAAATGGAAAGTGAGCTTGGGCGCAAAGTGGTTCCTGGTTGCAATTCACTTTCTATTGAAAAACAGTCGTCCCTCTCATCATTTTGGTCTTAAAGGGATACGTGAAAAGTCCCTCAGTCGTCCAGGTAGAATCCATGATAAAAGGAGAAGTTCAATTTGTCAACTGGACAAAGTTTGTTTGGTTGAAAACGTTTCGCCGCTCATCCGAGAGGCTTCGTCCGCTCTGAGCGGACGAAGCCTCTCGGATGAGCGGCGAAACGTTTTCAACCAAACAAACTTTGTCCAGTTGACAAATTGAACTTCTCCTTTTATCTCTTAAAGGGATAGTGTGGTTTATTTGATGTGAATCTGCATGGCGTCCCCTTCAACAGTGTCGTCCATTAACACCGACTTACCGATGACAACGTCGTCTGAGCCCAGTTCTGCTCCGGTTCTGTAGCTCGTAAACATAGTTCTGGTAAGTTAGTGGGGACATTTAATAAAGCTTGTTTTTCTTCTCAAAGCATTTGTCCAAAAAGTGATATATTTGCATCACAAAACAGTTGTCCACGAAAAAATCAGCAGTCTAATTCGCATTGTGGTTATTTTCTCTCGAGTTGTATCACTGCGCACCTATTGCTTATTATTAGCCTATTCACTTGTAAACACCCGCTTAGAAGTGAACAGGCTAATACAGTCATACCTCACCTTACAAAATTAATTCGTTCCAGAATTGGTTTCGTAACGTGATTTTTTCGTAAGTAGAGTCGCAAAAGGCCTGTAAAAGGCCTGATTCGTTCCTAGCCAATGGGAGGCCAGCGGGGTGTTGGGAGAGTGTATTTAAGGTCCCATGGCATGAAATTTTCACTTTCTGAGGTTTTTGAACGTTAATGTGAGCTCCCCTACCCTGTTTAGGCCCCCCCCCCCATGGTTAAAAGTTGCAAAATGTCTAAACTGAGCATTTGCGATCCTTTTCTGCGTTAGAAAAAAACACAGCTCAAACGGGCGATTCTCAACAAGGCACCTTATTGACGTCAGCTCGAAAAATGCAGCTCCACCCCCATCTGTGTCTACTCAGCGTCTCTGTAAATCACGCCCAGAGAGTTTGGACCACGAATGCGCTAGGCAATGCGAAATGCGTTTTTTTTAGTTGCCTGGAGGCACGTCCAAGTGTTTCTAGGCTCTGAAATCCTTTTTCTGAGCCTCTGGACCTTTGAACAGCAGTGGTTTAATTTTATTTTCTGTGGAAATGTGTTTATTTTTCAATGGAACGCTTCTCATCTCTTCCTCCGTGCAAAAATGCGGAAATGGATCAGAGCGGACAGCTGAGAGCTGAGAGCGGAGAGTTTGGCCACGCCCCCACCCTCTACTATAGGCCATCTCTGTCCTCCTCATTTGCATTCAAGCAACAACTCCCATAATGGACTGTTCAGAGAGAGAAAAATTACTCTTTCTCATCTTATCTCTGTTTCTCATGCACTGAGTGTTGATTTTGAAGAAGGATTCATTTACAGTATTAGGGAACCATTAAGGAGCCATATAAAAGCATCAAGAAGTACCATGTCATGGGACCTTTTAGAAAGTGTATTTACGCTTCGGGGGATTTGGGCGGCTGCGAAGTCGAGCGCGCATTATTTGAATTTTTGAGATTTCGCGTTTCGTAACTTGAATTTTCTTTCATATTCAGAGACGAAATTTTTACGTAAAGGCGTTTCATAACTTGGATTATTCGTTATTTGGGTCTTTCGTAAGGTGAGGTATGACTGTAATAACTAATAGGTGCGCAGTGATATGACTCGAGAGAAAATAACCCCAATGCGAATTAAACTGCTGAATTTTTTGCAGACTGTTTGTGACGCAAATATATCACTTTTTGGAAATGTTGTTTTGAGAAGAGAAAGAAAAGAGAGAAGAAAAACAAGCTTTATTAAATGTCCCCACCAACTTTCCGGAATTACGTTCGTGAGCAGAACTGGGCCCAGAGGACGCTGTCATAGGTAAATCAGTGTTAATGAATGACACTGTTGAAGGGGACGCCATACAGATCCACATAAAAACAAAACGCACTATCCCTTTAAAATGTTCGTATTAACCCGCTCTACATGATCCTGGTGCTGTTTCTAAATCAAGATATGAACATTAACAACAGCGCAGTCCAGGGCCTGTTTTCCCTAAGTGGATGTGTTGCTAAGCAGCCACTCTCTGACCATAATCAACAGAGATATGGACTGAATCTGAACCTCCCGATGAGTGAACACGGCTGAACTAATTCAGAAACAGCAGGAAGCTAAATTAAATCAGTGGGATCGTGCCTTTTAGTTATTACACAAAAGCTTGTGATCGTAGAACGTAGATCTCACGCTCCTCACTCGGGAACAAGACCCCGAGGTACTTGAACTCCTCCACCTGAGGCAGGGACTCTCCACCCACCTGAAGCGGCCGAATGAGACTCCCTTAGAGATAGGGTGAGGAGCTCGGCGTAGAGCCGCTGCTCCTCCACGTCGAAAGGAGCAGCTGAGGTGGCTCGGGCGTCTAATGGTGGTTTTCAGATTCTAGAATGTGATGTCATACTCTCAAATTGGGGGGAAGGGGCAGTTTTCCCTATTGATCACATTGAACTTTGCCATGACACATCCAAAACGAAAATTCACAAATGATTTCAAGATTGTCATATGCAGAATCAACTCAAGGTCAACAATAACATAAGATAAGATAATCCTTTATTTGTCCCACAATGGGGAAATTGCAGTGTCACAACGCAAGTTTCAGAAACAGTAGGAAAATATGAGCATGCATCAAAATGAAGATAAATAATAATAATAATAAGTATGTACAATCAACTAAAAAAAAACACAACACTGTAAGGTTAAAGGCACAGGAACGCTGCACAATAAATGTCTTTCTGACTTCTGAGCAGTGAACAAACAGCAGTTAAAGTGACTCCAGTATAATAATATATAATATCACTACAATAAAGTGACTAAGATGATTGTGTACAGTGCAGTGATGGGCAGTGGTGGTTAAATAAATAAGTAGCAGGTAAAGTGACTATAAATAAGATTGCACATTGTTGTTATTACTATGGAGATGACACATGGTTGCTATGGAGATGAACATGACTAGCATTGATCACTGTACAGTCTGACAGCAGCAGGAAGGAAAGATCTGCGAAATCTCTCTAACACAGCGAGGGTGAATCAGTCTGTCACTGATGCTGCTCTCCAGAGCCGACAGAGCGTCCTGCAGGGGGCGACACTCATGGTCCAGCATAGACATGAGTTTAGCCAGGACCCTCTTGTCCCCCACCTGCTGCACCGAGTCCAGAGGACAGCCCAGGACTGAGCTGGACTTCCTGATGACCTTGTCCAGGAAACTTGTCCAGTTTCTTCTTCTCCCTCTCTGTGATGCTGCTGCTCCAGCAGACCACACCGTACAGGATGGCTAATGCCACCACAGAGTCATAGAAGGTCCTCAGGAGTGGCCCTCTCACTCCAAAAAACCGCACTCCTCAGGAGATAGAGCCGACTCTGGCCCTTCCTGTACAGTGCATCTGTGTTATGAGTCCAGTCCAGTTTATTGTTCAGATGAACACCCAGGTACTTGTAAGAGTCCACTCTCTCAATGTCCCTTCCCTGGATGTTCACTGGTGGGGGGGCAGTAGAGTGGCGTCTGCGGATCTCCTTGGTCTTCCCCGCGTTGATGAGAAGGTGGTTCCGCTGACACCAGTCCACAAAGTCCTGCGTTAGTCCTCTGTACTCCCCATCATCATCGTCTGTGATGAGACCAATGATGGCGGAGTCATCAGAGAACTTCTGTAGGACACAGCTGTCCGTGTTGTGTCTGAAGTCTGCAGTGTAAAGGGTGAAAAGGAAGGGCACGAGGACTGTGCCCTGGGGCGCCCCCACACTGCAGGTCAGGAGGTCAGACACACAGTCCCGGGCTCTCACAAACTGGGGCCGGTTTGTGAGGTAGTCCAGGATCCACTCAGCCAGGTCACAGTCCACTCCTGCCCACTCCAGCTTGTCCCTCAGGAGCAGCGGCTGGATGGTGTTGAAAGCACTGGAGAAGTCGAAGAACAAGATTCTCACAGTGCTGCCAGGCCTCTCCAAGTGGGACAGCGAGCGATGCATCAGAGAGATGATGGCATCCTCTACTCCGATGCCGGGCCGATATAACTGCAGCGGATCCATCGCTGAGCTCACCGTGGAGCGGAGGTGACCCAGGACGAGCCTCTCCAGAGTCTTCCTCAGATGAGATGTGAGAGCCACTGGCCTGAAGCTGTTGAGGTCTTTGGCGTGCGGTGTCTTGGTGTCAGAGTTAGATCACAGATTCAATACTGCCACAGTATTACTAAAAGGAACAACCAGGGACACCAGGTTGAAGTTTTACTTGTCGGCAAGAGGGAACAGAGAGACTGACCGCACCTGGGTCAGTTCACCAATGTCTCCCAACAATGGGACTGCCAGCTTCAGTTTTTATTAAGTTAATCACATGACACACACATTGCATAAATCATAGGAGCACAGTTTGTGACTGAAACAAGATATAAGGAATCAGGGACTTCTCTTTCTGGAACACATTTTATCATAAGTGCTAATGTCATATTGATATCATATGTGATGTCATAGTATGTGAGTCAGACCAACAGTGGTCGTACAGCTGATTTCCATATCCTGTTTCACAAATCTAACCATGTCAAGGATGTTAGACATTAAGAACAAGATTGCAGTAATAAGTTTAACAATGGAATATAATTTGAACATGATATAATAATGATATGATATAATAATCATAATTTCCTTAACACTCCCTCCTGTTGTTACACATACACTTCAGTACATGTGCTCTTCATTAAAGATCCCATGACATGGTACTTCTTGATGCTTTTATATGGCTCCTTAAAGGGATATGCCACCCCCAGGTCAAATTTGGGCATCTCCCCACAGTCCAGAGACTAAAATAAGTGGTGGAAAGTGTTTTCCTGCTCACCCAGCCATTGTCCGAGTCTGTCGCCACTGACCGCCGCGGTATCTGCAGCTCCTCCGCCTTAGACTGGAGTCTAACGTCGCCAGAGAAAGATTTCGGCCAAAAGGAATTAATTTGCTCGATGCGTTTCCCAATTACTTTCTGTGTAGTGCGCATTCATATCGAGTGCAAATAAATGTGCAAATCAACACGGAGAGCTTGCCTTGGTCATTTTGGGTGGGAACTATTTTCCAGTGCGAAAGAATACAGCCGAATCACGCACCACGTTGTGCAACAGGGGAACTCCCTTCCCGGTGCGTAACTGGGATTCCCCTGGCAGCGTGCGACAGACTCGGACAATGGCTGGGTGAGCAGGAAAACGCTTTCCACCACTTATTTTAGTCTCTGGACTGTGGGGAGATGCCCAAATTTGACCTGGGGGTGGCATATCCCTTTAATGGTTCCCTAATACTGTAAATGAATCCTTCTTCAAAATCAACACTCAGTGCATGAGAAAGACACATGTACACAGTCAGAGTCAGAATATCTCTCTGAACACCTCATTCTGGGCCTTGTTGCTTGAATGCAAATGAGAAGGACAGGGTAGGGGAGCTCACATTAACGTTCAAAAACCTCAGAAAGTGAAAATTTCATGCCATGGGACCTTTAAGATTTTTACACATGACGTCATAATAGGTAATGGTAAAGTTTAAACAGTTGTATCCTCATTGAAGTCATCACGTAGAAGCAATTGCATATACTGGACATCAGCGAATTTAGTGGTTATAGCGCGTTCCATAGTACGTTCAATAGTGTTGCGGGATAATAGGATACAACAGCAGCAGCCACAAAATAAGAATAATGAGATGACAATAATTAAGGATGTAATGAAAGGTATGATAACTTTAGCCCATGAACCAAAAGTGTCGTCAAACCACTGAGTCAAGGGATTGTTCACCCCTGACCTTTCGTGCATACGGGTGGACATAAGGCGGAGTGTAGACAGAGTACGACTCACAGAACCATCAGCACTGGTGTTGTTTGGAATAGAGTGTAGAGTGCAACGCTGATCTCCAAACATATCACAAACTTTCTAAAAGTAACATATCTACTGCCATATGTGTTTGCATTGTAACTCGGGTGTTAGCATGTCATTCCTCAGAGAGACCTGCACCCATATTAGTGGTCAGGTTGATAAGGCGTAGTAGGTGATAATGGAGGTAATTTATGCGATCTACGTTCTTATTAGGGGTGACAGGGAAGATAGCGGATATGATTGGAAAGCTCTCAAATCCTGTGGCAATTTGGTCAGCCAGTTTAAATTGATCTGGAACACCTCTAGGGACACCTATAGCATCAATTTAGGTGGTGTCAGGAGCAACGGGCAAATCTGTGTGCCTGGTTGATCGGCGGCGGCGCGTAGAGTTAGTATGAGCCTGGGTGGTGATTATTGTGGCAGGTTGGATTAGTGAGGCACAAACTCCTACCCAATTCATGGGGAGGTGTCCCCTAAGACCAGGGCCTCCACACCACCACCAAACATCCTGTCTCTGATACTTAAAATGCACAGAAGCATCTACTCCAATAGTGACGTTACAGGACGTAACTGCGCCTAGATCCTGGCACATAGAATTGGTCCTGCATGCAGATTTGTTATAACAAATAAACTGTTGCTCGTGAGGTGGAATTGAGAAGACAGGTGGCTGTATTCCTTTGGTTAAGTTAAAGATAGAATCAAATTCTCGGCATTCATCACTGAGGTTTCTGGAGTTTTTTATTTTAGAAAGTTCAATTGCACATGTATTAGATGGTAGTGCATCAACTAATCGAAGAATAGGCTTTCTAGTCATACAAACTATACAATCCTGTGATACTTCTTGGGCTGCCAATTGAGCCATACGGAGCCACAAATGATGCATTGAGCTGACACCTGTAGATAAATATACAAAATCATTAGACTTTATTTTCGATGCATTAAAGGTGACAATTTCAGAGCGGTATGCTCGTCCTATGACGGGACGTGTTTGAGTAGTAGTAGTACCAATTAGCTGGTCTCTACACACTATTATGTCACAAAAGTAGTCATATGTAGGGCCAGGAATATAAAAGTAGAGTCTCAACAGAGTGCATGCTGTAGAATTTGGCTGTCCTGTCATATTGAGAGTAAACACTACAGAATCAGATAATTTAGTAAGAGTAACAATTGAAGACCATTTTCTAGCATCTGATGTGGTCGGGGCTGGAGTCCAATCTTTCCCTGAGTAAGCTACGGTGTTACCCCAAGAATTATCCCGCTGTCCTATCATAGCATAAACTTCCCAATATCCTGTAGCGGTTTGAGACGACAGTAAAACACCTCTATATTTCATGACAGAATATGGTACTTTAAAAGATAGTGTTTCATTAACTGTGACACAAAGTTGAATCATAGAGACATGTGACGTGTCGTTCGAGCACTTAGGTTTTGATCCATACATCACCACTGAAGATGTTGAACTCCGAGTAGAAACGTTGAGTGCTGCGTCTGTCCATGGCCACATGTGCTCGTCGTGTTCCTTGTCGTCCCACCAGATCCAGATCCCGAACAGAATGATGAGGGCTGCAGCAAGAAAGACGAGGATCCCGTCTCTTTGCAGATGAGCCATCTTTACTAAAGTGCTGGTGGGATCGTTGTTTTCTTCACTGACACGGCCTTTGCCTTGAGACGAATAGGAGCTAGATTTCCTATTCCTCTTTGTAGTCAGTCTTCCCCACACCAGCAGGTGGAGCCAGATTCTCCCGTTTTTTACAATGGCTCAGGTGGATCCAAGATGTTCGTCCGTCAACTTTTACAGCCGTGGGTGTGGACAGGATGACCTGGAAGGAGCCTTCCCACCAGGGACTGGACCAACATTTCCTCTGTATGACTTTGATGAATACCCACTCTCCTGGAGAGACTCGTAGAGGTTCCTGTAAGTCAGAAGTGGGAGGCAAGTTATTTGTTCTCTGAACTTCCCTTGTTAAAGGGATATGCCACCCCCAGGTCAAATTTGGGCATCTCCCCACAGTCCAGAGACTAAAATAAGTGGTGGAAAGCGTTTTCCTGCTCACCCAGCCATTGTCCGAGTCTGTCGCCACTGACCGCCGCGGTAACTGGTGCTCCTCCGCCTTAGACTGGAGTCTAACGTAGCCAGAGAAAGATTTCGGCCAAAAGGAATTAATTTGCTCGATGCGTTTCCCAATTACTTTGTGTGTAGTGCGCATTCATATCGAGTGCAAATAAATGTGCAAATCAACACGGAGAGCTTGCCTTGGTCATTTTGGGTGGGAACTATTTTTCAGGGCGTAAGAATACAGCCGTATCACGCACCACGTTGTGCAACAGGGGAATTCCCTTCCCGGTGCGTAACAGGGATTCCCCTGGTAGCGTGCTGCGTGATACGGCTGTATTCTTCCACACTGGAAAATAGTTCCCACCCAAAATGACCAAGGCAAGCTCTCCATGTTGATTTGCACATTTATTTGCACTCGATATGAATGCGCACTACACAGAAAGTAATTGGGAAACGCATCGAGCAAATTAATTCCTTTTGGCCGAAATCTTTCTCTGGCGACGTTAGACTCCAGTCTAAGGCGGAGGAGCACCAGTTACCGCGGCGGTCAGTGGCGACAGACTCGGACAATGGCTGGGTGAGCAGGAAAACGCTTTCCACCACTTATTTTAGTCTCTGGACTGTGGGGAGATGCCCAAATTTGACCTGGGGGTGGCATATCCCTTTAAGAGTGTGGTTTTCATATAGTCTGCTAAGGTCCAGTCTGATTGTGGG
The DNA here is from genome assembly GCA_036785185.1 of Paratrypauchen microcephalus. Taxonomy (NCBI): domain Eukaryota; kingdom Metazoa; phylum Chordata; class Actinopteri; order Gobiiformes; family Gobiidae; genus Paratrypauchen; species Paratrypauchen microcephalus. The sequence goes on from JAVJIX010000259.1 coordinate 735,697, forward strand.
TGGTCTTTATCAATCAATTGTAGGTCAGGTATTTTAAATGGTCGTCCATATAAAATTTCAAATCGAGTCAATGAATTTCCTTCTGCTGGAGTAACATGCATGTACATTTCCACTAGGGACAAACATTCAGGCCAGGGTCGTTTCGTTTCCTCTACACATTTAGCCCATCTATTTTTAATTGTACCATTCTTTCTCTCTACTAATCCAGCTGATTTAGGATGATAAGTACAATGATTTTTCAATTGAATTTTGAGATGTTCAGACATTTTACGAATGACTTCATTAACAAAGTGAGTCCTATTGTCGCTGTTAAAGCGTCTGGTTTTGCCGTTGGAAAAACCAGAGGGCTTTCAACTCAGGGGACAGAGAGGAGCAGAAAAGGGTCCAGAGGGAGCTTCAATGGAGGATCCGACGGGCCAAAAAGGACTACGGGAGGAGGATGGAGGAGCAGCTGGCCCAGAACAACACACGGGGCGTGTGGAGAGGACTGAGGAACATGTCTGGTTTCGGACAGAGTGGCAGAGGGACAGCTGATGGTGATCAGCGCTGGGCGGACGAATTAAACTGTTACTTAAACAGGTTTGACTCGCCCCCCACCCCCTCTGCCCCTCTGCCGACTCCCCCCTCCTCCTCTTCACACCTCCCCGGGCCAGTGGCCACATCCCCCTTCCCCCTCACACGGACCCAACCCAGCACCAGCCCCCCCTCCACCCCCACCTCCACCAGCCCCTGCAGTCCCCCCCCCCCTCCCCCCTCTCCATCACACCAGACGAGGTGAGGAGGGAACTTAGGCGGCTCAACCAGAGGAAGTCCACAGGTCCTGATGGTATCTGCCCCAGGCTGCTGAGAACCTGTGCAGACCAGCTCTGTGAGGTTCTCTGCTACATGTTCAACCTGAGCCTCAGCCTGGAGAAGGTCCCCGTCCTGTGGAAGACCTCCTGTGTGGTCCCGGTTCCCAAAACAACAAACGCCAGGGAACCGGCCCACTACAGACCAGTCGCCTTGACCTCCCACCTCATGAAGACCATGGAGAGGGTGATCCTTAGCCACCTCCGCTCTGTGGTGAGCCCCACCCTGGACCCGCTGCAGTTTGCCTACAAGCCAAACGAGAGAGGACGCCGTCATCTACTTGCTGCAGCGGGCGCTCACCCACCTAGAGACCGCCGGGAGTGCTGTGAGAGTCATGTTCTTTGACTTCTCCAGCGCCTTCAACACCATCAGGCCGGCGCTGCTGCGGGGAAGCTAGAGGATGCGGGAGTTGATGGACATCTCGCTGCCTGGACCATCGACTACCTCACTGACCGTCCACAGTACGTGCGGCTGCGCGGCTGTGAGTCAGAGGTGGTAGTCTGCAGCACTGGGGCTCCCCAGGGAACTGTCCTCTCACCCTTCCTCTTCACCATATACACCTCGGACTTCACATATAACATGGACAGCTGCCATCTCCAGAAGTTCTCTGACGACTCGGCCATTGTGGGCTGTGTGTCAGAGGGGAACGAGCTGGAGTACCGCTCGGTCATCAGTGACTTTGTGGACTGGTGTGGGCGCAACCACCTGAGCCTTAACACCAGTAAGACAAAGGAGCTGGTGATCGACTTCAGGAGGAGACCACTACCTCACTCACCGGTGAACATCCAGGGGCAGGACATAGAGACTGTGGACAGTTTCAAGTACCTGGGTGTTCACCTCAACAATAAACTGGACTGGTCCCACAACACTGACGCCCTGTACAAGAAGGGCCAAAGTCGCCTCCACCTCCTGAGGAGACTGAGTTCCTTTGGAGTGAGCAGGCCTCTGCTCAAGACTTTTTATGACTCTGTGGTGGCCTCTGCTCTCCTCTATGCTGTCGTCTGCTGGGCCCCGAGCAGCACAGAACGGGACAGAAAAAGACTGAATAAGCTGGTTAAGAGGGCCAGCTCTGTCCTGGGCTGTCCTCTGGACCGTGTAGAGGAGGTGGCTGAGAGGAGGGTACTGGCCAAATTCATGTCCATTAAGGACGACACCTCTCACCCTCTGCACCGGACTGTAGAGGAGCTGAGCAGCTCCTTTAGCAGCCGACTGAGGCACCCCCAGTGCAAGAAGGAGCGCTACCGCAGATCCTTCATCCCCACCGCCATCAGACTGTATAATTCTACTGTATAGTCCTACCGTGCAATATCGTTTTCCCAATGTGCAATATTGTTGTTTTTTTTTCAATACTCCTATTGTGCAATATCGTTTTTCCAATTTTTTTCAATACTCTCCCTGTCACTGTTTTTTTTTTATTATTATCACTACTATTATTATTATTCGATTTATTACTTATTTTTAAATTATTATTATCACCTATCTTTATGCCTTTTTTTGCCTGCATGCACTTGTCTTCTTGTTCAAACTGTCCCTACCTGGAGCTACTGTGACAAGTAAATTTCTCCTGTGTGAGATCAATAAAGTCTTATCTTATCTTATCTTATCTTAAATATATCTACCCACTTTGAGAATGCATCTATAATAACTAAACAATATTCATTTCCTTGTGACTTGTTTAATTGTATAAAATCCATATGTACCTCTTGAAATGGGTACGAAGGTTTTGGAAATGTACCTCGTCAAGTACGAATTTGTCCCTGTAAATTATATTTTATACATGTCAAACATTGTTTAGAAAAGTGTGAAAAGTCCCTCAGTCGTCCAGGTAGAATCCATGATCAAAGGAGAAGTTCAATTTGTCAACTGGACAAAGTTTGTTTGGTTGAAAACGTTTCGCCGCTCATCCGAGAGGCTTCGTCAGCTCTGGCCCTCATGCTGGTTCGACCCTGTTTATATCTAGCTGCAAGGGAGGAGCTAGCTTCCCTGAACAAAGCTCTGACCTATCCCCGCTACTCTCTTTTGTTTTACAAATTCCTCTGGCGTCTTGTATTAGCATATCTATCAACCCGCTCACTACACTGAAACAGCTCTGAAACCATCAGCTAATCTGTCTCTTTGTATTTCAAATTTCTCTGGCGTCCAATTCCCTATTCAAGACAATGACCCTCTCCACCCCTCTGCAATGGCTTGTCTGTCCTAATGATTCTTTGTTTGAGAATCGAATTATAGATGGGAGACAAGTTGTGTCTAACTCCCCCATTTCTGTTTAACGACGGATTCTCTTTTTTGACAAAAATAGCCTCTTTAACTCCCCTCTCAAACCAGTTCTTTTCCCTGGCTAAGATCTGAACCTCACTGTCCTCAAATGAATGGCCCCCGGCGTTTCGGAAAAACTACAGAGGATTTTCAGACAATATGAAATCCCAGTTTATTTCAAACCCACAAACACTTTAAGACAAAAACTGGTCCACCCAAAAGACAAAACACCGAGCCACAAACAAAGCAATGTGGTCTACTCCATTCAGTGTAGTGAAGACTGCAGTGAGCGCTATATTGGGGAAACCAAACAGCCACTTCACAAGAGGATGTACAGGCGGGCGTGCCAGAGTGGACCGGCATCTGCCGTTCATCTTCACCTAGAAGCCACGGGCCATTCATTTGAGGACAGTGAGGTTCAGATCTTAGCCAGGGAAAAGAACTGGTTTGAGAGGGGAGTTAAAGAGGCTATTTTTGTCAAAAAAGAGAATCCGTCGTTAAACAGAAATGGGGGAGTTAGACACAACTTGTCTCCCATCTATAATTCGATTCTCAAACAAAGAATCATTAGGACAGACAAGCCATTGCAGAGGGGTGGAGAGGGTCGTTGTCTTGAATAGGGAATTGGACGCCAGAGAAATTTGAAATACAAAGAAACAGATTAGCTGATGGTTTCAGAGTTGTTTCAGTGTAGTGAGAGCAGCCTAGGGCTGATAGATATGCTAATACAAGACGCCAGAGGAATTCGTAAAACAAAAGAGAGTAGCGGGGATAGGTCAGAGCTTTGTTCAGGGTAGTTAGCTCCTCCCTTGCAGCTAGATATAAACAGGGTCCAACCAGCATGAGGGCCAGAGCTGACGAAGCCTCTCGGATGAGCGGCGAAACGTTTTCAACCAAACAAACTTTGTCCAGTTGACAAATTGAACTTCTCCTTTGATCATTGTTTAGAAAAAAAATGTTTTGAATAGGAATTAAATCCATATGCTGTGAGCAAAAAGCAATTTTGCTCTACCATTACCTCCTGTTGACACATGGCAACGCCCATGTGTCACTATTGCCGCCCATTTGAATAAAGACTTTCCCTCTGGACATAAATATACGTCATTACATATTTGAGCACCTCGTTTGAGCCAAAATTGTTTCTCCATTTGCGGTACATCTGTACATCCTGCGCACACTTTGCTAGATTGTACACATATGGCGAGCTTGGCCTGTTTATCAGCGTTTATCAGCGTTTATCAGCGTTTTTATATGCGTTTATATGCGTTTCCTTTAGTAACTCCACTTGCTGGCATTAAAGTAGACGGATTTAAAGTTGTACATCTGTCTATTTTAATGTCATTTGTGTTCTGGTTTCAATGGATATTGCCTTATTTTGGGTCTACGTCTGTGGGGCCTTTACTCCACAGAGACTGAGGAAGTTCAGCCAAACTCAATTCTTCCTCTTTTGTGAGCGCAGATATTTTTCATTCTTGTTCTGTGATATGAACCATTGGATCGGCATGTGATGTCCAATTCAATTTTTGCCTATAATATCCAGTTTCTGGATTCATGAAAATATCTGGATCAGTTGTACTTTGCCATTGAGTCATGTTTTTGACTCTTCTCATTTCATGATTCAAATTTTTCCATGCCATTCTTTGAGATTTTGCCAATGACACATGTGGTGTTCTGTGTCCTTGCAATAGATTTAGTGCTTCTTTTTACGGGCAAAATGTCCGGGCTTATGACAGATGTAGCAGTCAAATGCTCTTTTTCTTTTGCTTATTTCTAGCCACTTTTTCCACTTTTTTTTTCTTTTTGACCATGGTGAATTACTATGATTTGGAGTCCGTCGCTCCTCAGTGCCAATCCACCTTGACAAGCTTCTACTCCGTGGAGAACCAGGAGCGGTCAACGTAGGATTTTCAGAGAGTTTTAAGTTTGCCAGCGTAAAATCCCATTCACACTCACATTCACACCTTTAATGGGAAGCCACTTCCCCTAACCTGTGTTTGGTTGCCTTTGTTCTGGATCGTCTGACCACTGGATCTCAGATTCCGTCAGGACTCATGGGAGGGCGAGGGAGGATCCCACTGGCCACGGGAAAGTGGTCTTACTATGGCTGTGCACAGTCTTCAGTGGGTTATCTGTCGTCCTCTCGTTTCGTTCATTTTGGAATCCGGCTACGAAGGACCAAGAGAATGTCAGAGTTAGATCACAGATTCAATACTGCCACAGTATTACTAAAGGAACAACCAGGGATACCAGGTTGAAGTTTTACTTGTTGGCAAGAGGGAACAGAGAGACTGACCGCACCTGGGTCAGTTCACCAATGTCTCCCAACAATGGGACTGCTGCTTCAGTTTTTATTAAGTTAATCACATCAAAGATCAAAGATCAAAGTCAGCTTTATTGTCAATTCTGCCATATGTGTTCAACAGTGAATCGAAATTTTGTTTCTCTCTGGCCAGGTAGTGCAAAAAGACAGTGTACAAAATACAATATAAAGACAAAACACAACAAAAACTATCTAAGACAGAAATCTAAATCTAAACTAAAGTCTAAGATCTAAAATCTGAAAGCAGAGCAACATAATAAATAAATACCTATTTACAGATGTCCAAAATGTGCAGTGTGCATCAAAATGTGCAATGGAAGATACAGCAGTGAGATGGTAATGTGCAATAGAATGTACATTGGAGTTAAGATAAAAATAAGTGTGCAACAGTAGAAATTCCAGTGCAGTAACAGTGGTAAACAACAGTACAACAGTAGTAAAATTCCAGTACTGAATATAAATGTGCAACAGTGCAACAGTCATCCTTATACAGTTTTTTAAAGTGTCTAGAGTGGTATACAGGTTATGCCAATATGGGGGGTGGTGGGTGGGAGACGGGTAAGGTGAGAGTTCAGCCTCCTGACAGTCTGGTGGATGAAGCTGTTTGACGGTCTGGTGGATGAAGCTGTTTGACAGTCTGGTGGATGAAGCTGTTTGACAGTCTGGTGGAGTTGGCCCGGAGACTCCGGTACCTTCTCCCCGAGGGCAGGAGGCTGAAGAGGCTGTGTGAGGGGTGGCTCGGGTCACCCACAATGCCGGACGCTCTGCGGGTGAGCCGGGTGTTAAAAATGTCTAGGAGGGAGGGGAGAGAGACACCAGCGATCCTCCCAGCTGCATTCACTATGCGCTGCAGGGCTTTCCTGTTCTGTTCAGCTCCCGTACCACACAGTGATACAGCTGGTCAGAACAGAATCACACGACACACAGATTGCATAAATCATAGGAACACAGTTTGTGACTGAAACAAGATATGAGGAATCAGGGGCTTATCTTTCTGGAAATCATAATTTCCTTAACACTTGGGCACAGGTACCACGCAGGAGGTCTTCCAGAGCTGTGGCACCACCTTCAGCTTCAGGCTCAGGTTGAAGACATGCTCCATAACTCCACACAGCTCATCTGCACAGGACTTAAGGAGCCTGGGGCTGATCCCGTCTGGTCCAGCAGCTTTTCTACTCCTTATCCGGCTCAGTTCTCTCCTAACCTGAGCTGTTGTGAAGGACAAAGAGCGAAAGCATGTGCTGGGGCTCTGGCTGAGTACTTGATGTGGATTCGGGGGCTGGGGGGCTGAGGCAGAGGTGTGAAGAGGTGACAGACTGGGCCATTGTGCAGGAGACAAGGTGAGCCCATGCAGTGGTGCGGGGGGAGGGGTGAGTGATCGATCAAACCTCAGGATTGTGAATTCAGATCATTCACCCACTGTTGGTCTCCCTCTGTCTGGACGGGCGGAGGACTGAGCCAGAGACACTCTTCAGACTCCTCCACACCTCCCTGACATTCCGCTGCTGCAGCTGCTGTTCCATCTTCCTCCTGAAGTCTGATTTTCCTCCTCAGCTTCTTCTGTACAGACTTCAGCTCCTCTTTGTTCCCGGACCTGAAGGCTCTCTTCTTCTCCTTCAGCAGAGCTTTAATGTCCGAGTTAATCCACAGCTTGTTGTTTGGAAAACACCGCACCGTCCGAGAGGGTACGGTGTTTTCAAAACAGAAGTTGATATATGCAATGTGCAGATCAGAAGAACCGATGACTCGCTAAGATAGTCAAGAAGTACGAATAACATGCAATAATAGACACAAGACACAACTTGTCTCCCATCTATAATTCGATTCTCAAACAAAGAATCATTAGGACAGACAAGCCATTGCAGAGGGGTGGAGAGGGTCGTTGTCTTGAATAGGGAATTGGACGCCAGAGAAATTTGAAATACAAAGAGACAGATTAGCTGATGGTTTCAGAGTTGTTTCAGTGTAGTGAGCGGGCTGATAGATATGCTAATACAAGACGCCAGAGGAATTCGTAAAACAAAAGAGTAGCGGGGATAGGTCAGAGCTTTGTTCAGGGGAGCTAGCTCCTCCCTTGCAGCTAGATATAAACAGGGTCGAACCAGCATGAGGGCCAGAGCTGACGAAGCCTCTCGGATGAGCGGCGAAACGTTTTCAACCAAACAAACTTTGTCCAGTTGACAAATTGAACTTCTCCTTTGATCATGGATTCTACCTGGACGACTGAGGGACTTTTCACGCAACATGCAATAATAGTAAATGTTTGAATTGATCATTTCTATTATTGACCAGATCCAAGAACTCAATGAATTACAATAAAAATCAACATTTTTAAACTTATTAATTCTGGCTGCCCACCATCTGTTTTAAAGGAAAAATAACGTGTTTTTTTTAACTCATTCACTGCCGGCCTGTTTTCAGAATTCTAACCCCAGAGTGCCACAGGTTTCAGTAGAATTTCACTGATATTCCAAGACCCACAGAATACTGAGTTCTTTGACTATATAAACATGGGACACATCAAAATAAAGTGTCGACTCTCTTCTTTCACCTGGAAAAAAATTATGTTTCTAACCTTTTCGGTTCTCAAATAACTGATAGTAGAACATAGGGAAGTTTCAGCAAAAACACTGGTTTTTGAGCAAGAAATGGAGAAAACGAGCGTTTAGTTCAGAGAAGGATTTCGAGCAGATCAGTGACTTTGACATCAATATTTATCGATTTAGTGACACCTCAAACATCTAAAATAACAGAGAAAGAGATTTTTGATGACAAAGTACATTTTTTATTTACAAATATAAGAATATAAGGCTCTGTGAATTGAAAATTCATTCAAATCAATAGTGCCAAGAGATGTTTACAGGATATAATATCTTTTCCTATAAAATAGAACTTTGTTGAGGATTTGTCTGAGGCCCAGAGTACAGACCCATAATAAAAACTAATACACACACACACACACCCACACACACACACACACACACACACACACACACACACACCTACACACACACACACACACACACACATATATATGTACATACACACAAGCCCATGCATAAACCTTTACACACACACAGCTACACACGCACACGCGCGCACGCACGCACACACGCACACACGCACGCACACACACACACACACACACACAACTTCATTCATTACAATTACCATACACTGCTCACTGCTCCAAGTCAGTAAACTTCTTCTTTGGAGCTGTCGTAGTTCTGAAGAGACTCCCTGGTCCGCGCAGCGCACACATGACACGCCCCCTCCTCGGGCACAGCAGATCTCTGCTCAGACCTCGCTGCTTGATCCGGCTTGTCTCTGCGATCCTCTGATCCAGGATCCAGGGTCCCAAGAGCGATCTGATCGCTCCATAGGCGCTGATCAACAGTTGTCTGCTTTTCCGGGTTCTCTGGCCTCGCCATCTTACTACTCTGGCCAATACACCATACACACGCTGCACTCCTCCTTTCTTCCCCGGCTCTGATCGGCTAATAATGATACAACATCGCCATCTACAGGTTGAGAGATGTGAATTACACCTCAAAAGTTGCTCCAGGCCGTAACCTAGCAACCCCCGCTGAAAAAAGCAATTGACGTCTATAGACGTTACGGCACTCAACGGTTGGATTCGAGGGGACGTCAATAGACGTCTCCGGCACTGAATGAGTTAACAATCTGAGCCTTTTTTCGGCAATAAAACAAGTAGTTTTACTCACCCATAGCAGTTTGGTGTCAATTGGAGCAGTTTTGTAGAAGTTATGTTGTAGCCATTCTGTTCTACTAATGATCCCGTATCCGTTAGCGTGAGTGCTCGGGGCACTGCTTTGCGGTCTCCAAATAACACAAACTTTAGCACTTTTCAAATCACAGAAGATCGCTGTGTCAGGGTAGACTTTTAGTAGATTCCAAAACAACCTGAAACCCGATATCGCAACAGAAAAGTAAAGTTCAGAGCGGTGTTAGCTTCTTTCGGACTAGCGGTGTTTACAAAACAGCTGAGTTCACGCATGCGCACTGTCCTCTCTGATGACGTCATCAAATGAAACTATAGCTGCATATCGGGTTTCAGGCCGTTTTGGAATCCACTAAAAGTCTACGCTGACACAGCGATCTTCTGTGATTTGAAAAGTGCTAAAGTTTGTGTTATTTGGACACCGCAAAGTAATGCCCCGAGCACTCACGCTAACGGATACGGGATCATTAGTAGAACAGAACAGCTCCAACATAAATTCTACGATACTGCTCCAGTTGACACCAAACTGCTATGGGTGAGTAAAACTACTTGTTTTATTGCCGAAAGAAGGCTCAGATTGTAAAAAAAAACAAACATTACTTTTCCTTTAAATCAGTGTTTTTCAACCTTTTGTGAGCCAAGGTTCATTTTCTTTCATTGAAAAAATCATGAGTCACACCACCAACCAAAAATGTTTAAAAATGATCCTTTTAGCTGCTTAATAATATAATATAATCATTCTTATCAAAATGTCTTGAATAGGAATCAAATTTATTTTATTTTATTTATTCTTTATTTAATAGGGACAGTGCATATTAATGAACATCTGTAACAGCAGTGTAAATATGCCAGATTATAGCAAGAATGCTAATTTCCATCTGTCGTCCCTGGGGTGACACCACAGCAAAAACAATAAAAAACAATGACAACTGACAATAACACCAACAATAAAACATTAAAACATGTTCCAATAAACTATTAACTATTTTATCATCTTTTATATCCTCCTGAGACCTGGCCCATTCAGTTGTGTCCTTTATAGTCGACATAAAGTTAACCAGACTATCTGTGTGTGTTTGAGATAGTGCAGCCACAAACTAGTCTATGATTAAAAAATAAATAAATAACAAATAAAAAGGGAGTCTAAAAACTTTTTGAGGCGACTGTAGAAGCTTGCCAGAGATGTTGGTCATAAAAAAAAAAAAAAAAGTTTTGTTTTGTTAACATCACATGGATTTAACACCAATACACCAATAATTACAAAATTATGAATAAAAATAAAATTAACAAAATGTAAACCTCCAAATAGAATATCACAAAAAATAATAATAATTAAAACAGCAACAACAACAACAACAGCAGCAGCACACACGCAACACACACGCAACACACACGCAACACACACACACACGCAACACATACACACACACACATACACACATACACATAAGATAAGATAAGATAAGCCTTTATTGATCTCACACAGGAGAAATGTACTCGCCACAGTAGCTCCAGGACAATTGGACAAGAGGGAAAAAAAGTGCATGCAGGCAGGGAGGGGATAAAGTAAGTAATAAATAATACAGATAGTAATACATAATAATAATAATAATGGAAAATAGTAATAATGATAATAGTAACAACAAGCATCAACATGAAAAAGGAGGATATTGCACGTCTGGCCTATATGTTAGAATTATACAGTCTGATGGTGGTGGGGATGAAGGATCTGCGGTAGCGCTCCTTCTTGCACTGGGGGTGTCTTAGTCGGCTGCTAAAGGAGCTGCTCAGCTCCTCTACAGTCCGGTGCAGAGGGTGAGAGGTGTCGTCCTTAATGGACATGAATTTGGCCAGTACCCTCCTCTCAGTCACCTCCTCTACAGAGTCCAGAGGACAGCCCAGGACAGAGCTGGCCCTCCTGACCAGCTTATTCAGTCTCTTCCTGTCCCGTTCTGTGCTGCTCGGGGCCCAGCAGACGACAGCGTAGAGGAGAGCAGAGGCCACCACAGAGTCATAAAAAGTCTTGAGCAGAGGCCTACACACTCCAAAGGACCTCAGTCTCCTCAGGAGGTGGCGGCGACTTTGGCCCTTCTTGTACAGGGCGTCGGTGTTGTGGGACCAGTCCAGTTTATTGTTGAGGTGAACACCCAGGTACTTGAAGCTGTCCACAGTCTCTATGTCCTGCCCCTGGATGTTCACCGGTGAGTGAGGTAGTGGTCTCCTCCTGAAGTCCATCACCAGCTCCTTTGTCTTACTGGTGTTAAGGCTCAGGTGGTTGCGCCCACACCAGTCCACAAAGTCACTGATGACCGAGCGGTACTCCAGCTCGTTCCCCTCAGACACACAGCCCACAATGGCCGAGTCGTCAGAGAACTTCTGGAGATGGCAGCTGTCCGTGTTGTATGTGAAGTCCGAGGTGTATATGGTGAAGAGGAAGGGTGAGAGGACAGTACCCTGGGGGGCCCCCGTGCTGCAGACTACCACCTCTGACTCACAGCCACGCAGCCACACGTACTGTGGACGGTCAGTGAGGTAGTCGATGGTCCAGGCAGCGAGATGTCCATCCACTCCCGCGTCCTCCAGCTTCCCCTGCAGCAGCGCCGGCCTGATGGTGTTGAAGGCGCTGGAGAAGTCAAAGAACATGACTCTCACAGCACTCCCGGGGGTCTCAAGGTGGGTGGCCGCCCGCTGCAGAAAGTAGATGACGGCGTCCTCTACTCCTACGTTTGGCTTGTAGGCAAACTGCAGCGGGTCCAGGGTGGGGCTCACCACAGAGCGGAGGTGGCTGAGGATCACCCTCTCCATGGTCTTCATTAGGTGGGAGGTCAAGGCGACTGGTCTGTAGTGGGCCGGTTCCCTGGCGTTTGTTGTTTTGGGAACCGGGACCACACAGGAGGTCTTCCACAGGACGGGGACCTTCTCCAGGCTGAGGCTCAGGTTGAACATGTAGCAGAGAACCTCACAGAGCTGGTCTGCACAGGTTCTCAGCAGCCTGGGGCAGATACCGTCGGGTCCTGCGGATTTCCTCTGCCTGAGTCGCCTAAGCTCCCTCCTCACCTCGTCCGGTGTGATGGAGAGGGGGGAGAGGGGGGGGGGACTGGGGTGGACTGGGGGGGGGTGGTGGTAGTGGGGGGTGGAGGGGGGCTGGTGCTGGGTTGAGTCTGTGTGAAGGGGAAGGGGGGTATGGCTACTGGCCCGGGAAGGTGTGAAGAGGAGGAGGGGGGAGTCGGCAGAGGGGCAGGTGGGGTGGGGGGCGAGTCAAACCTGTTGAAATAACAGTTTAATTCGTCCGCCCAGCGCTGATCGCCATCAGCTGTCCCTCTGCCACTCTATCCAAAACCAGACATGCTCCTCAGTCCTCTCCACACGCCCCGTGCGTTGTTTTGGGCCAGCTGCTCCTCCATCCTCCTCCCATAGTCCTTCTTGGCCCGTCGGATCCTCCACTGAAGCTCTCTCTGGACCCTTTTCTGCTCCTCTCTGTCCCCTGAGTTGAAAGCCCTTTTCTTCTGGTTCAGGAGGGCTTTAAGCTCAGGGGTGACCCAGGGGTGGTTGTTGGGGAAACACCGTACCCTCCTGGTTGGCACAGTGTTCTCCACGCAGAAGTTGATGTAGTCTGTGATGCAATGGGTCACACATATACACATACACACACACATACATACACACACACACACACACATACACACACTTTTTTTCTTTGGGTCCCAGGAGGATATATCTTCACTCAAATAAAAAGTGCACTGAACATGTCCACTTCAGAAGTACAGCTGGAACATGAAACGCCTCAACAATGTGGGCTGAACAAAAGTGTTTTGCACTCTGATTCTGTCCAAAAGCATTCTGTAAGCAGGAATTCACTAAATAAAGCTTATTCTGACAGAAGTAGGGTTGCAAAATTCTGGGAATATTCAAAGTTGGAAACTTTCCATGGGAATTTTCGGGAATTAATGTGAATAAACTGGGAATGATCAAAGTTGGAGGTTAGGGGCATCGATATAGTTGGTAGAAAAAATATTGTAGCATAATCTTGGCTAAAATAATCACATTTCTGTGAATAAAGTCGAACAGTATTTTGTGCAGAGCCATCGAGCCACACCCTCTACATGCATTTTGCATTCCTTTATCACATGATCAAGAACTTCTAGAATTCTGAAGCGCTAAAGCTACTTTTGTGAGCTCACAGCAAATACAGACTCCTGAGGTCAGACACTTCAGCAAGAGGACCACATGCAGTTAAGTAAGTTTTGAGGATATCATGAAGTAGTACAGGAAGGGCCAGAGTCGGCTCTATCTCCTGAGGAGACTCAGGTCCTTTGGAGTGAGAGGGCCACTCCTGAAGACCTTCTATGACTCTGTGTTGTCATCAGCCATCCTGTACGGTGTGGTCTGCTGGAGCAGCAGCATCACAGAGAGGGAGAAGAAGAGGCTGGACAAGGTCATCAAGAAGTCCAGCTCTGTCCTGGGCTGTCCTCTGGAAAAAAACACAGCTCAGAAGGTGGGGGACAAGATTCCTGGACAAGGTCACCTCTATGCTGGACGTCAGATTGAAAAAAGAAATGCAAATGCAGTTCCACCATCTGCAGGATCTCCACCCCGTCTCTGTAAATCGGCACCCTAGAGAGCAGCTTCAGTGACAGACTGATTCACCCTCGTTGTGTGAAGGAGAGGTTTCGCAGGTCTTTCCTTCCTGCTGCTGTCAGACTGTACAACGAACACTGTTAACATGTCATTCAACTTTATCTACATTACAATATTCAGCTATACTCGAGAGTCTATTTTTAGGTCTATTTTAAATTATCCTAGGCCATTATTTATTTATTTATTATATTGTTCTGTTGCATGCTACTTTTTCTTGCTGTTCTTGATCTGTGCGTTGCAACACTGGAATTTCCCCACTGTGGGACTAATAAAGGCATATCTTATCTTATCTTATCTTAGATTTAATCTATATAATAAAGATCTATATATTAAAGAATATTAAAGTAGAAAAGTAGAAAAAAATAAATATAGTGCTAGCTTACTGGTAAACTAGATTTGCACCATGCTAAATATTTTATTTATGCTGCGTTTTTGGACAAGAGGAGAGTTCCTTTCATTTTAAATTTTGAATTATAAGACACATTTTAGCCAATGTTCATGTTTTGTTGTTCAGTGAAGGAGATAAGCATTGATAAAGTTCTTCTTACAAATGTTTTAATTGTCTCCCTTTTACAATAATGCTGCTGATGACAAAATAACATGTTTATATTTATGTTGGAATAGGACTCACAATAATTCCCATAAATTCCCAAAACGTCTATGCAAAGTTACCAATTTGAAAATTCCCCAAATTCCCACGCCAAAGTTTCCATGGAAATTTTCTGGAAACTTTCCATGGAAATTTTCTGGAAACTTTCCGGAAACTTTCCATGGAAATTTTCTGGAAACTTTCCGGAAACTTTCCAGAAATTTTCCGCCCCTTTGCAACCCTAGACAGAAGCAACAATATTTAGGAAAGATCTCCCTGTTCCACACTGAGACATATGAAGATCTGCAGGTACAAAATGTCACTCTGTGTATTTGAGTTTATGTGAATCCTGTGCCTGTTTGGATGAACACAGAGCTGAGATCCCTATATTACTGAATGATTAAATAATGTAGGATATAGAATGTTGTGATGTCGTCTGAAACTCAGCAGTTCCGGACGCCTCCTGGACGTCTCCCTGGGGAGGTGTTCTGGACATGTCCCACCGGAAGACCCAGGACACGCTGGAGGGACTGTGTCTCCTGGCTGGCCTGGGAACGCCTTGGGGTCCCCCCGGAGGAGCTGCAGGAAGTGTCCGGGGTGAAGGAGGTCTGGGAGTCCCTCCTTGGAGTGCTGCCCCGGATAAGTGGAAGGAAATGGATGGGATCACGCTATTGATTTTGATTTCGCTCGTGCCTGTTTAAAGGGGAAATTGGTTTAATCATTGAAGTCTAAAAAACACAGAGGAAACCCAGAGTATGAGAGGGCATCTGACGCACAGGGAGGGCATCTGACGCACAGGGAGGGCATCTGACACACAGGGAGGGCATCTGACGCACAGGGAGGGCATCTGACGCACAGGGAAGGCATCTGACGCACAGGGAAGGCATCTGACGCACAGGGAGGGCATCTGACGCACAGGGAGGGCATCTGACGCACAAGGACAGGTCTAAACTACAGCTTTAGCATCTTTTAAGCAGTAAAAACACTATATTTTGTGGTTTACAGTGAATATCCTGTTTCAATGCTGCAGGGTCCAGTCGTGTTTTGATCGTGACGGTTGGTTAAGCCTCCTGACCGTCTCAGGGTCAGCGGCTCCACACGTCCACGGCGCTGGAGCTCGTCTTTGTTATTTCCGCCGTGAGCTGTAACAGTTGTGATGTGGTGATGAGTTATTCGTGGTGTAGGACTCTCCTGTGACTGAACACCTGCTCCTGTCGACTGGAACTCAGGGACCAGAGTGAACCTGCAGATGACGTCCACACGTCCACGGAGAGAGACGAGAGAGAGAGAGAGAGAGATGGAGACACAGAGAGACAGAGAGAGAGAGACAAAGAGAAATAGACAGAGACAGAGAAAGAGAGAGAAAGAGAAAGAGAGACAGAGACAAAGAGAAATAGACAGAGAGACAGAGAGAGAGACAAAGAGAAATAGACAGAGAGAGAGACAGAGAGAGAGACAAAGAGAAAGAGAGACAGAGAGAGAGAGACAAAGAGAAATAGACAGAGAGAGAGAGACAGAGAGAGAGAGACAAAGAGAGAGAGAGACAGAGAGAGAGACAAAGAGAAAGAGACAGAGAGAGACAAAGAGAAATAGACAGAGAGAGAGACAGAGAGAGAGAGACAAAGAGAAAGAGAGACAGAGAGACAGAAAGAGACAAAGAGAAAGAGACAGAGAGAGAGAGACAGAGAAATAGAGAGAGACAAAGAGAAAGAGAGACAGAGAGACAGAGAGACAGAGAGAGAGAGAGACAGAGAGAGAGACAAAGAGAAAGAGACAGAGAGAGAGAGACAAAGAGAAATAGACAGAGAGAGAGACAGAGAGAGAGAGACAAAGAGAAAGAGAGACAGAGAGACAGAAAGAGACAAAGAGAAAGAGACAGAGAGAGAGAGACAGAGAAATAGAGAGAGACAAAGAGAAAGAGAGACAGAGAGACAGAGAGAGACAAAGAGAAATAGACAGAGAGAGAGACAGAGAAAGAGAGAGAGACAAAGAGAAATAGACAGAGACACAGAGAGAGAGACAAAGAGAAATGGACAGAGAAATAGAGAGAGAGAGAGAGAGAAAGAGACAGAGAGACAGAGAGAGAGACAAAGAGAAATAGAGAAAGAGAGACAGAGAGACAGAGAGAGAGACAGAGAGAAATAGAGACAGAGAGAGACAAAGAGAGAGAGACAGAGAGAAATAGAGAGAGAGAGACAGAGAGAGAGAGAGAGAGAGAGAGAGAGACAGAGAGAGAGAGACAAAGAGAGACAGAGACACATAGAAAGAGAGACAGAGACAGAGAGAGACAGAGAAGTGAGGGTTTAGACTGCTGCTGCCATGAGCCGGTCATGGATGAGTGGAAGAGGATGGAGGGATGGATGGATGCAGGGATGGATGGAGGGATGGAGGGATGGATGGAGGGATGAGGTCACGCTGATCTTCACTCGTGCCTGTTTAATCAGTTAAGTCTAAAAAACAGAGGGAAGTATGCAGACATTTTCTCTCCTCTCCTACTCTGTTCTTCACTCTTCTCTTCTTTGCGCTCCTCCTATTCATCCTTATCCTCCTCCCTTTCCTCTACCCTCCTCCCTCTCTCCTCATCCCTCTCTCCTCTCCTCCGTCACAGCTCCGGGTTCATAGTGTGGTGATTATCACAGTAGAACATGCACACAGTGAGTCTCCTCTCCTTTTCTCTCTCTCCTCTTCTTCTCTCTCCCTCTCTTCTCTCCCTCTCTCCTCTTCTTCTCTCTCCCTCTCTCCTCTTCTTCTCTATCCCTCTCTCCTCTTCTCTCCCTCCCTCTCTCCTCTTCTTCTCTCTTCCTCTCTCCTCTTCTCTCTCCCTCTCACTCCTCTTCTTCTCTCTCCTTTCTTCTCTATCCCTCTC
The DNA here is from genome assembly GCA_036785185.1 of Paratrypauchen microcephalus. Lineage (NCBI taxonomy): Eukaryota > Metazoa > Chordata > Actinopteri > Gobiiformes > Gobiidae > Paratrypauchen > Paratrypauchen microcephalus. Next base: position 752,957 of record JAVJIX010000259.1, read on the forward strand.
TCGTCGTCTTCTCCCTCTCCTCCTCTCTCTCTCTCTCCCTCTCCTCCTCTTCTCTCTCGCCTCTTCTCTATCCCTCTCTCTCTCTCTCTCTCTCTCTCTCTCTCTCTCTCTCTCTCTCCCTCCTCTCTTTCTCCCGCCTCTTCTTCTCTCTCCCTTCTTCTCTCTCCCTCTCCTCTTCTCTGTCTCCCTATCTCCTCTCTCTCTCTCCTCTCTCTTCTTCTTCTCTCTCCTCTCTCCTCTTCTTCTCTCTCCCTCTCTTGTCTTCTTCTCTCTCCCTCTCTCCTCTTCTCTCTCCTTCTCTCCTCTTCTTCTCTCTCCCTCTCTCCTCTTCTTCTCTCTCCCTCTCTTGTCTTCTTCTCTCTCCCTCTCTCCTCTTCTCTCTCTCCCTCTCTCCTCCTCTTCTCTCTCGCCTCTTCTCTATCCCTCTCTTTCCTCTTCTCTCTCTCCCTCTCTCTTCTTCTCCTCTCTCCCTCTCTCATCTTCTTCTCTCTCCCTCTCTCTTCTTCTTCTCTCTCCCTCTCTCCTCTTCTTCTCCTCTTCTCTCCCTCCCTCCCTCCTCTTCTTCTCTCTTCCTCTCTCCTCTTCTCTCTCCCTCCCACTCCTCTTCTTCTCTCTCCTTCCTTCTCTATCCCTCTCTCCTCCTCTTCTCCCTCTCCTCCTCTTCTCTCTCTCCCTCTCCTCCTCTTCTCTCTCGCCTCTTCTCTATCCCTCTCTCCTCTTCTCTCTCTCCCTCTCTCTTCTTCTCTCTCTCCCTCCTCTCTTTCTCCCGCCTCTTCTTCTCTCTCCCTTCTTCTCTATCCCTCTCCTCTTCTCTGTCTCCGTATCTCCTCTTCTCTCTCCCTCTCTCTCTTCTTCTTCTCTCTCGCTCTCTCCTCTTCTTCTCTCTCCCTCTCTTGTCTTCTTCTCTCTCCCTCTCTCCTCTTCTCTCTCCTTCTCTCCTCTTTCTTCTCTCTCTCCCTCTCTCCTCTTCTTCTCTCTCCCTCTCTTGTCTTCTTCTCTCTCCCTCTCTCCTCTTCTCTCTCTCCCTCTCCTCCTCTTCTCTCTCACCTCTTCTCTATCCCTCTCTTTCCTCTTCTCTCTCTCCCTCTCTCTTCTTTCTCCTCTCTCCCTCTCTCATCTTCTTCTCTCTCCCTCTCTCTTCTTCTTCTCTCTCCCTCTCTCCTCTTCTTCTCTCTCCCTCTCTTGTCTTCTTCTCTCTCCCTCTCTCTCCTCTTCTTCTCTCTCCCTCTCTCTCTCTTCTTCTCTCTCCCTCTCTTGTCTTCTTCTCTCTCCCTCTCTCCTCTTCTCTCTCCCTCTCTCCTTTTCTTCTCTCTCCCTCTCTCTCTCTTCTCTCTCCCTCTCTCCTTTTCTTCTCTCTCCCTCCCTTGTCTTCTTCTCTCTCCCTCGCTTGTCTTCTTTCTCTCTCCCTCTCTCCTCTTCTTCTCTCTCCCTCTCTCCTTTTCTTTCTCTCTCCCTCTCTTGTCTTCTTCTCTCTCCCTCTCTCCTCTTCTTCTCTCTCCCTCTCTCTTCTTCTTCTCTCTCCCTCTCTCTTCTTCTCTATCCCTCTCTCCTCTTCTCTCCCTCCCTCTCTCCTCTTCTTCTCTCTTCCTCTCTCCTCTTCTCTCTCCCTCTCACTCCTCTTCTTCTCTCTCCTTTCTTGTCTATCCCTCTCTCCTCTCCTTTTCCCTCTCCTCCTCTTCTCTCTCTCCTCTTCTCTTTCCCTCTCTCCTCTTCTCTCTCTCCCTCTCTCTTCTTCTCTCTCTCCCTCCTCTCTTTCTCCCGCCTCTTCTTCTCTCTCCCTTCTTCTCTATCCCTCTCCTCTTCTCTGTCTCCCTATCTCCTCTTCTCTCTCCCTCTCTCTTCTTCTTCTCTCTCCCTCTCTCCTCTTCTCTCTCCCTCTCTCCTCTTCTTCTCTCTCCCTCTCTCCTCTTCTCTCTCCCTCTCTGTCTTCTTCTCTCTCCCTCTCTCCTCTCTCTCTCTCCCTCTCTCCTCCTCTCCTCTCTCCCTCTCTCCTCTCTCTTCTCTCTCCCTCTCTCTTCTTCTTCTCTCTCCCTCTCTCCTCTTCTTCTCTCTCCCTCTCTTGTCTTCTTTCTCTCTCCCTCTCTCCTCTTCTCTCTCCTTCTCTCCTCTTCTTCTCTCTCCCTCTCTCCTCTTCTCTCTCCCTCTCTTGTCTTCTTCTCTCTCCCTCTCTCCTCTTCTCTCTCTCCCTCTCCTCCTCTTCTCTCTCGCCTCTTCTCTATCCCTCTCTTTCCTCTTCTCTCTCTCCCTCTCTCTTCTTCTCCTCTCTCCCTCTCTCCTCTTCTTCTCTCTCCCTCTCTCTTCTTCTTCTCTCTCCCTCTCTCCTCTTCTTCTCTCTCCCTCTCTTGTCTTCTCTCTCCCTCTCTCCTTTTCTTCTCTCTCCCTCTCTTGTCTTCTTTCTCTCTCCCTCTCTCTTCTTCTCTCTCCCTCTCTCCTCTCTCTCTCTCCCTCTCTCCTCTTCTTCTCTCTCCCTCTCTTGTCTTCTTCTCTCTCCCTCTCTCCTCTTCTCTCTCCCTCTCTCCTCTTCTTCTCTCTCCCTCTCTTGTCTTCTTCTCTCTCCCTCTCTCCTTTTCTTCTCTCTCCCTCTCTCCTCTTCTCTCTCCCTCTCTCCTCTTCTTCTCTCTCCCTCCCTCCTCTTCTCTCTCCCTCTCTCCTCTTCTTCTCTCTCCCTCTCTCCTCTTCTCTCTCCCTCTCTTGTCTTCTTCTCTCTCCCTCTCTCCTCTTCTCTCTCCCTCTCTCCTCTCCTCTCTCCCTCTCTTGTCTTCTTCTCTCTCCCTCTCTCCTCTTCTTCTCTCTCTCCTCTCCTCTCCCTCTGTCCTCTCCTTCCCTCCTCTCAGTTTCTCTTCCTCTCTCTGCTCCTCCCTCGCTCCTCTCCTCCATCACATCTCCAGGTTCGTAGTGTTGATAATCACAGTAGAATGTGCACACAGCAGTCTTCTTCTCTCCTCTTCCCTCTCTCCTCTTCTCTCTCTCCTCTCCTCTCTCTCTCTCTCTCTCTCCTCATCCCTCTCTCCTCTTCTCTCTCTCCTCTCCTCCTCCTCTCTCCCTCTCTCCTCTCCTCCATCATGCTCTCCTTCAGAATGGTAAAAGTCTCATTAGTCTATCTGTGTTTATAGGTTCATGTATTCAGCACACACTTCTCTCCTCTTCCCTCTCTCCTCTTCTCTCTCTCCTCTCCTCCTCTCTCCCTCTCTCCTCTTCTCTCTCTCCTCTCTCTCTCTCTCCTCTCTCCCTCTCTCCTCTCCTCCATCATGCTCTCCTTCAGAATGGTAAAAGTCTCATTAGTGTATCTGTGTTTATACGTTCATGTATTCAGCACACACTTCACTCCTCCTCCAGGTCTCTGCGTTAAAACAGTATTCACACACTTCACTCCTCCTCCAGGTCTCTGCGTTAAAACAGTATTCAGACACTTCTGCGGCGTGATGCTAACTGTAGGCACTGCTCTGTCTAAGGCTCTGTTAGACTTTCATTTTATTTGATCACAATAAAGATCTGACTGAGCTCATACTACAGGTGAGCTGATCCATGCTGTTAAACAGGGGCGCTCAGCCTTTTTTTAACCCGAGATCTACTTTTGAGGTTTATGATGTGCAAATATGGGCTTTTGGAGTGAGATTATTTTTAAAGTCGCATAGGGGCGAAAAAATCGGATTTGGGTCACTTCAGGCTGCAGTGTGAACGGAGCCCAAGATATGTGGTCCGAAAACCGATGCATATCCGATCTTTTGACATGCGACTTCAGTCTGAACGGCCAGGTCGCGTTCATCCGACCTGGGTGTGTTTCCTCCAGCGAGAGCGGTACAAGTCGGCGCTCACAAATGTACACAAATGTTCTTCTCATCATGCGAAAATAGTATATGAACTCCGTATCAGTGAAGCAACAAAGCACGTAGCAATCCCACCACCAGTGGCGTTCCTAGAGTGATTTACTCCCTGGGCGAAAGCCCCCCCCTCCGACCAAACCCTAACATCCGCCCCACCACCCAAAAACAAACAAGACCGTTGTCCATACAAACTCAATTCACAACAACTTTCAAAAACAAATGTACAGTTTTAATGAGTACTGCAATGGCCATACCTGCCTGTCAAAGCCTGATCCCGTCAGATCTCAGAAGCTAAGCAAGGCAGGGCCTGGTTAGTACTTGGATGGGAGACCGCTGGGAATTCCAGGTGCCACAGGGGGGCGCCAGTTGCAAAAAACTGTCGCTGTGTCCTTAGGCAAGACACTTCACCCACATTGCCTAGTATGAAAGTGGAGTGTGCATGAGTGTTGGAGGTGGTCGGAGGGGCCGATGGCGCAGATTGGCAGCCTCGCTTCCGTCAGTCTGCCCCAGGGCAGCTGTGGCTACAGAAGGTAGCTTACCACCACCAAGTGTGGAGTGAATGAATGGTGAACTATGGAGCGCTTTGGGATGACAAGGCATGTCATGAAAGGCGCTATATAAATGCAATGGAAAAAATAAAAAATAAAAAAAATAAAAAATAAAAAATATAAACAATAATTACAAAAAAAGTTTTTGAACATAAAAAAGACCAAAGGTGCAATTATTTCACATTATCGCCATGTAGGCCTACAGCTATTTAAGAAAGCAAAAGTGCACTCCAGCACCCCCTGGTGGTCACAATATTGCAGAATCAGTCAGTACTCTGATCGCGCCCGTGCACTGCACCAGCTTTTTTTTTTTTTTTTTTTCTTTGCTTCACACCACCGTGGCACCCCCCCACCCCAGGTGGCCCCCGTCAAAGAACGCCCCTGCCCACCACTCTTGTCTGCGACTCTGCACCAACACGTTCCTTTTGTTGCTTCATTTCGCTCATGATGTTGCTGCCACTGCCCCACAAAACGCCTCGTCCTTCTCCTTCTCCGTCTCCTCCTTAAAACAAATAAGCTGTACTGTATTTTTCGGATTATAAGTCGAAAGTTTTTCATAGTTTGGCCGGGAGTGCGACTTATACTCTGGAGCGGCTTATATGTGAAATTATTAACACATTTTTATATCATTTCACATGTTATTTTCACACTAAACCACAAGAGGGCGCTCTAGGCCTGTGGATTGAAGATTTCATTGGATTTAATGATTTGGCGTGACACTGATGGTTTGGTAAACTTGTTAGCATGTTCTTTATGCTATAGTTATCTGAATAACTCTTAATATGTTATGTTAACATACCAGGCACGTTCTCAGTTAGTTGTTTATGCGTCATGTAACGTTAGCATACTGTACACTTATTCAGCCTGTTGTTCTCTATTCTATTTTTATTTTAAATTGCCTTTCAAGATATGTCTGTTCTTGGTGTTGGATTTTATCAATATTATGCATTTTATGGCTCCGGAGCGACTTATAATCCAGAAAATATGGTACACGTTCTGGCTCCGGTATGACAGCAACTTTATGCGACTTCCGTAAACACTGAGCACGCTCACTGCATGTGACGTCATCGTGTCCTCCGAGGCGCATGCGGGACACTTTTGGGGCGTTTAAAGTTCACACTGGAGATCACATACAAGTCGCATTTAACTGGAAATGTGAATGACCTCGCAAAAAATCTGATTTCACAAAAACATCAGAATTGAGCATTAAGCCCTGCAGTCTGAACGTAGCCATACGCGATCGACTGACACTCTGCACGCGATCGACTGGTTGGGCACCCCTGCACTAAAATAATATTACAGTTAGTCTCTCATCAAACTCAAAACTGTGTGCCTCGTGTCATGGGAACTGAAAAATTCTGCCATAGAACACAAGTGGAAAGGCCTCGTTCTTACTCCGTTTTGGTGTTTCGGTCGGTGATGAAATGGTTCATTCTTTCTAGTGTTTCTTCTGGAAGGTCTTATCCCACATTTGCTGCCACAGATGTTGTAAAAAGCCTGTAGCATCTCAAACGCCCATAGTGAACCATGGATACGGGAAAAACAAACGGCTCATTTCACAAAAAAAAGTCCCGTACTTATGTCAAACAAACAAACAAACAAACAAAAAAGAGACACATGAAAAAATGTCAATTTTTAACAACTAATTTTATTCATTTGGATGAAGAAAATGTTCCTGTGGTGACCAAAATCTAACTTTTTCAAAACTGTACAGTTCAGAATTTGTAAAAAACAAACAAACCCCCCCTCCCAAAAAAAACAGGAAAGTCAAAAAAGACAGTTGAAGCATGAAAAAATTACACTTTTTAACCACAAATTGTTTTAATTCGGTTAGAGATTTGGAATTGAACCCCTCCTTCTTGCACGGTCGGGTACAGGAAAAACAAACGGCTCATTTCACACAAAAAAAGTCCCTTATTTGTGTCAAACAACAGAAAAAAACAGAGTCCAAAGAGACGCACAAAAAATGTCAATTTTTAACAACTAATTTCATTCATTTGGACGAAGAAAATGTTGCCGTGGTGACCAATTTGAATTTGTAAAAAAAAAAAAGTCAAAAGACAGTTGAAGCACGAAAAAATATGACAAATTTGAACCACAAATAGTTTTAATTTGGTTAGATATTTGGAATTTAACCCCTCCCTCTTGCACAGTCTCGGGATACGGAAAAAAACAAAAAGCTTATTTCACAAAAAACAGTCCCTTACTTGTGTCCTTTGACCTGCACATGCTCCACTTCTTAGTTGGTTAAAATCCGATGATACGAGGATAAAAACTGAGCTAAAAAAACACAAAGTTTCCACATCTGCTCACTCTGCTGGTGTAATGAGTAAAAGGTGAGGGGTTAAAGCTCTGAAACGCTGGTTTTGCAGATTCAAAGCTGCATTTCAAATAATGTGTCCTCTGGAAAAAGCGGCTGAATTTCACTTAAAACTACGGCCGTCAGTTTAACACGTTAATTAGATTAATTAATTACACTGCAAATTAATGTGTTGTAAACAGTGGTGAAAGTAGTTTTCATTTCTTACAGGTGCTATAATGTCCAGTGCATCACTTTACCATAAAAAAAACAACAAAAAAAAACACTAGTTTTACCTTTTTTTTTTTTACCTTTTACACCTTTTTCATAGACAAATAACTTTTTAAAATATACTTAATTATTTCATATTTTTGTGGGCCTACGTAAATGGTGCTGCCTAATGTGCACAGATATGTTTTCTTATTAAACAGCGAAAATGTTTACTAAGTGTTTTTAGTCAGCATAAACCCTCTCTTACAGGTGCAGGCAGCGCGCCGGACTTAAATCTTCTACCAGTGCGCAGCTCCGCCTCGCCATGGTTTAGGCACTTTCACAGCTACAGTCAGATAAGTTTGGACAATCCTTGCTTAACAGACTGCAGATATCTCTGCACGAGAGTTTCGGGGAGCTTTCAGTTATTCTCCAATGGCATAGTGTGGTTGTTTGGCATGAAATTTTCACTTTCTGAGGTTTTTGAACGTTAATGTGAGCTCCCCTACCCTGTTTAGGCCCCCCCCCCCCCATGGTTAAAAGTTGCGAAATGTCTAAACTGAGCATTTGCGATCCTTTTCTGCGTTAGAAAAAATCAGAGCTCAAACGGGCGATTTTGAACAAGGAAACTTATTGATGTCAGCTCGAAAAAAAAAGAAATGCAAATGCAGTTCCACCCCCGTCCGTCTGTACTCAGCGTCTGTGTAAATCACGCCCAGAGAGTTTGGACTGCGGAGGAGCTACGCAATGCGAAATGCGTTTTTTTATTTGCCTGGAGGAACTTGCGAGTGTTTCTAGGCTCGGAAGTCCTTTATCTGAGCCTGTGGATATCTGAAACAGCAGTGGTTTAATTTTATTTTCTGTGGAAATGTGTTTATTTTTCAATGGAACGCTTCTCATCTCTCCCGCCGCGCAAAAACACGGAAGTGGGTCACAGAGCGGAGTGGAGAGCTTGGCCACGCCCCCACCCCCTACTATAGGCCATCTCTGTCCTCCTCATTTGCATTCAAGCAACAACGCCCATAATGGAGTGTTCCAGAGAGATATTTATGACTCTTTCTCATCTTATCTCTGTTTCTCATGCACTGAGTGTTGATTTTGAAGAAGGATTCATTTACAGTATTAGGGAACCATTAAGGAGCCATATAAAAGCATCAACAAGTACCATGTCATGGGATCTTTAAGCACTTGGTTATAAATTCACTGCTTCTGATAATAGTTGCGGTCCCTTTAAGAAAGGCGTGACTTTTGACACGCTGCTTTTGTCTTCTCCTTTTTCCGATATTCTCGTGTGTTAGTAAAACGACTCACCGTTCTTGAGTCTAAAATGTGAGAAGTTTTCAGGTTTCTTATTACAACCACAACTTCCACAGCACCTTACTATTTTTTTTTCAAATGTGGGTTTTGGCCACCAGTAACCATATTCTCTTAGCGGTGCTGTGTACCGGCTGTGAATTTTATACCGGTGCGCCGTTCCGGTGCGCACCGCTTTACTTTCACCACTGGTTATAAAAATGAACGCAATTAATTATGAGCGGCAATTCAATGCACATTTTAAATTTGGCGTGTGACGAGCGAATCGCTGCCAGGGCCTTTGAACGGCGAGTTTATTTATAAAAAGAACGAAGACGGGACGATCAAAAAGCACGCCGTGATTTGGAGCTTTTGTCAAAAAGAATTTTCCGATCACCGAAGCCGCTCCAGCCTGACGGATCAATTGAACAATAAACCATTAACAATTAATTTGGAATAAAAACCATTATGTTAACGTGGCCATTTGTGGTCTCATTTGGTGTAAAATGTCTGTAGCTCCTCAGAGGTGCATAACTTGCTCCTTGGCGAGCCTGTTTCACGGTATTGTGGATATTTGCAATAATCAGTTTCCGAAGCCTTGTGAGTTATGAAGTAAAAAGCAGATTTTATTCTTTGTTGTAACAGATCGGGACAGAGCCTGGGCTGAAGATCTCCTCCAGAGCCTACCTCTCTTCCTCCAGTCCTCCCCTCTCCCCCGTTTATACCAGAAGACAAAACATCATACATTAATAATATTCATCCTAATAATCATAATAATATTACAAAGTGCATGGTGAGGCGTGACCGCCATGAGTTGTTTTGGCTTCAGAATTAAAATGTGGAATTAAAACAATAGAAGGAGTGGTCCATGTGAAGAGAGAGAGAGAAATGCTTTGTCTGTTTGTATCTATGTTGAAATGTAGAAATGTTGTAGAATCCCTCTTGCCTGGTTTACACCAGACCATATCACAAGTGAGATATGGTCTGGGAGCACCTTCTAAATATCTCGTAGTGGAGGTGTGGTTTACGATCGCCAACGGCCGTTTATTGGGCGTTACGAATGTCTATCATTTGGCGTATACGTAGCCCATAGCCAATCATGTCAGTTGTCAGTTCAAACTACAAGCTTCCGTTTGTCACGTAGTACGCCGCGTCACCGTCTTTCCACCCCTCCCCGCTCTCTGATTGGCTCGCAGAATCGGGAGAGCTCACTTGCCATAGTTGCCAGGCTGTGTTTCAGATCGGAACGATCGAAAGCAGCCTGGGATTTCCAAGGTTAGAATCCCTCAGTCGTCCAGGTAGAATCCACAGCAAAAGGAGAAATTCAATTTGTCGACTGGACAAAAGTTTATTTGGTGGAATCCGTTTCTTCTGCTTCTTCAGTTCTGGTCAGACGCTGGTGGACACTGCCTATATCTGCCTGAAGGGGGCGCTAACTGAGACTACCACACCTACTTGTTTACAGTTTGTGTTAGTTAGGTGGGCCTGTTAGATCTGCAGTGGGAGTGGAGTGTGGGTCTTGTTAGAACCATTCAGGACCATGATGGTGTTTTCACACCTCTGAACCCGACCTGGCTAGTCCTATTGTTTTCTTTGCTTTGATTTAGGTTTGAGGATGGAGTTATAGATGGAGACAAATGATGTCTGAGCCCTCCATTTCTGTTCAAGGAAGGATTCTCTTTCTTGACAAAAATAGCCTCTTTAACTCCTCCTCTCAAACCAGTTCTTTTCTCTGGCCAAGATCTGGACCTCACTGTCCTCAAAGGAGTGGCCTGTGGCTTTTAGGTGGAGATGTACGGCAGACTGAGGTCCTTTTAGGTGGAGATGTACGGCAGACTGAGGTCCTTTTAGGTGGAGATGTACGGCAGACTGAGGTCCTTTTAGGTGGAGATGTAAGGCAGACTGAGGTCCTTTTAGGCGGAGATTTACGGCAGACTGAGGTCCTTTTAGGTGGAGATGTACGGCAGACTGAGGTCCTTTTAGGCGGAGATTTACGGCAGACTGAGGTCCTTTTAGGTGGAGATGTACGGCAGACTGAGGTCCTTCTAGGCGGAGATGTACGGCAGACCGAGGTCCTTTTAGGTGGAGATGTACGGCAGACTGAGGTCCTTTTAGGCGGAGATGTACGGCAGACTGAGGTCCTTTTAGGTGGAGATGTACGGCAGACTGAGGTCCTTTTTAGGTGGAGATGTACGGCAGACTGAGGTCCTTTTAGGTGGAGATGTACGGCAGACTGAGGTCCTTTTAGGTGGAGATGTACGCAGACCGAGGTCCTTTTAGGTGGAGATGTACGGCAGACTGAGGTCCTTCTAGGCGGAGATGTACGGCAGACCGAGGTCCTTTTAGGTGGGGATGTACGGCAGACTGAGGTCCTTTTAGGCGGAGATGTACGGCAGACCGAGGTCCTTTTAGGTGGGGATGTACGGCAGACTGAGGTCCTTTTAGGCGGAGATGTACGGCAGACTGAGGTCCTTTTAGGTGGAGATGTACGGCAGACTGAGGTACTTTTAGGCGGAGATGTACGGCAGACTGAGGTCCTTTTAGGTGGAGATGTACGGCAGACTGAGGTCCTTCTAGGCGGAGATGTACGGCAGACCGAGGTCCTTTTAGGTGGAGATGTACGGCAGACTGAGGTCCTTTTAGGTGGAGATGTACGGCAGACTGAGGTACTTTTAGGCGGAGATGTACGGCAGACTGAGGTCCTTTTAGGTGGAGATGTACGGCAGACTGAGGTCCTTCTAGGCGGAGATGTACGGCAGACCGAGGTCCTTTTAGGTGGAGATGTACGGCAGACTGAGGTCCTTTTAGGTGGAGATGTACGGCAGACTGAGGTCCTTTTAGGCGGAGATGTACGGCAGACTGAGGTCCTTTTAGGCGGAGATGTACGGCAGACTGAGGTCCTTTTAGGTGGAGATGTACGGCAGACTGAGGTCCTTTTAGGTGGAGATGTACGGCAGACTGAGGTCCTTTTAGGTGGAGATGTACGGCAGATTGAGGTCCTTTTAGGTGGAGATGTACGGCAGACTGAGGTCCTTTTAGGCGGAGATGTACGGCAGACTGAGGTCCTTCTAGGTGGAGATGTACGACAGACTGAGGTCCTTTTAGGTGGAGATGTACGGCAGACTGAGGTCCTTTTAGGCGGAGATGTACGGCAGACTGAGGTCCTTTAAGGCGGAGATGTACAGCAGACTGGGGTCCTTTTAGGCGGAGATGTACGGCAGACTGAGGTCCTTTTAGGCGGAGATGTACGGCAGACTGAGGTCCTTTTAGGCGGAGATGTACGGCAGACTGAGGTCCTTTTAAGTGGAGATGTACGGCAGACTGAGGTCCTTTTAGGCGGAGGTGTACGGCAGACTGAGGTCCTTTTAGGTGGAGATGTACGGCAGACTGAGGTCCTTTTAGGTGGAGATGTACGGCAGACTGAGGTCCTTTTAGGCGGAGATGTACGGCAGACTGAGGTCCTTTTAGGTGGAGGTGTACGGCAGACTGAGGTCCTTTTAGGTGGAGATGTACGGCAGACTGAGGTCCTTTTAGGTGGAGATGTACGGCAGACTGAGGTCCTTTTAGGCGGAGATGTACGGTAGCTAAAAAAAGAAAAAGTTTCAAAGACTGTTCAGTACCGAAAAACACCGTGATATCAGGTTTTGGTGCTCTACTTTGACTTTATGATGATTCCTGAAAGGGTTTGAAAAAGTGATGAAATCCATAACGGCAGATCTGCTCTAATGTCGTTTCCTCATCACAAACACACCTGGAGTTGTGTTTTGTTTCACTCACACATGTTCAACACACAAACTCCACCTCGTGATGTCATCATGTGGTAATACAGGAAGAGCTCCACTGTGTTTTTAAACTCCACACACCTTCACTAGAATCATTAGGATGTTTTCAGACCTGAACCTGAGCTGGAGACAGAATCCTCAGGTGCTCAGTTCTGTCTCTTCTCTGTCAAGATAAATACGTCTGTTTTATATTATTGTGTTCTTTCGTTCAGACACAAACACAAACGAATACAAAACCTCCTTTTTCGTTTCACTTCTTTTCTTCAGACCTATTGAATTCTCCTTTGAAACGTGAGACACATGGATACAGACTGTGGCCTTGAATGTCTTCTCCTCGTCTCTCTCTTCTCCTCCTCTCTCTCCTCCCTCTCCTCCTCTCTCTCCTCCCTCTCCTCCTCTCTCTCTCTTCTCCTCCTCTCCTCTCTCTCTCTTTCTCTCTCTTCCCCTCTCCTCTTCTTCCCTCTCTCTCTCCTCCTCTCCTCTCCTCTCTCCTCCTCCTCTGTCTCTCCTCCTCCCCTCCTCTCTCTCTCCTCCCTCTTTTCCCCTCCTCCTCTCCTCTCTCTCTCCCTCTCCTCCTCTCTCTCCTCCCTGTTTCGTCCCTCCTCTTCTCCTCCTCCTCTCTCTTCTCCTCCTCTCTTCTCCTCTCTCTCTCTCTCTTTCTCTCCTCCTCCTCCTCTCTCTCTCCTCCCCGTCTCTTCCCTCCTCCTCTCCTCCTCTTCTCCTCCTCTCTTCTCCTCTCTCTCTCCTCCTCCCCATCTCTTCCCTCCTCTTCTCTTCCTCTTCTCCTCCTCTCTCTCTCTTCTCCTCTTCCCCTCCTCCTCTCCTCTCTCTCCTCTCTCTCTCCCCCCTTCCTCTCCTCCGTCTCTTTCCCTTCTCTCTCCCTCTCTCTCTCTCTCTCTCTCCTCGCTCTTTCTCTCTTCCTCTCTGTCCTCCTCTCTTCCCACCTCTCTCATCTCTTTCTGTCTCTCCTCTCTCTCCTCCTTCTCTCCTCTCTCTCTCTCTCTCTCTCTCTCTCTCTCTCCCCTCTCTCTCTTCCTCCTCTCTCTCATCCTCTCTCTCCCCTCTCCTCCTCCTCCTCCTCCTCCTCCCTCTCTCTCTCCTCTCTCTCTCCTCCTCCTCTCTCTCTCTCTCTCCTCTCTCTTCCTCCTCCTCCTCTCCTCTCTCTCCCTCTCCTCCTCCTCCTCCTCTCTCTCATCCTCTCTCTCATCCTCTCTCTCTCCTCCTCCTCCTCTCTCTTCTCCTCCTCTCTTCTCCTCTCTCTCTCTCTTTCTCTCCTCCTCCTCTCTCTCTCCTCCCTCTCCTCCTCCTCCTCCTCCTCCTCCTCTCTCTCCTTGCTCTTTCTCTCTTCCTCTCTGTCCTCCTCTCTTCCCACCTCTCTCATCTCTTTCTGTCTCTCCTCTCTCTCCTCCTCCTCTCCTCCCCTCTCTCTCTCCTCTCTCTCTCATCCTGTCTCTCTCCCCTCTCCTCCTCCTCCTCTCCCTCTCTATCCTCCTCCTCTCTCTCATCCTCTCTCTCTCCCCTCTCCTCCTCCTCCTCTCTCTCTCTCTCCTCCTCTCTCTCTCTTCCTCTCTCTCCTCCTCTCTTCCCACCTCTCTCATCTCTCTCTCTCTCTCCTCTCCTCCTCCTCCTCTCTCTCTCCTCCTCCTCTCTCTCTCCTCCTCCTCCTCTCTCTCATCCTCTCTCTCTCCCCTCTCCTCCTCCTCCTCCTCTCTCTCTCCTCCTCCTCTCTCTCTCTCTCTCCTCCTCCTCTCTCTCTCCCCTCTCCTCCTCTTCCTCTCTCTCTCCTCCTCTCCTCCCCCCTCTCTCTCCTCTCTCTCTCGTCCTCTCTCTCTCCCCTCTCCTCCTCCTCCTCTCTCTCTCTCTCTCTCTCTGTCTCTTCCTCCTCCCCCTCTCCTCCTCATCAGTCTGCGCTCTTGTTTCTCATTTTCAGACATGATGAATGTCAATGAACTCTCCGTTCATCTTCCTCAAGTGAAGAATTCCACAGGCTGTTTCCGGTCGTCATGGAAACTTCACTGAGCATCGGATAAACTCAAGTCTCATGAAAATAAACAACAGAATGAAAAATGAGAGTGGAAAAGTGAAGCCGCGGAGATAGAGGTAAATGACGCAATAAATACAATTATAATAAACCAAGACAAAGAATAAAACAGGAACACATCACACCTGTGATTGAATAAATGTAAAGTAGAGCTGTTTAATGCCGCACTGTGGAACATGACATCTCCATAGAAACAATGAGGTGACAAAACAGAAATAAAGGTTACACAGTGCACCTTTAAAGCTCACAAGAGACAATTTTGTGCAATACAGTGGTAACTCACCTTACGAAAGACCCTACATACGAAAAATCCAAGTTACGAAACGCCTTCACGTCAAATTTTGGTCTCTAGATACGAAAGAAAATTCAAGTTACGAAACACGAAATCTCAAAAATTCAATTAATGCGCGCTCAGATGCACGCCCCAAAACGTAAATACACTTTATCAATACACACGGGGTTAGGTTCCAGAGGTGGCCCGCGGTGGGAGAGGTCCACGAGGTAGGACAACTTTGTATTTTGCAATTGTTCTACATGTTTTAGGGCT
>JAVJIX010000259.1:772500-920000 GCA_036785185.1 Paratrypauchen microcephalus
ACCCCACTTTGCCAGGACAGAGGACTGGATCATACTTGCCTTTCTGAGAATTTTAGCCCTCCTAAACCCAACCCTAGCCCTCATAAACCTGCCCCTGATTTCCTCTATGTCAAACCTGCCTGAGACATCTATAAGCTGTCCTACCTGTTTAATCCTCACTCTCTCCAGAACCCCACTGGACATGCTCTCCCTCCTCTCAGGAGGGTCGGAGAGCATCATGGAGACCAAACCAGACCACGTTACAGGTCAGATCTGTGGAGAGGCGACCCTGCTCACAGTCAGAATGTTTGTTTTTTGAGGTGTTTTTGAGCTTTAAAACCACCTGTGATTGAATAAGGCTCTGTCTGCACGACAACGTTCCTGTTTTTTTTATACGGGGTGAAAAAAAGTCTCGTCCACACACGTGTTGGGTCAAGATGAGCGTGGAGCGCTGAGTGAAAACGATGCAGTACATATGTCACACCGATAAGTGGCGCTGTAAACCGGAAAGAGCCAGAGCCACCGGAAACGCAAGACTACAAAGAGCACATGCGCAGAAAGTCCTTTCTCTTTCATAAACAAGCAAACACGTGTACTTAGGGACCGTCAACAAACGCAAATTTATTTTGTCCCCTGCTCCACCAATGTAGCAGGGATTCACTCCGGTAATGTGAAAATGTTGACCGTCCCTAACATAGACAGACGCCACAGAACGAAGATTTGCGCTGCGTGAGCAGAGTTTTTGCCTGTAAATCGATAGTTAGTATTACTTGCTATCATTTTATTAGATAGACATTAACAAGTAGAACTCTCGTTAACCTTGGTCGTGTTATTTAGTCAAAATACTTGTTTGGATCTTAATACGGGAATGTTAAACATACTCGGACATTATGTTGGGTTTTCTGCGAGAATATACAACCGGGGACCATCACCAATGGGCTGCTATATAGTTATGTGAATTTGTGTAAAGAAAACAGAAATGCTTTTATATATTTTTGTGTGTGATACTGCATGTGCCTGTTTGTAAAAGGTAAATTTTCATTCAATAAAAAAGACAAGAAATGGTTGCTCTTTTTCTTTATTTACAGCACACATCACCCTCAAATTGGTATTGGCTTCTCATTGTCCACTATCTGCCTTTTCATTGACGGGATCTTTCCAGTTTTAAAATACGTGTGTCGTGCATACTGCCAGGCCACGACGTGCGTAATTGTGCATGTGTCTCCGCTGTTTTTTCACTGCATAGTAGATCAACAGGTTTTGATATAACAGTGCAAATAAACTTAGAAATGTCCGCATAACAAACTCAACTCCATTGTCCGCCATGGTTGTTGTTATCTGGTCGTTACCGGCCGAATGCGCAAGGTTACCTTCTGGTCACTGGTCACGTGATGATTACGTCATCATTTTCCCAAAAGTCGCGTTTTTTGCCGCCCATGCGACAAAGCAACCCCCGGCGTTCTCCGACTTCTCCACTCTGGAACCCGTTTTTAAAAAAACACCGTTTATACCCTCCCCCAAAATGCCGGCGCCGTGTGGACGACAGGCCCAAACGAACACAAACTTCCCCGTTTCCACCAAAAAACGTTGCCGTGCAGACAGGGCGTAAATGTAAAGTAGATCTGTTTAATGTCACACTGTGGAACATTCCAGGCAGAGCTGTGACATTTCCTCTGGTTTAAAAGAAAGAAAATCAGGGATTCTGACTGTGAGCGGGGTCGCCTCTCCACAGATCTGACCTGTAACATGGTCTGGTTTGGTCTCATAATGATGCATAATGCACCTTTAACCTGCAGATAGAGACACGTCCAAGTTTGTCTCAGTCTCAGTATTTGAACCAAACCTAAACCAGGACTGAAACAGGACTAAATCGAGACTGAACCAGGACTAAACCAGGACTAAACCAGGGTTAAACCAGGACTAAAACAGGAGTAAACCAGGAATAAACCAGGGTCAACAGAGTGATTATCAAAGGAAAGGAGGTGACAGAGGCACAAAGACGATGTTCATATTTTAATCTTTGCAAAACATGAATAATAAAAAAGCAAAATACTCATACTTAAACACGTTACACATGTGATACAAGTATGCCGACCTTTGCCATCACGATATGTTCGTCTCCAATTTTCTGCATTTTGCGCTCTCGTACGCTCTGAAGCCAGACCTTTAGAGCTCTGAAGATCCTCCAGACCTTTAGAGCTCTGAAAGTCCTCCAGGCCTTTAGAGCTCTGAAGATCCTCCAGGCCTTTAGAGCTCTGAAGATCCTCCAGACCTTTAGAGCTCTGAAGATCCTCCAGACGTGAAGGTCCTCCAGACCTTTAGAGCTCTGAAGGTCCTCCAGACCTTTAGAGCTCTGAAGGTCCTCCAGGCCTTTAGAGCTCTGAAGGTCCTCCAGACCTTTAGAGCTCTGAAGGTCCTCCAGACCTTTAGAGCTCTGAAGATCCTCCAGACCTTTAGAGCTCTGAAGGTCCTCCAGACCTTTAGAGCTCTGAAGGTCCTCCAGGCCTTTAGAGCTCTGAAGGTCCTCCAGACCTTTAGAGCTCTGAAGGTCCTCCAGACCTTTAGAGCTCTGAAGATCCTCCAGACCTTTAGAGCTCTGAAGATCCTCCAGACCTTTAGAGCTCTGAAGATCCTCCAGACGTGAAGGTCCTCCAGACCTTTAGAGCTCTGAAGGTCCTCCAGACCTTTAGAGCTCTGAAGGTCCTCCAGGCCTTTAGAGCTCTGAAGGTCCTCCAGACCTTTAGAGCTCTAAAGGTCCTCCAGACCTATTTTTCCTCAGGGGCCAAATGAGAAGCAGAAAATATTGTGGAGGGCCAAAAGTTTGAAGTCTACTCTGGTTATTAATTTTATTTCTATGTTGAAATCTGTAAATGTCATTGTTTACAGAAGCTGGTAAGTTCTGTGTTATTATTAAGTAATGAGAGAGTGAGGTTTTACAAAAACTGAATTTACTCAATAAAATAATTCAAAACAATGGTAAACATGAAACATTTGTAACTCTTTTTCAGTCACATTAACCCCACAATGTTTTCTGAGTTTAACTTTGTATTAAGACAGCACAATGTCTTTGTTTGACAAATAATACATTTTTGTCCAACTGCCAAAAAAAAAGTCAAATTTAGCATGTTTTTTTCTTGATCAGTGAGAGAAATGTCGCCTCTGTTGAGCTTTAACAAGTGCATCAAAGTCAGGTTCATGTTTGAGGAGGAGATGTGAAGCACATCTGACAGATGATCATTACAATTTTGAAAGTACCGTATTTTTCGGACTATAAGTCGCTGTTTTTTTCATAGTTTGGCCATGGGTGCGACTTATACTCCGGAGCGACTTATGTGTGAAAAATTACATGTGAAATGATATTATTATATCATTTCACATGTAATTTTCACAATAAACCGCAAGAGGGCGCCATAGGCCTGTGTTGATAATTTCAACACTGCCGTTCTAAATACAACTGAGAAGGGCTAAACAAAAATGGCACTGTAAAGAAAGTCATATTCTGATAGTTTGGTAAACTTGTTAGCATGTTCTTTATGCTAGAGTTATCTGAATAACTCTTAATATGTTACATCGTTACTGACATTACCAGGCATGTCTGTCATGTAACGTTAGTATTCCATACACTTATTCAGCCTGTTGTTCTCTATTTTATTTTTATTTTAAAATAAATAAATAAAGATGACATGTATCTTTTTGGTGTTGGATTTTATCAAATAAATTTCCCCCAAAATGCGACTTATACTCCAGTGCGACTTATATATGTTTTTTTCTTCTTAATTATGCATTTTTTTGGCTGGTGCGACTTATACTCCGGAGCGACTTATAGTCCGAAATATACGGTAGGTTTTATTTTCTTAATTCCAAGTGACCTTTCGCGGCGGGTCAGAGTCAGCTCGTATTTGGCCCCCGGGCATTTCAAGGCCCGGGGGCTCCAGACCTTTAGATCTCTGAAGGTCTTGTGCTGTATCAGGGCTTGGGGAGACCAGGTCGTCGACAATATCGGGATCTCTTACAGCAGCAGAATCGACAAATCGCCGCTGTCACTGAACAAACTTGAATCCATCTCATATGGATCTTCTCGCCCAATTAATTTGAGTTTGTTCATATAACGCTCCTTTTCTTTGGCCTCCAACTTATCTCTGTACAACTGGTCAACTGGATCAGAAGTTTTGGATTCTGATGTGGAAGGTTTATCGCCAAATTTAGATTTTTTTTTTCTACACGGTTGCTTTATGAGCTTGTTTACTTTGAGTGTGCAGTCTGGCCGCACATCCAGGTCAAGGCCGGATTTTTTGAGTGTGTGAAAGCACACTATTTTGAACCTCTCTTTCTTCTTCTCTGCATGATCCCTGTTTGATATTCTCTCCTGCGCTCCACGCTGGCCCCTGGTGGCAGGGTCGGACTCCAGGTGAATCCTCAGGTCCACCTGCTGAGCCACAGGAACACAAACATGACTTCAAATGACCTGAAGTCAGAACAGATATCAGTATTTTGAGGACCTGCTTGTCTCCATGGAGATGGAAGAGCTCTGTTCAGAATGTCCCACAATTTAGTATTAATCATAAAGGTCCGATATTAAACAAAACTGACTCTTGTGAGCTTTAAATCATGTTTACAAGTTTGTGTCCTCACACAAACACCTGGAGTTGTGTTTTCTCCATCCACATGTTTGAGTTCTTCTTCTTCTTCTTCTTCTTCTTCTTCTTCTTCTTCTTCTTCTTCTTCTTCTTCTTCTTCTTCTTCGTCTTCGTCTTCGTCTTCGCTCTGGTTTTAGCCCTGGTTTAAGCCCTGGTTTTAGCCTTGGTTTTAGCCCTGGTTTTAGTCCTGGTTTTAGCCCTGGTTTTAGTCCTGGTTTTAGCCCTGGTTTAAGCCCTGGTTTTAGCCCTGGTTTAGTCCTGGTTTTAGCCCTGGTTTTAGCCCTGGTTTTAGTCCTGGTTTAGTCCTGGTTTTAGCCCTGGTTTAAGCCCTGGTTTTAGTCCTGGTTTAGCCCTGGTTTAGTCCTGGTTTTAGCCCTGGTTTAAGCCCTGGTTTTAGCCCTGGTTTAGTCCTGGTTTTAGCCCTGGTTTTAGCCCTGGTTTTAGTCCTGGTTTTAGTCCTGGTTTTAGCCCTGGTTTAAGCCCTGGTTTAGCCCTGGTTTTAGCCCTGGTTTAGTCCTGGTTTAGTCCTGGTTTAGCCCTGGTTTAGCCCTGGTTTTAGCCCTGGTTTAGTCCTGGTTTAAGCCCTGGTTTTAGCCCTGGTTTAGTCCTGGTTTTAGCCCTGGTTTAAGCCCTGGTTTTAGCCTTGGTTTTAGCCCTGGGTTTAGCCCTGGTTTTAGCCCTGGTTTAGTCCTGGTTTAGTCCTGGTTTAGCCCTGGTTTTAGCCCTGGTTTAAGCCCTGGTTTTAGCCCTGGTTTTAGCCCTGGTTTAAGCCCTGGTTTAGTCCTGGTTTAGCCCTGGTTTAAGCCCTGGTTTTAGCCCTGGTTTTAGCCCTGGTTTAGTCCTGGTTTTAGCCCTGGTTTAGTCCTGGTTTTAGCCCTGGTTTTAGCCCTGGTTTAGTCCTGGTTTTAGCCCTGGTTTAGTCCTGGTTTAGTCCTGGTTTTAGCCCTGGTTTTAGCCCTGGTTTAGTCCTGGTTTTAGTCCTGGTTTAGTCCTGGTTTAGTCCTGGTTTTAGCCCTGGTTTAGTCCTGGTTTAGTCCTGGTTTAGTCCTGGTTTAGTCCTGGTTTTAGCCCTGGTTTAGTCCTGGTTTAGTCCTGGTTTAGTCCTGGTTTTAGCCCTGGTTTAGTCCTGGTTTAGTCCTGGTTTTAGCCCTGGTTTAAGCCCTGGTTTAGCCCTGGTTTTAGCCCTGGTTTAGTCCTGGTTTAGTCCTGGTTTAGCCCTGGTTTAGTCCTGGTTTTAGCCCTGGTTTAAGCCCTGGTTTTAGCCCTGGTTTTAGCCCTGGTTTAGTCCTGGTTTAGCCCTGGTTTAGTCCTGGTTTTAGCCCTGGTTTAAGCCCTGGTTTTAGCCCTGGTTTTAGTCCTGGTTTTAGCCCTGGTTTTAGCCCTGGTTTTAGTCCTGGTTTTAGTCCTGGTTTAGTCCTGGTTTTAGCCCTGGTTTAAGCCCTGGTTTTAGCCCTGGTTTAGTCCTGGTTTTAGTCCTGGTTTTAGCCCTGGTTTTAGCCCTGGTTTTAGTCCTGGTTTTAGTCCTGGTTTTAGCCCTGGTTTTAGCCCTGGTTTTAGCCCTGGTTTTAGCCCTGGTTTTAGCCCTGGTTTAGTCCTGGTTTTAGCCCTGGTTTAAGCCCTGGTTTTAGCCCTGGTTTTAGCCCTGGTTTTAGCCCTGGTTTAGTCCTGGTTTTAGCCCTGGTTTTAGCCCTGGTTTAGTCCTGGTTTTAGCCCTGGTTTTAGCCCTGGTTTAGTCCTGGTTTAGTCCTGGTTTTAGCCCTGGTTTAGTCCTGGTTTAGTCCTGGTTTTAGCCCTGGTTTAGTCCTGGTTTAGTCCTGGTTTAGTCCTGGTTTTAGCCCTGGTTTAGTCCTGGTTTAGTCCTGGTTTAGTCCTGGTTTTAGCCCTGGTTTAGTCCTGGTTTAGTCCTGGTTTAGTCCTGGTTTTAGCCCTGGTTTAGTCCTGGTTTAGTCCTGGTTTTAGCCCTGGTTTAGTCCTGGTTTAGTCCTGGTTTAGTCCTGGTTTTAGCCCTGGTTTAGTCCTGGTTTAGTCCTGGTTTAGTCTTGGTCACAAATTTTGAAAAAAAAAAGACTTTCCGCGTGTTCGGACACATAATATTGTTTTCTCCCTCCAGATAAATATGTTCCTGTAAGTCGGGAGCCTTCGGTAGTTCTCCGCCCCCATCAAGAAACTCGCAAACGATTTCTGAATTATTTAATGTGCTGAATAAGTCAAATTTGGCTGATGAAACCTCTTGATGTTTCTGAGGAGAGAACAGCGTTAGAACAGAAGATAAAGCCCAGGAAAAGTGGAGTCTGCATAATGGCCCTCAGATTCAGCCTCTGCACACTGTACCATATCTGCGGAGATGATTATAACGCATCAGGTCTGACCTTTACATAAAATTCTCTCGTTCTGTAATTGTGAGAGGCGAGAGTCTGCAGCAAGAGCCAGAGCCGAGGGAAAAAACACACTTTTTTTATGCCTGAATATCAAATCTAAGAAAAAACACTTGAGTCTATAATGTTCTGTTGTGCTTTTAAATGGCTCTGTGTAGCTTTTGTGGTGTTCTGGGATGTTCCACAGTACGGCATTACAGTTAACTAAGCAGTAGATGCAACCAGGTCACATTACTGGTCAGATCTGTGGAGAGGCGAGCCCACTCTTATTAAAAACGCATACACTGCCTGACAAAAGTATTAGGACGATTGTGTATTTCTGAACTCTGGACAAAACTTCTGGTTCCATCAAGATAATGACCCAAAGCACTCGTCCAAACTGTGTAAGGGTCATTTGGAGATGTGTGAACAGAGTCATCGAACTTGGATGCAACACAATTTCCTACAACTAAACTGTGACAAAACTGACTTAATCATTATTGGCCCCAAAAACATCACCAAATCCACTCAAGACTTCAGCCTGACCATAGACAACACAACCCTCACTCCATCCCCACTCATCCGAAACCTTGGCATTCTTTTTGACACCACACTCTCATACCAACAACACATAAACTACATAACCCGGACTGCTTTCTTTCATCTCAAAAACATTGCACGACTCCGCCCATCCCTTTCTTTCTCTGCTGCCGAAACACTCATCCATGCATTCATCACCTCTCGAATCGACTACTGCAATAGCCTTTTCTATGGTCTACCCTCCAAAACTCTCAACAAACTCCAATACATTCAAAACTCTGCTGCCCGCCTCCTCACCCACACCCGCTCCCGAGACCACATCACTCCTGTCCTCCAAAACCTCCACTGGCTCCCCATCCCTCAGCGTATCCAATTCAAAGTCCTCCTCATGACCTACAAAGCCCTCCATAACCTGGCCCCATCATACCTCTCTGACCTTCTGCACCGCCACACCCCATCCCGCTCCCTCCGTTCCTCCGACACCAACCTCCTGTCCCTCCCCTACAGGACCAAGCTCCGAACCTGGGGTGACAGAGCCTTCTCCATTGCTGCCCCCACCCTCTGGAACTCACTCCCACAACCTCTCCGTGACTGCTCTGACCTCCCCACCTTCAAAAAATTGCTCAAGACTCACCTTTTTAAAACTGCTTTTAATGTTTCTTAATGTTTAATGTTTTTCTGATTGTTTATTGTGTTGTTACTTGTTTTATTACTGATTTTACCTCTTGTACAGCGTCTTTGAGTGTCTTGAAAAGCGCTTTATAAATAAAATGTATTATTATTATTAAAATGTATTATCGACTGCACCCCAGTCTCCTGACCGGTCACCCATCGAAAAAGTGTGGGATTATTTGGGTATTAAAGTGCGCTCCAGGGATCCGACTAACGTTAAACACCTGTGGAAATGTCTTCAGGATGAGTGGAAAACTATAGAGGATGGAGATCTTGAAGAATTGTTGGACAGAATGCCTCGAATTTGTAAAGCCAAAGGTGGTTATTTTGATGAAAAAGCTATTTAACTTGATATTGTTACATTTTTGCAATAATATACCTTTACAAATGATGAAATTTGCTTCAATATATCAATAAATTCATTTGTTGTCATTAACAATACGTCATGTTATCGTTATGAAAGTTCAGAAACACACAATCGTCCTAATACTTTTGTCAGGCAGTGTAAAATATAAAACTCTTGTGAGCTTTAAGTCGCGTTCTAATGTTGTTTCCTCCTTAAAACAGGCATGAAAACGGGTCAGGGCTGAAAAAGGTGAGAAGGGTGTGCTAACCCTAACCCTAACCCCCCGGTCCTGGTTTAAACCCTGTTAGTCCTGGTTTAGACCTGGTTTAGTCCCGGTTTAGACCCGGTTTAGTCCTGGTTTAGTCCTGGTTTAGACCTGGTTTATTCTGGGTTTAGTCCCGGTTTAGTCCCGGTTTAGTCCTGGCTTAGTCCTGGTTTAGTCTTGGTTTAGTCTTGGTTTAGTCCTGGTTTAGTCCTGGTTTAGAACTGGTTTAGTCCTGGTTTAGACCTGGTTTAGACCTGGTTTAGTCCTGGTTTAGTCTGGGTTTAGTCCTAGTTTAGTCCCGGTTTAGTCCCAGTTTAGACCCGGTTTAGTCCTGGTTTAGACCCGGTTTAGTCCTGGTTTAGTCTGGGTTTAGTCCTAGTTTAGTCCCGGTTTAGTCCCAGTTTAGACCCGGTTTAGTCCTGGTTTAGACCCGGTTTAGTCCTGGTTTAGTCCTGGTTTAGACCCGGTTTAGTCCTGGTTTAGACCCGGTTTAGTCCTGGTTTAGTCCTGGTTTAGACCCGGTTTAGTCCTGGTTTAGACCTGGTTTAGACCTGTTTTAGACCTGGTTTAGTCCTGGTTTAGACCCGGTTTAGTCCTGGTTTAGACCTGGTTTATTCTTGGTTTAGTCCTGTTTTAGTCCTGGTTTAGTCCTGGTTTAGACCTAGTTTAGTCCTGTTTTAGTCCTGGTTTAGTCCTGGTTTAGACCTGGTTTAGTCCTGGTTTAGTCCTGGTTTAGACCTGGTTTATTCTTGGTTTAGTCCTGTTTTAGTCCTGTTTTAGTCCTGTTTTAGTCCTGGTTTAGTCCTGGTTTAGTCCTGGTTTAGACCTGGTTTAGTCTTGGTTTAGTCCTGGTTTAGTCCTGGTTTAGTCCTGGTTTAGACCTGGTTTAGTCCTGGTTTAGTCCTGGTTTAGACCTGGTTTCGTCTTGGTTTGGCCCTGGTTTAGTCCTGGTTTAGTTCTGGTTTAGACTTGTTTTAGGCCCCTGCTGTCAGATAATCTGTCCCTTTGATGCAGAAATAATCTGATAATCTGACTCTCCCATAAGAACGCGGTCACTCCGTTGTAACAGTTTGCCGTGTTAATTTGTGTATTCACGTGTATGCACGTGTCCCGTATATCCACGGACTTTAATTATCCGGAGCTCCGGAGAAACAGACGTATCCCGAACGTGTCCCGAGGCGAGAGTTCCTTCTTACGTAGCATTTACGTAACAAGTTAAGGATTTTCTCCAGTTTCATGAAATGCCGCGTGCATATTGATGAGGCTCGCTCACAGCTGATCGGCGAACAGGCGCAAACACAACAGCATTAATCGTCCTAATGGCGGGAGTGCGATCGGTGGTAATTATGCTGCAACATGATTGGAAGCTGGAGCGCAGTTCGGCCCTTCAAACATGCGGGGATTTTGCTCAGTCAATATATTTAATACCTGGGGTCGTGTTTGTTGAGGAACTCTTTATTATTAAATGCTCTGTTCCACCTTGTGATGTCATCAAGTGGTCGTTTTCAAGTGCTCCTTTTACCTTTAGTTCAGTGGAGATTGGCAACTCCTGGACTAAAACTAATCAAATGATTCTAGTAACGATTAAACACATCTTACCTCCTTGGAGAATGTTCCGAAGTGTGGTTTTAACTTTCTGTTTCCATAGCATCATGCCGTTCCACCTCCAGGAAGTTACATAGGCCTACTGTAGCTTTAAAGGCGCACTGTGGAACTTTTCTGGTGGAGGTTTCGTCAAATACTTTTCTCTACGGAGATGTTATCGCTTTGTCTCATGTCTGGAATGTTCCGCAGTATGGCATTAACCCTTTCTATCTTCACGACAGACCAAACCAGACCGAGTTCCAGGTCAGATCTGTGGAGAGGCGACCCCGCTCGTGGTCAGAATGTTGTTTTTCAACGTATTTTTGAGCTCTAAAACCAACTGTGATTGAATAAACGTAATGTAGAGCTGTTTAAAGTCACACTGCGGAACATTTCAACGGAGAAAAGCATTTGATGGACCCTCAACCAGAAAAGTTTCGTAGCCCAGCTTTGAATACATAAAATAAACGACAAAAATGCAAATTCACTAGCTAGGACCACGCCATCAACATAATGCAGTGAAGATGTTTATTATTGAATGATAGTGGATGTCTCGGTGAATAGGTGGTGATGGCTGGGTTGAGACAGTGGGTGGGGGGCTCCGTCTCAATCTTCGATTGGCCCAGCGGAACGGGACCCCCCCTTAAGGAGATGTCTTGTGGCTGAAAGACAAACGAGATAGGGGTGGGAGGGAGGGGTCGAGATAACCGAGACGAACTGGAATGAAGGGATGAGTGGCTATAAATGGCTCCGGGAAATTAGAGGTGTGGTTATGGTGAACTGTGATTCGCTGGTGAGGAGGAGAAGGTGGTTGAGGCGTGATCCTGCTCCTGAATTTCAGTTAATCACATTAACTCCATTTCACTAGCTAGGACCACGCCATCAACATAATGCAGTGAAGATGTTTATTATTGAATGATAGTGGATGTCTCGGTGAATAGGTGGTGATGGCTGGGTTGAGACAGTGGGTGGGGGCTCCGTCTCAATCTTCGATTGGCCCAGCGGAACGGGACCCCCAAAAGTTTTGAAAGAGCATAAAGTGGAATGGGTCTGGAGGAGATCGTTGAGGTCGTGACGATCGTACACGAGGTAGGTGCTGGAGACCCGACAACCAAGGGTTCGAATTTTTCCGGTCGGGTACATCTGCCCTGGCCGTGGACATAGTGGCGCCAATGCGAAATAAATGAATGGAGAATGGATGGGGTGTTATGCCAGAAGAGGTCCGTGAAAGGCGAGAGGTTGCCAGAGCGCAGAGTGAGAGTGCAACGGTAGAGAAGGTCCGAAATAAGTGGTAGGCGTTTCGGAGGAAGGCGAGGTTCAGTTTTTTGCAGTCCTTTAATCAGGCACGGGAACATGAAGATGAGACTGTCAGTCTTCACCAGAAATCAGCTTGTATATGAGATTTATCCCTGAGAGGTAAGCCTGGACCTACTCCCGCGGGAGGATTCACGGGGGCCGGTGCACAGCGCTCTGGGCAGCAGATTTGCTGTCCCCGTGACCCGGAAATGGAAAAGCAGAAGATGGATGGATGGATGGATGGCAAGCCTGGACGGTGGAGACGCAGACATTCCTGGAGTGGCGTGAGAGGGTGCTGAAATTGCAGATGATGGTGATGTCAGATGAGCAGAGGGGAAGCTGAAGAAGGTGGTGTTGACTGATTTATTATTGTTAGAATGAATGGGAATGCCTGGATTAATCAGACCCCCCAAAAAAAATGGTGGAAAAGTAGGACGAAGTTCCGATGAAGCTGAAGGCTAATTGTGCGATTCGAAGGCGCTGGAAGCAATGCAGAATCCGACTACTGCCGAAGATTCGGATTGAACACTGGAGAAACTGGAGCTGCGTCGTGAAGGTGCCGTATGGCGAATGAGTCAGGAGTGATGTAGAGAAACCGTGACGTGGAGGGTCTTCTCCCCTGACTGAGGAGTTGGACCTTTGCTGGAGTGGAGTCACTCGCGCCAGCGCAGATGGTTGACGGACGTGACCATGATAATGCTGATGTGCGTCCTTCAGCAGCCACGCTCGAATGTTGAGGGTTGGATAGGTGAGGGATGAGGGTCGGAGGGATGGGGGGGTCGGAGTGATGAGGGTCGGGGGGATGAGGGTCGGGGGGATGAGGGTCGGGGGGATGAGGGTCGGGGGGGATGAGGGTCGGGGGGGATGAGGGTCGGGGGGATGAGGGTTGGAGGAATGAGGGTCGGAGGGATGAGGGTCGGAGGGATGGGGGTCGGGGGGGGGGACCTGTCGGGAGCGAGACCTGACGGGAGGAAGATCTCCTATCGTGAGTCGACCCGTCGTGGGTCGGGAGGGAGGGAGACCCTTCATGGGTCGGGAGAGCGAGGCAGAGAAAGACCCGTTGTGGGTCGGAAAGGAGTGAGACCCGTTGTGGGTCAGGAGAGAAGGAGACCCGTCATGGGTTGGGAGGGAGGGAGACCCGTCGTGGGTCATGAGAGAGAGAGAGAGGCGGAGAAAGACCCGTCGTGGGTCGAGAGACCCGTCGTGGGTCGAGAGAGAGACCCGTTGTGGGTCGGGAGACCCGACGTGAGAGCTGGGCGAGCCGTCGTGAGAACCAGGCGAGCTGTCATGCGGTCGTGAGAGCCGGGTGAGCCGTCGTGAGACCCAGGCGTATTGTCATGCCGTCGACCTGACAGGAGGAAGACCTGTTGTGGGTCAGGAGAGAGGTGGAGAGAAGAAGACCTGTCGTGGGTCGGGAGAGAGGCAGAGAAAGACCCGTCGTGGGTTGGGAGGAAGGGAGACCCGTCATGGGTCAGGAGAGAGGGAGACCCGTCGTGGGTCAGGAGAGAGGCAGAGAAAGACCCGTTGTGGGTTGGGAGGGAGGGAGACCTGACGGGAGGAAGATCTGCTGGGAGGAAAGGAAGCTATGCCTTTATTAGTCCCACGGTGGGGAAATTCCAGTTCTGCATTTAACCCATCCTGTTATTAGGAGCAGTGGGCAGCACATTACTGCGCCCAGGGACCATCTCCATGATCTTCTTGCTTCGGCTTGGTCAGGGCCTAAGCTGGAGGATTTACCCATGGTGCATGTTTTGGGTTGATGGGGGAAACCGGAGTGCCCGGAGGAAACCCACCCAGACACGGGGAGAACATGCAAACTCCACACAGAAAGGCCCAGGCGACCTGGGGATCGGACCCAGACCATGCACGCAAACTCCACACACCTGAAGACCTGTTGTGGGTCAGGACAGAGGTGGAGGAGAAGACCCGTTGTGGGTCGGAAGACTCGACGTGAGAGCCGAGCGAGCCGTCGTGAGAACTTGTCATGAGGCCAAACGAGCAGTCGTGAGCCGTCGTGAGAGCCGTCCTGAGAGCCAAGTGAGCAGTCGTGAGAGCCGTAGTGAGAGCCAGGCGAGCCGTCGTGAGAGCCGTCAAGAGAGCCGTCAAGAGAGCCAGGCGAGCCATCGTGCGAGCCATCGTGCGAGCCATCGTGAGAGCCATCGTGAGAGCCATCGTGAGAGCCAGGAGAGCTGTCGAGCCGTCGTGAGAGCCAGGAGAGCTGTCGAGCCGTCGTGAGAGCCAGGAGAGCTGTCGAGCCGTCGTGAGAGCCAGGCGAGCTGTCGAGCCGTCGTGGGAGCCAGGCGAGCTGTCGAGCCGTCGTGGGAGCCAGGCGAGCTGTCGAGCCGTCGTGGGAGCCAGGCGAGCTGTCGAGCCGTCGTGGGAGCCAGGCGAGCTGTCGAGCCGTCGTGGGAGCCAGGCGAGCTGTCGAGCCGTCGTGGGAGCCAGGCGAGCTTTTGTGCTGTCGTGGGAGCCAGGCAAGCCGTCGTGAGACCCAGACGAGCCGTCATGCGGTCGTGAGAGCTGGGTGAGCTGGCGGTCATCATGCTGTCATGAGAGCCGGTGAAACGTTGTGACAATCGGCCAGTCGTCAGTCGGCTTGGAACCTGTGGAAAAGCTAAGGACCTGAGGGTGGAGGTGCATATTGGGGATGTTCACAGGGCAGGTACGGGTTGAATGCTGGACAGATGAGCGCGGTCGAATTTGGAGACCGTAATAGTAGTCGCGACATGAGAGCTGAGAATGATGAAAGAATGCAATGATGTAGCATGAGCAGGAGAAGATGAGGATTAGATGGCAAGAGCATCGCTGAGGATGCATATAGGATAGAATGGTGAAGTCATGAGCTGACGTCGATGGTAGGATCCTCGATCGGGAAAGAGGTGGTGAGCCGAGATGGTGTAGCTCAGGTGAGGGCGGAACTGGGAGGAGCTGAATAGTGTGACACATGGTTATGATGGCTTAAGCTCGCTTGTAATGGATGACGTGAGCTGCCCGAGCTATAATAGCGTGAAACAGCAAGGGCCGGAATATGAATTGATGGCGAGCGGCTGTAAAGACAGCTAGCGTACGTCAAAATTGCGTGAGCAGCACGAGCTGAAATTGAGTGAGTGACATGAGTCGATGGGTGGTGAATATTGGAATAGCAGAGAAACGATGTAGAGACTGCTTAGCTAGCATGTGATGGAATGATGTGAGCTAGCATGAGTTGCATGAGTTAGAATGGTCGGATGCGAGTCGGTAGGAGAGGTTGAATACGAGATGACAGTGTGCCAGTGCAGAGAGGAGTTAAGCGAACAAAAACATTCGTACGACGTTTCGGTGTGAACGAAAATAGTGTGAGTGGGCGTGGTGACTTGTGTAGGCTGCGACGACAGATAAAACATTTGGGTGTTGGGGAAAGGGGGGGGGGGTAGAGCAGAAGACGGGAAATGGATTAGAGGCCCTGCCTAATGTGGGTAGGGCACGAGAGCCATCTAGCTCATGATGACTGAAAAGAGAGAGAAATGAGAGATGGGGAGAAGATGCATGTGCATGGGAAATTGTGCAGCCTGCGAGATGGGGACAAGAATGAGACACGAAGGGTGCAGGCACAGGGGGAGATGGCCTGCTTGAAAGCAGGCTGAGATGATACAAGAGAATTCAAGTGAAACTGCACAGTAGACAGAATATGTTTACTGGCCACTGGTGGTGATACTACTTAGCCCCCAGCAGGGGGAGCTATGAGACTGTAGTGGAGGAGAGGAGGGAGTGGCGACGTCTGCAGCTGCACGCGGGAAACTTGATGGGAACCCGGAAGCTCGTTCGTCTCGTTCCAGGGCGCCGGGGTTACATTCTTGATCTAAACTGTTGAAGGTCCTGTCTTGATGTGTCTGAAGGGGACCGGCGGGTGCTGGGCGGTACCGAACGCTGTGGCCGCTGGAGCCGGGGCCGCGCTGTGCCGAAAGCCGTGGTTGCCAAAGCCGGTCTGCGCACCGAGAGCCGTCTCACTCTGACAGTACACCGGGCTGCGCCAGGCTGCGCGCTCGCCTATACGAGGAGGAGGCGACGAGAGGGACAATGTGGATATCCCGTATATACCGCCAGCACAGAGATATTGACGGTGGGTGCTCCTTAGAGGTGGAGGTCCGCTGCGTGAGCGCGCGCCTGGAGCGTTCGCTGGGCGGCGCGGGCCGTGGGCTGGACGCTGCGGATATGCGATGGAAGATCCTCCGGCTGCGGATTCCTGGATAGAAATCCGTCGCGGCGTAAGGAATTGCGGACTGGAAGGAACGAGGAGACGTGAGGCAGGTTGGTGTTTGAATGTGACGGGTTGTTAACCCAGCTCGAGCGAGCTGACGCGGTTGAGCTGTCGAGATAACCGAGACGAACTGGAATGAAGGGATGAGTGGCTATAAATGGCTCCGGGAAATTAGAGGTGTGGTTATGGTGAACTGTGATTCGCTGGTGAGGAGGAGAAGGTGGTTGAGGCGTGATCCTGCTCCTGAATTTCAGTTAATCACATTAACTCCATTTCTGACATAATTTTGATCACAGGTCACGCTCAGTCCCATCTGTCTCTGTTGTGTTGTTTTTTCCATTCTGTTCACATTGTGTAGCTGTTCTTTCTTGTTCGTCGTTAGCGCGTTTAGATCCAGGTGTTTACAGCGAATTCGCCTCTGTTCCATCTGTCTCGTCCTCTGTGGACATTTAGCTCTGCCTTTTCTTTTCTCCTTTAACGCCTTTACCATCTGCATTTGCTCTAATCCAGTGTGATTGCTTCTCTGGCCATCTGCTTGTGTCGTGTTCCACAGAATTCGCAATAAAAGGCGCATTTTGTAACTTTTCTGGTCGAGGCTGCTTGTTTTATGTCATTCCTCTGTCTGGAATGTTCCACAGTGTGACTTTAAACAGGTCTATTTTACATTTATTCAATTACAGGTGGTTTTAGAGCTCAAAAACACCTAGAAAAACAGACATTCTGACTGTGAGCGGGGTCGCCTCTCCACAGATCTGACCTGTAACTTAGTCTGGTTTGGTCTCCATTGTTTAGTCCTAGTTTAGTCATGATTTATTTCCATTTTAGTCCTTGTTTAGTCCTGGTTTAGTTCTAGTTTAGTCCTGGTTTAGTCCTGGTTTCGTCCTTGTTTAGTCCTAGTTTAATCCTGAATACAGACATTCTGACTGAGCGGGGTCGCCTCTCCACAGATCTGACTTGTAACTTTGTCTAGTTTGGTCTCCCTTGTTTAGTCCTAATTTAGTCCTAGTTTAGTCCTGGTTTAGTCCTGGTTTAGTCATGATTTAGTTCTAGTTTTCTCCTGCTGTAGTCCTAGTTTAATTCTTGTTTAGTCCTAGTCCTGGTTTAGTTCTACTTTAGTCCTTGTTTAGTCCTTGTTTAGTCCTTGTTTAGTTCTAGTTTAGTCCTAGTTTAGTCCTAGTTTAGTCCTTGTTTAGTTCTAGTTTAGTCCTGCTTTAGTCCTAGTTTAATTCTTGTTTAGTCCTAGTTTAGTCCTTGTTTAGTCCTAGTTTAGTCCTGATTTAGTTCTACTTTAATCCTTGTTTAGTCCTGGTTTAGTTCTAGTTCAGTCCTGCTTTAGTCCTGCTTTAGTCCTGCTTTAGTCCTTGTTTAGTCCTTATTTAGTCCTAGTTTAGTCCTGGTATAGTCCTGGTTTAGTCCTGGTTTAGTCCTAGTTTAGTCCTAGTTTAGTCCTAGTTTAATCCTGAAAACAGACATTCTGACTTAACAGCGTCACCTCTCCACAGATCTGACCTGTAAATTGGTCTGGTTTGCTCTCCCCAGTTTAGTCCTAGTTTAGTCCTGATTTAGTTTACATTAGTTACTTTACATTTATTCTCCATGAAGGTTTAGAAAGGTTTAATGCCATACTGTGGAACATTGTGGTCTCCATGATTGAATATGGGATAAACAGACCACGAGAACAAAAAGAACACGAGGACTGAGATTTGTACACCATATGCTGCAGGCGACCTTCCAGAGGAAATACTTTGAGGGACTGAACCATTTCATCACAAATTTCAATCTTTAGAATCACTTTTTTATTAGAAGAATTACTTTTTGAAGAAGAAGAAGAAGAAGAAGAAGTGACTTTATTGATCTCACACTGGAGAAATTCTTCGTGTTATTAGGAGCAGCACATTACTGCGCCCGGGGACCATCTCCATGATCTTCTTGCTTCGGCTTGGTCAGGACCTCAGCTGGAGGATTTTACCTGGTGCATGTTTTGGGTTGGTGGGGGAAACCGGAGTGCCCGGAGAAAACCCACCCAGACACAGGGAGAACATGCAAACTCCACACAGAAAGGCTCAGGCGACACGGGGATTGAACCCAGACCATGCATGCAAACTCCACACAGAACACACACAGAAAGGCCTGGGCGACCCGGGGATTGAACCCGGAACCTTCTTGCTGTGAAGCATGAGCGCTAACCACTCAGCCACCGTGCCGCCACAGTGGACACTGGTTTAGTCCCAGTTTAGACCTGGTTTAGTCCCAGTTTAGACCTGGTTTAGTCCCAGTTTAGACCTGGTTTAGTCCCAGTTTAGACCTGGTTTAGTCCCAGTTTAGACCTGGTTTAGTCCCAGTTTAGACCTGGTTTAGTCACAGTTTAGACCTGGTCTGGCTCGGGCATCTATCTCCCACGGGAGGTGTTCCGGGCACATCCCACCGGCAGGAGGCCCCGGGGAAGACCCAGGACACGCTGGAGGGACTATGTCTCCCGGCTGGCCTGGGAACACCTTGGGGTCCCCCGGAGGAGCTGGAGGAAGTGTCCGGGGTGAAGGAAGTCTGGGAGTCCCTGCTTAGACTGTTGCCCCGGTGACCCGGCCCCGGATAAGAGGAAGAACATTGATGGATGGAGATCCAAATCCGTACAGATCAGCGTGCGTGTCTGGGGGTCACAGCAACGGCTTGAAGACAATGAGAATAAAGACGACTCCGACATGCACGAATCACTCCAAATACAACTTTGAGTGAGTAAATGAGAAGCATAAACGTTTATACCATAGTTCAAAGCTCTAAAGAGTTGAATTTGCAGAATAAGTCCACTTCTAAAAACTATAATAGAGAGAATAACGTGTTTTAAACTTTCTGTGAACTTCCAGGCTTTGCTTCAATGCCAACAGCGATGCTTCAGTAAAGAGTTCTTTGAAAGTAAATAAAAGTACAGGTACAAGAGTTATCCTTTATTATTAGTCTTAGTGTTTATCCTTTATTATTACTCGGTCTACATCTCCAAAGCTCAAAAGGCTTTGTTCCACGGCGCGATGTCATGAAGCGGCACTTTTCAAGTTACCTGCTCCTTTCTTTTACCTTTAGTTCGATAGAGAAGGCAATTTTCCAGTGATGAAATGATCCAAAGGTGTGTTGAGTTTAAAAAGCAGGACAGGAGCAGAGTGTAATCCTTAAGCTGTTGCACTTTTAACTCACATTAAACACCTG
This sequence comes from Paratrypauchen microcephalus, assembly GCA_036785185.1. Lineage (NCBI taxonomy): Eukaryota > Metazoa > Chordata > Actinopteri > Gobiiformes > Gobiidae > Paratrypauchen > Paratrypauchen microcephalus. Next base: position 791,609 of record JAVJIX010000259.1, read on the forward strand.
GTGCTCAGATTTTTCTCTGAAACGAGGCATTTACAAACCAAACTCCAGACATTAGCATCCACTTAAGAACCGCCCGCTCCATCCTCAGCTCCGAGATCGCCATTATGCCTCATTTAGAAGGACCGTGTTAAGTGGAAGCTCCAAACTGTTTCATCATAATCAGGCTGAGCTCTGGATCCATAATTGAAACTTAAATCACGCGTTCAAAAAGTGGAATATCATTAGAACTGCCTGCTCCTCGTGTCTCATCGGTTTGGAGTAAATATTCTAGTGTTAAAGGAATATTAAAGTTTTTTACAATCTGAACCTTATTTGGGTAATAAAACACGTTGATTTACTCATATCACTTTAGTGACATTTGGTGCAGTTCAGTAGATTTGGTAGGTTTGGATATCCGGGTAACGTGAGTGCTCGGGGCACGATGTTGCGGTCAACAAATAACACAAAATTTAGCACTTTTCAAATCACAGAAGTTTGCTTTGTCAGCGTAGACTTTAAGTGGAGTCCAAAGCGTCCTGTAACCCGATATCCAGGTATAGTTTCATTTGATGACATCATCGAGGACAGGGCGCATGTGCGAATTCCCAGATTCGCAGATAAACAGATCTCAGTTACAGTCCGAAAGAAGCTAAGAAGACAAAAACATCTGCGCTTGAGAAAATGGTGTGAACATGCATTTATCCCGGTTGTGAAAACAAAATGACATCTTGGACAAAGTTGAGCTTTCACAGGCTTCCTCATAACCATCCAGAGTTATTGAAACTGTGGCTACTTACTTGCTCCTCCAATTCAACTTTGGAACACGAAAAAATGTTTCTATTACACCACGGTTCATCATGGCACGAATATCCTCCAGAGTCGACAGACACAGATTTCTGTTTTCATCTCCCACTGGAGACAGCAAAGGCATTCTTCCTCTGTTGCCATCAACATACATTCATTCACTTCTGCTTTTTCCATTTTCTGGATCGCGGGGGCAGCAGTCCAAGCAGTAATCTGCTGCCGAGAACACAATGCACCAGCCCCCATGAATCCTCCCGCAGGTGGTGGATCCACAGGAGGACGGCTCACGTCACAACAGCCTTGATGTATCTTCTGCCTTGGGAGCTACCAGTTACCAGTGTCCACAGACACTGGGGGCAAGGTGGGGTTAAGTGTCTTGCCCAAGGACACAACGGCAGCACTCATCTGTGGGAGCTGGGATCACATGCGGTCAACCCGTCAAGAACGCGATTCGAACCGCCAACCCCTGGATCACAAGACATATGCTCTACCAACTGAGCTACTGCCGCCCGCCATCGACATACAGCGTCCACATAAACACCACCAGGTACTGTCTTTTCGTAGACGGGCCATCGCTCGCTGTTCTCTGGGCCGCTTCTCCTCAAACTGTCTCCACTTCCTTCTTTCTAATACCTCCTCATCCGTATACTCAGGCTCAAAATGATAGGGACGGACATCATACTCAATAAGTCCTCTTCAGTCTTAAAGTCCAAATCTTCTGCCATGTGTCGCTCGCAACAGAAAAGTTCAGAGCGGTGTTTATCTGCGAATCAGCTGGGAATTCGTACATGCGCGTTGTCCTCTATGATGACGTCATCAAATGAAAATATAGCTGGATATCGGGTTTCAGGACGCTTTTGACGCCACTTAAAATCTACACTGACACAGCGAGCTTCTGTGATTTGAAAAGTGCTAAAATTTGTGTTGATAAAGGAGAAATTCAATTTGTCAACTGGACAAAGTTTGTTTGGTCGAAAACGTTTCGCCGCTCATCCCAGAGGCTTCGTCAGTTCTGGTTCTAGTGCTGGTTAGACCCTGTTTATATCTCGCTGCAGGGAGGCGCTCACTACACTGAAATAGCTCTGAAACTATCTCAACTAATCTGGATCTTTGTTTTTCAAATTTCTCTGGCGTCTAGTTTAGCCTCCCTATTCAAGCCTAATGACCCTCTCCACCCCTCTGCCCTGGATTGTCTGCCCTAATGTTTCTTTGTCTGTTTTGACTTGGTTTGAGAATCGAATTATAAATGGGAGACAAGTTGTGTCTAACTCCCCCATTTCTGTTTAACGACGGATTCTCTTTGTTGACAAAAATTGCCTCTTTAACTCCCCTCTCAAACCAGTTCTTTTCCCTGGCTAAGATCTGAACCTCACTGTCCTCAAAAGAATGGCCCGCGGCTTCTAGGTGAAGATGTACGGCAGATGACGGTCCACTCTGGCACGCCCGTCTGTGTTGGTACATCCTCTTGTGAAGTGGCTGTTTTGTTTCTCCAATGTAGCGCTCACTGCAGTCTTCACTACACTGAATGGAGTAGACCACATTGCTTTGTTTGTGGCTCGGTGTTTTGTCCTTTGTGTTATTTGGTGACTACAATCGCCTGCCCCGAGCACTCACGTTACCCGGATATCCAAACCTACCAAATCTACGGAACTGCTCCAAATGTTGCTAAAGTGATATGGGTGAGTAAATCAACGTGTTTTATCACCGAAATAAGGTTCAGATTGTAAAAAACGTTAATATTCCTTTAAATAGTTAAAGAAAGGGGTATTTGACTTTTACGGGGTATTAATGGCTGAAACGTAACATATTTAGATGACTGTATTCCTTTTATTGTTTTGAAAAGTCCCCTTCCTTTGCTCTCTGTGCTACTTCGCTCCCCCTTCAGAGCGCTGTCACAACACAACCAGTTTTGTACAGTTTTGTGTCATGTTTTTGTGCATTTATGAAGGCTTGTGGGCGGAGCCTCGTACACAGTCTTACAGCTAAACGTAAGGAGGGTTTGAATAGGGCCGGAAGAGATCTCTAGATTACTCAAACGTGCGTGGATGGCTCTAAAACCGCTTCAGGCAGGATTTTGATGGGGGAACAGGGTTAGAACATGGGAGAAAACGCCAAAAAGTTTAAACACACACTGGCAGCCACATTTGCTTCAGTCTGCCCCAGGGCGGATGTGGCTTTACCATCACGGCACGAAAGGGGCTGGTCTTTATAAGTATGAATTTCAATCTTCAGAATCACTTTTTTATTACTTTCTGTGCACAAAAAGCAGCTGATATAAACTATAACTGTACAAGGTGACTTTTTGTACATTTTAATTCTTTTATTTAAAGTGACAGTTGCACATTCATGAACATAAACAACAACTTCACACAACAGACAAACAAACATGACAGAAACACACAATACAAACAATCATGACACACAACACTGACATTTACACAGAAGCAGAACATTATTGATCACAGATCTGATCGGTTCAGATTTCAGGTTTTAAATGTTCTGAATGTGGACGAGTCTCTTATCACAGCTGGATGTTGTTCCAGATTTCTGAACCTTCTGTCCTCTCTCCTCTGTTCCTCCTTTGTTCCTCCTCTGTCCTCCTCTGTTCCTCTCCTCTCCTCTGTTCCTCCTCTGTTCCTCCTTTGTTCCTCCTCTGTCCTCCTCTGTTCCACTCCACCTCTCCTCTCCTCCTCTGTTCCTCCTCTGTTCCTCTGTTCCTCTCCTCTGTTCCTCCTCTGTTCTTTTCCTGTTCTTCTCCTCCCCTCTGTTCCTCTCCTCTCCTCTATTCGTCTCCTCTGTTCCTGCTCTGTTCCTCCTCTGTTCCTCTCCTCTGTTCTTCTCCTCTGTTCCTCTCCTCCTCTGTTCCTCCTTTGTTCCTCCTCTGTTCCTCTCCTCTCCTCCTCTGTTCCTCTCCTCTCCTCCTCTGTTAGAGCACAGGTCGGTCTCCTGTTCTCTCCTCTTCTCTCTCACAGGTCGGTGTGTTCTCTCCTCTCCTCTGTTCTCTCCTCTCCTCTCTCCTCCTCTCCTCTGTTCTCTCCTCCTCTCCTCTCCTCTGTTCTCTCCTCTTCTCTCTCACAGGTCGGTGTGTTCTTCTGTTCCTCTCCTCCTCTCCTCTCTCCTGTTCTCTCTCCTCCTCTCCTCTCCTCTGTTCCTCTCCTCTGTTCCTCCTCTGTTCTTTTCCTGTTCTTCTCCTCCACTCTGTTCCTCTCCTCTCCTCTATTCATCTCCTCTGTTCCTCTCCTCTGTTCTTCTCCTCTGTTCCTCTCCTCCTCTGTTCCTCCTTTGTTCCTCCTCTGTTCCTCTCCTCTCCTCCTCTGTTAGAGCACAGGTCGGTCTCCTGTTCTCTCCTCTTCTCTCTCACAGGTCAGTGTGTTCTCTCCTCTCTTCTGTTCTCTCCTCTCTCCTCCTCTCCTCTCCTCTGTTCTCTCCTCTTCTCTCTCACAGGTCGGTGTGTTCTTCTGTTCCTCTCCTCCTCTCTCCTGTTCTCTCTCCTCCTCTCCTCTCCTCTGTTCCTCTCCTCTTCTCTCTCACAGGTCGGTGTGTTCTCTCCTCTCCTCTCCTCTCTCCTCCTCTCCTCTCCTCTCCTCTCTCCTCTCCTCTCCTCTCTCCTCTCTCCTCTCCTCTCTCCTCTCCTCTTCTCTCTCACAGGTCGGTGTGTTCTCTCCTCTCCTCTGTTCTCTCCTCTCCTCTCTCCTCCTCTCCTCTCCTCTCTCCTCTCCTCTCACAGGTCGGTGTGTTCTCTCCTCTCCTCCTCTCCTCTCCTCTCCTCTCACAGGTCGGTGTGTTCTCTCCTCTCTCCTCTCCTCTCTCCTCTCTCCTCTCCTCTCCTCTGTTCCTCTCCTCTCCTCTCACAGGTCGGTGTGTTCTCTCCTCTCCTCTCTCCTCTCTCCTCCTCTCCTCTCCTCTCACAGGTCGGTGTGTTCTCTCCTCTCTCCTCTCCTCTCTCCTCTCTCCTCTCCTCTCCTCTGTTCCTCTCCTCTCCTCTCACAGGTCGGTGTGTTCTCTCCTCTCCTCCTCTCCTCTCCTCTCCTCTCCTCTCCTCTCACAGGTCGGTGTGTTCTCTCCTCTCCTCCTCTCCTCTCCTCTCCTCTCCTCTCACAGGTCGGTGTGTTCTCTCCTCTCCTCTCCTCTCCTCTCTCCTCTCCTCTCTCACAGGTCGGTGTGTTCTCTCCTCTCCTCTCCTCTCCTCTCTCCTCTCCTCTCTCCTCTCCTCTCCTCTCGCAGGTCGGTGTGTTCTCTCCTCTCTCCTCTCCTCTCCTCTCGCAGGTCGGTGTGTTCTCTCCTCCCTCCTCTCCTCTCGCAGGTTGGTGTGTTCTCTCCTCTCCTCTCTCCTCCTCTCCTCTCTCCTCTCCTCTCCTCTCCTCTCACAGGTCGGTGTGTTCTCTCCTCTCCTCTCCTCTCCTCTCCTCTCTCACAGGTCGGTGTGTTCTCTCCTCTCCTCCTCTCCTCTCCTCTCTCCTCTCCTCTCCTCTCACAGGTCGGTGTGTTCTCTCCTCTCCTCTCCTCTCTCCTCCTCTCCTCTCCTCTTCTCTCACAGGTCGGTGTGTTCTCTCCTCTCCTCTCTCCTCCTCTCCTCTCCTCTCTCCTCTCCTCTCACAGGTCGCTGTGTTCTCGGTCAGTTCGTCCTCGTGTTTGACCTGGACACTGTAAACTCTCTGATATAAAAACAGCTCAGACTGGACTCCAGAGTTTGTCTTTTTCAGTGTTCGTCCTTCTCCATCTCCTGGACGTTCAGATGTCGGTGTCCACAGACGGACATCTGGACTCCACCATCCAAACTCTGCAGAAGAACGTCAAATAAACTCCAGCTGTTTCCATACCGATGTCGACAAAATAATATTCTGTTTTGTCCTTGTTCAGTAAATTCTTCTTACACAAGTTTATGGAATAAAATAGGATCAACTAAAACAAATTTAAAGCTGCATTATGTAACTTTTTGTTTTTTTGCAGAATGTGCTATTTGAGATCATGAAGAAGCCACTCCATGTTTCAGATAACAGCATTAGTGACGTTAAAAACATACATTTTTATTTCAAATTGGCTTGTTTTTCAGAAGGAAACAGGGCATGTATAAAGCAACATATTTTCCCACACTCACGAGCCTAAACCAGGACTAAAACAGGACTAAAACAGGACTAAAACAGGACTAAAACAGGACTAAAACAGGACTAAACCAGGATTAAACCAGGATTAAAACAGGACTAAACCAGGACTAAAACAGGACTAAACCAGGACTAAAACAGGACTAAAACAGGACTAAACAAGGATTAAAACAGGACTAAACCAGGATTAAAACAGGACTAAAACAGGACTAAAACAGGACTAAAACAGGACTAAACCAGGATTAAAACAGGACTAAAACAGGACTAAAACAGGACTAAAACAGGACTAAACCAGGATTAAAACAGGACTAAACCAGGACTAAAACAGGACTAAAACAGGACTAAACCAGGATTAAAACAGGACTAAACCAGGATTAAACCAGGACTAAAACAGGACTAAAACAGGACTAAAACTGGACTAAACCAGGATTAAAACAGGACTAAACCAGGATTAAAACAGGACTAAACCAGGACTAAAACAGGACTAAAACAGGACTAAACCAGGATTAAAACAGGACTAAACCAGGACTAAAACAGGACTAAAACAGGACTAAAACAGGACTAAACCAGGATTAAAACAGGACTAAACCAGGACTAAAACAGGACTAAACCAGGACTAAAACAGGACTAAAACAGGACTAAACAAGGATTAAAACAGGACTAAACCAGGATTAAAACAGGACTAAAACAGGACTAAAACAGGACTAAAACAGGACTAAACCAGGATTAAAACAGGACTAAAACAGGACTAAAACAGGATTAAAACAGGACTAAACCAGGATTAAACCAGGACTAAAACAGGACTAAAACAGGACTAAAACAGGACTAAACCAGGATTAAAACAGGACTAAACCAGGATTAAAACAGGACTAAAACAGGACTATAACAGGATTAAAACAGGACTAAACCAGGATTAAAACAGGACTAAACCAGGATTAAAACAGGACTAAAACAGGACTATAACAGGATTAAAACAGGACTAAACCAGGATTAAAACAGGACTAAACCAGGACTAAAACAGGACTAAAACTGGACTAAACCAGGATTAAACCAGGACTAAACCAGGACTAAAATAGAACTAAACCAGGATACTATTTTGTATTGTATTAAATTGATTAAATTGATTAAATTGATTTTTAACTTAACTTTTTAACTTAATTTAACTTAATTATTGAATTATTGGATGATTATTTGGACTTTTTGTTATAAAAATATTTACATTTTAACAAAGTACCTTCTAATTCTGCATTCTGCATTATGTAACTTTTTGGTGGATTTGGGTCTGTCACCTGCTTGTTTCTATGGATACGTCATTTCTCTGCCTGGAATGTTCCGCAGTGTGACTTTAAACAGCTCTGCCTTACATTTATTCAATCACGGGTGGTTTTAGAGCTTATAAATTCCAAATATGAAATAGTAAAACTGAGCGTGTAGTTTGGAGTGACATCACAAACTTCTTCTACAATCTACTTCTGTGTGTATGAGGGAAAGTTCAGCAGTTACCATGGAGACACAATACACACAGCATTAGGATATCTGAAAACTTAATATATACAGCACATTTTGACAGAAGTGCCAAAAGTACAAGACTAAAGTACAATCGGGTCATTCCAGAATTGGAGGACATTTCAGTCAATCAATCAATCAATCAAACATTATTTATAAAGCGCTTTCCATACAAAAACACACACACACACACACACACACACACAGCGCCCCATTTTACATCCACCCATCAAATATTAAATAATCCACATACAAAATACTAAAAAATACAGTTTCTGAGTGAATTTACTTGTCCTGAGACCAAATCTAAAAAAACTAAGAGAAAAGAATGCTTGAAAATAGTTTTAAAAATACCAAATAAATCTGGAGTACCCCCAAAATGCCATTTTCCTCTTGTCCCACCCCTCTAATGGCCAAACTGAATCTCAAATAAAAGTTACAATTAAATTTCTTTTTTTGTATTATTCGTTTCATTGCCATCTCTTGTAACTGTGGGAACATTTGTTTTAATAGACATAATATTTCAAATAATTACTATTATTCATGGAACATGTGTCCCACAACCTGCACCAACCCTGTTAGAAGAAGTGACTTTATTGATCTCACACTGGAGAAATTCTTCTCTGCATTTGACCCATCCTGTTATTAGGAGCAGTGGGCAGCACATTACTGCGCCCGGGGACCATCTCCATGATCTTCGGTTTGATCAGCTGGAGGATTTTACCTGGTGCATGTTTTGGGTTGATGGGGGAAACCGGAGTGCCCGGAGGAAACCCACCCAGACACAGAACATGCAAACTCCACACAGAAAGGCCTGGGCGACCCGGGGATCGAACCCGGAACCTTCTTGCTGTAAAGCATGAGTGCTAACCACTCAGGCACCGTGCCGCCAGAACATGTTTAGCCTGGTAGAAGAAGAAAGCAGAACCACATAATCAATCAATCAATCAATCAATCAGTCAATCAACAGTGAACCACATGATCCCCTGGACTTGACGTCATCAAACATTTTTCCAAAAGAATGGGCAGAGCAAAGGTTTATCTTCTCTTCTATTTTTCATATTTTTATAACATCGTTAGTCTTGATTGAATGTCTCACTCTGCCTCATGCAACCCTGTTATGCAAATGATCAGAATATGATTAATTATTATTATTTTTTTCCTTTACTTATTTGCATAAATACGTTTTTCCTCTTGATTAGCAGTAACAGCTAAACAGCTTCTCCTCCTGAGATAAAGTGAACATTAGTGCGGATCTGCAACCCTGTTACTGTGATTAGAGGAAATCAATAAACCAAATAAATCATGTAAAACTGGAAATAGAGGAAAAGGTAGGTTTAAACCTACCCCCCCTGACAAACCCCACTCTGTCACAGATCTGCCAGTTTTTGTTCTGCCTGGGCCAACAACAATGACCCCAAAGGGCTCCAGGGAGCTGGAGCTTGCCCAGGCAGACCTGGGGAAGAAGGTGGTCCTGGTGCCAGAAAGTGCCAAGCACTCGGAGGTATTATGATTCATATAGCAGTAGAGTAGAGTTCCTTTATTTACCCTGAAGGACATGAAGGTGTCTAACAGCTTACACATAATACAAGATACGCAATAATACACATAAGACAAAATGGGGAGGCGGATGTTTTTTAAAGCTACAGGTATTCCACACAGATATAAAGATCAGAAGCATATTGTGGTGTGGAAAACTCATTTGGTAAATTGTATACAGTGAACCCTCGTTTATCGCGGGGGTTAGGTTCCAGAAATAGCCCGCAATAAGTGAAATCCGCGAAGTAGGACAATTTTATATTTTACAATTATTCTACATGTTTTAAGGCTGAAAACGCTTCACCAGACACATTATACACCTTTCTGAGACTGGTATTAACATTTTTCTCTTGTTTAAACACTCAAACTTTTGTAGATTTTCATTAAAATATATTAATAGTGGGGCGGGGGCACGTGACACGCGGGCACGTGCGCGCGGACACGTGCGCGCGGACACGTGCGTTTGTTTTGGTACCACATATCCATGCCATGTGCGAAAGTCGAGTGGAAAGCGACCTGGATATCATTTTGAAAATGACCAAGCGCACTGCAAGCACTGCAATGCAGCATACAGACGCCTCTGAGCACCACAAGACCAGGTAAGACCAACCTGCGCTCACAAGAGTTGGTTGCATTTCACCCCGGCTCCAAAATCAGTCCGCTATCAATGCGTCGCCAATACTCCACAGCTCTCTAGGACGTCCTCTCGTTCGTCCTCTCGTCCTCTCACGGGGAAGAGCCCCTGTCTCCACAGTGCGCGCGAGTGTCCTCTCCCCGCTGCGGCTCCCCCGGACGCCGCAGCGGGCCCGTCCATGTTGATTCTTGGAAGAGTCCATGTTGATTCTTGGCTCTTCCGTGGAGAAGCGCCTGTTCCCACAGCCTCGTGCAGACATAGTAAACAAAGGCCACACCTCCTGTCACCCAGGCGCTCTCGTGAAGGAAATCAGAGACTCTGTCCCTACCATCCCTGGTCTAGACCTGGTTTAGTCCTGGTTTACACCTGGTTTAGTCCTGGTTTAGACCTGCTTTAGACCTGGTTTAGTCCTGGTCTAGTCTCTTAGCTAATCAGGGCGCAGGACAGAATGTTACACTGTAAAAAAAAAGTTACACTATAAAAAAATTGAAAAAAAAAAAAAAATTGGATGTTTTTTAAAGCTACAGGTATTCCACACAGATACAAAGATCAGAAGCATATTGTGGTGTGGAAAACTCATTTGTAAATTGTATATTCCTGTTTTTAGGTGGCAGTGGCCAGAGAAAATTAAGCATAATTCCAATAAATTCAGACGGTTATTCGAGCCGACAGCTCCGTGTGGCATCGAACAACGGGAAGAATGTGTTGTATTTGGTTCCTCTCCAGGAGGAACTGGAGACTGAGCCGCTGCCTTTTAGTTGCCCTGAATATTCAAAAATGCCAAAAGGTGGTCTGCAATAATTGTTTAGAAATCGTCCCTTTGCAGATGTTGACACTACACTCAGAGAACTATGTCCCCCCAGAGTACAGACCAGGAAACTGTCTGTAAAAAAGATGAGAAATAAAGAACTGAAGTTCTATGAATTTCAATTACTCTAATCACATATTCATTAATACTCCCATAGGAAAAAGATACCGGTATATAATAAATAAATAAAAAAAAACTTACATGGCTATACAAATTTTATAAAATCTTATACAGTGGTACCTCACCTTACGAAAGACCCAACAAACAAAAAATCCAAATTATGAAAAGCCTTCACTTTAAATTTTGGTCTCTAAATATGAAAGAAAATTCAAGTTAAGAAATGCGAAATCTCAAAATTCAAATAATGCGCGCTCAGCCACACACATTATACGCTTTTCTCAGACTGGATTTAAACTTTTCTCACATTTGTCTCTCGTTTAAACACTCAAACTTTCATAGATTTTCAACAAAATGTATTAATAGTGAAGTGTGGGGGGAAGGGGGAGGGCGGTGTGTGTGCGCGCGGACACGTGTGTGATAGCGCAGCATGACCCGCTGCGGGGCTGCAAGCACGAGACCCATGCTCAAACCGTGCCAGGTCTAAATCAGATCTAAACCAGGTCTAAACTAGGATTAAACCACCGCGGCTCTTGCCTGCGTTCGCTCATGCGCTCAGACTGCGTGCGGTCCCGAGGGGAGGCACATCCCCTCCCCTCCTCGCTGCTCGCCTCAGCCGTGGCTCGTGAGGTACACCGGCAGAGCTAGCACAAAACCAGGAAATAGACCCGCACGCGGTGGTTTAATCCTGGTTTAGTCCAGGTCTAGACCTGGTCCAGTCCTGGTTTAGTCCAAGTTTAGTCCTGGTCCAGTCCAGGTTTAGACCTTGGTCTAGACCTTGGTCTAGACCTGGTATAGTCCACGTTTAGTCCTGGGTCTACAGTCTCTTAGCCAATCAGGACGCAGAACACAATGTTACACTATAAAAAAAAAAACTTGGAACGAATCAGACTTTTTCCATTGAAATAGCTACTCAACTTACGAAAAATTCACGTTACAAAACCACTTCTGGAACTAATTAATTTCGTAAGATGAGGTACCACTGTATAAGAAATGGGCCACTACAGTATGTACCACTCGTACACTTATAGTAAGCACACATACACATTCCATGTACAACACATGGAATGTGCATGTGTGCCTTACTTAAATATGAGACAAATGAGGAATGGGCCGCTTTTATAATATGTGCCATATAAGAATTGTATAGTCCATATATGAATAATTTTCTATGTTTTAATGTATCTCTTCCGTATGGGCTGAATTGATCATACCGTTTCAAAGCGTTTGTGAGTGCAGCGAACCGCCTCACTAGCCTCGGCCTCGGTGTTTCTTGAAGTTTCTTTCTGACGCGTCACGTAATGTAAATAAAGAGTCTTTAATCAAAAGGTTTGTCTTTTCTATCTTTACTAAAGTGAAGGTCATACAGAGTGGATACAAATAAGGTGAATAAAGAGGGAAATGGAAAGATGAATTTCTGAGGCTTGTGGTTTTCCAATGCGTGTTGTGTGAGGCTCTGTACGTGTTGTGATGTCCTTCTTGACGTCTTTGCGTGTCGTATAGTGGTGAGTTCCTGCCTGTCACTGGGAGACCGGGCTTCCTTGTACTTCGTGGCTTCCGACAGGACTCTCCCTATGTTGCGTTGTTGACGATGCTATTCGACGTCCTTCCTTGCTGTCCGTATGTGCCTTGTAGCGGTGCGTATCCCGTCTGTCACACGGGAGAAGTCCGATGCTACACTCTTACGTGACTGTTACGCGGCGTTACATGACGACCTCATGACGTCCTCATGCGCTACCTAACGTCGTTCTTGACTTCCCTACGTGACGTCCTCACGTGACGTTTACGTGACGTCCTCACGTGACGTTTACGTGACGGTCAAAAGACTGTGTAGCTTCTGTGGTCCAGGACGTCCTAATACCCCGACATCTCGGCTCATCCGATACTCTATGGTCTCGGGTATCCTCCTGGCCACCAGACCGCGGCTTCTTATCCACACTACCTACGTAGCGTAGTCGTTTCCCCTTGTGTGTGTATATGTGTCTTAGTGTGGTGTGTCTTCTGTCTTCTGGTGTGTCTTCTTCGGTGTCTGTGTCCTCTATGAGTCAGTGTGGTTCCTACGTCTGTATTTATAGCAGGTAAGATCAAGGATAAAAGAACAACGAATAAAGATCAAAGTGGACCAATCAGAATGCATTTCCTGAACCTGAAGGCGGGACAGGAAGTGCTGTTATAATAATAATAATAATACATAAGATTTATAAACAGAATATTCCAGAACACAGAATGTACGAAATGGCTCTTACAGCGTTATTTATCCTGCCTGCATGGCTGGCAGTGGAGGAAGGAGTGGGGGCAGAGGTAGTTATTGGGGAAGGGGTGCTGGGTTGGTGGAGGTGGGAACGCTTGCCCTGGCCAACGCACTCCGTAGGTTGTGGGCCATCGTCTCCAGCATTCTCTGTAATGAAAAATAGTTAAGTCTGTGTTGTCTGTTGTCGACCTTGACGGTTGCAATGTGTAAAATAATGCAAGTACTTACAGCAGATGCTGCCTGATCACTGGGTCTATCCATGTCTTCTTCTTCACTCAAGATGACAATACAATCCCGTTGGCTGTGGCGTGACAAGCGCATCAGTCCTTAACTAAAATCTCTCCCGCCAATCTGTGTCCAGACTCAACACTGCCATCTGCTGGATGTCCAGTGAAGGGTATTTGTATTCAAATCCGGTGAAGTTTATTTGTGAATCGTGGTGTGCGGTAGGAATGACTCACAATTACGTCATCGACACAAAAGCAAAAAATGGATCCACAAATGCAGACTCCACATACAAAGTCAACTACATTTGTTTTCAAATCTCGAAAATATATTTACAAATGCCTGTGTATTTATGTACATTGTATCATTTATTTGTATGTCGCGTTTTTGTATTTGTATTTTGTGTTTGAATATTTATAAATGTATTTATATTTATATATTTTTTTATTTTTTTATACAAATCTTTATGAGACAAAATTATCTCCATACAATCGTGGTTTGTTCTGAAACGTGCACTTACTGTGAGTGGCTTGCTTCTCCATAAACCTGACTCTCATTTGGCTATAATATTCCGCAGTACAGTTCAGTACTAGAGCTGTCATCTAATCTAATTACAAGATTTGTAAATAATGAATCAAATTAATTTGATTTTAATTAAATAAAAAAATAAAATAAAATGTTACAACCAGAAAGTGCATTTTTAATAGGCTCATCTTACGTTATTTTCAGATCTCTGTTCTAATGTAGTTTCCTCGTACACTCCAGGTCTGTTTTTGAGGAGGAAACGGCATCATGACATGACTTAGACTTAGACAAACTTTATTGATCCACAAGGGAAATTATTTGGATACAGTCGCTGACTCATTAATATAATCTATAACGGAGGGGAACAAAAACTAGATGGAATAGTAAAAGAAAGAGCAAGAGATCAGAGACAAATGAGACATAATTATAAAAATAATATGTACAAATTAGAATAAAATGGAAAAATAAGTCAAATAAAATATCTAATCACAGCTATATTTGTCCGGCCACGCTAAAACCGTCCGCTTGTCATTAGTAAAACGGAGATATTTGCATTAGAAGTTTTTTTTGTTTTTTTTTTCCAAATTTGTGATTTTTGTTTTTTTGCAGAATGTGCTATTTGAGATCATGAAGAAGCCACTCCGTGTTTCAGATAACAGCATTAGTGACGTTAAAAACATACATTTTTTATTTCAAATTGGCTTGTTTTTCAGAAGGAAACGGGGCGTGTATAAAACTAAATATTTTCCCACGCTCACGAGCCTAAACCACGACTAAAACAGGACTAAACCAGGACTAAACCAGGACTAAACCAAGACTAAACCACGACTAAAAGAGGACTAAACCAGGACTAAAACAGGACTAAACCAGGACTAAACCAGGACTAAAACAGGACTAAACCAGGACTAAAACAGGACTAAACCAGGACTAAACCAGGATTAAAACAGGACTAAACCAGGACTAAAACAGAACTAAACCAGGATTAAAACAGGACTAAACCAGGACTAAAATAGAACTAAACCAGGATACTATTTTGTATTGTATTAAATTGACAATGCAGGTGATTTTTAACTTAACTTTTTAACTTAATTTAACTTAATTATTGAATTATTGAATGATTATTTGGACTTTTTGTTATAAAAATATTTCCATTTTAACAAAGTACCTTCTAATTCTGACCTGCCCTGAAACACCACACCACAGTGATGTCAGTGATGGGGGAGGGCTGAGCTTAATGTCGTGTAAATGTGTGTGTCGTGTAAAGGTCTGTACAAGAGGATCTTTAGAGGAGCTTTTCTCAAGATCGTTCTTTTCAGATGTCCCGCTTTCAAATGGCCACAACTTCAAGGGATATGCCACCCCCAGGTCAAATTTGGGCATCTCCCCACAGTCCATAGACTAAAATAAGTGGTGGAAAGCGTTTTCCTGCTCACCCAGCCATTGTCCGAGTCTGTCGCCACTGACCGCCGCGGTATCTGCAGCTCCTCCGCCTTAGACTGGAGTCTAACGTCGCCAGAGAAAGATTTCGGCCAAAAGGAATTAATTTGCTCGATGTGTTTCCCAATTACTTTGTGTGTAGTGCGCATTCATATCGAGTGCAAATAAATGTGCAAATCAACACGGAGAGCTTGACTTGGTCATTTTGGGTGGGAACTATTTTCCAGTGCGTAAGAATACAGCCGTATCACGCACCACGCTGCCAGGGGAATTCCTGTTACGCACCGGGAAGGGAGTTCCCCTGTTGCAAAACGTGGTGCGTGATACGGCTGTATTCTTACGCACTGGAAAATAGTTCCCACCCAAAATGACCAAGGCAAGCTCTCCGTGTTGATGTGCACATTTATTTGCACTCGATATGAATGCGCACTACACACAAAGTAATTGGGAAACGCATCGAGCAAATTAATTCCTTTTGGCCGAAATCTTTCTCTGGCTACGTTAGACTCCAGTCTAAGGCGGAGGAGCTGCAGATACCGCGGCGGTCAATGCTGACAGACTCGGACAATGGCTGGGTGAGCAGAAAAACGCTTTCCACCACTTATTTTAGTCTCTGGACTGTGGGGAGATGCCCAAATTTGACCTGGGGGTGGCATATCCCTTTCAGGTCAGATTGTCAGATTTCCATGTGTAAGGCATCGTTGGAAATCTTAGACTCTACACTTTCAGAATCTGTGAATAACTCAAAATGCCCCCAGGATGACTGTTTTGCTGTGGTCGGTCACATATACAGTTGTAGGGAGTATTATCTGTTACGTGAGGGTGAGTTGTTGTGTTGTAGGGAGTATTATAGTATGAATGTAGTCCCTCTATAGTCTAGTGCAGTGGGTGAGTTGTTGTAAGGAGTATTATCTGTTTCTGTATCTGTCTGCTCATGCTTTTGTTGTAGAAGCATTACAGTTGTCCCTCCAGTCCAGCCTGTTGTCCACAGGGACGCCGAGGTTCTTGTATCAGTCCACGATCTCCACATCATGACCCTTGATCCGACCTGGGCACAGAGGGCCGGTGTGGCTGCAGGTTTTCTTTCCAACCAAGCAGCAGCACACCAGATTTAACTCATTTAATCAGCTGATCTCAATCTTCAGGCAGTTGGAGGTGTGCTCTTGGTTGGTTGGAATAAAAAGCTGCAGTCACACCGGCCTCTTTGTGGAACAGTTTGCCCAGGTCTGCCCTTGATGGTAACGGGCTCCACAGGTGTCCTCTTCCTCCTGAAGTCCATCACCAGTTCCTTGGTTTTGTCCACGTTCAGGGGCAGATGGTTTGTCTGGGACCACTCCACAAAATTTGCAATCAGTGTAATAGAGGACCTTTAAATTCTGGAGTTTCTTATATGAGGGCCATTCAAAAAGTTCTAAGACAAATGCCATAAATTCAAGATGAGTCGAACTAGTTCAACAAAACACATTCAACAAGTTTCGGCATTCTAACTTTGTTGCGTTACATATTGCACAACCCACTTTTTTGACCCTCCAAAATGAGCCAGTCTGAAGTCCGAGCAAACATTAAATTTCTAACAAAACTTCAATGGAAACCGAAAGAAATTAGCACAATGTTTATGGATGTTTTTTTTTCCTATTTGCAAAGTTGAAAGAACATTTAAAAGGAACAACCTTTTTAAAAGGAACAAATTTTTTAGCGGAAACATCGCTCGCACAAGTGTATTGACTTAGGTGGATGTTATGTAGAAAAATAATTTTGTTACTTTCAAAAATAAAGTTTTTTAATTTGTCTTAGAACTTTTTGAATGACCCTCGTACATGACTTCATACTTCACCAGAGTAACTTCACAGAGTTTAGATGGAGCTGCTCGCCCTTTAATCCTGCTGAGGCCTTCATCTTTCACACATTCTCTCAGCACTCAGGGACATTATGTGATGTTAGAGCGACGGGTGCAGACGGGTGCAGACGGGTGCAGGCGGGGCCACGTCTAATGCACTTCGGCTCATCTGTGAAAGCTGCTAATTGAGCGGAATCTATTTACATAATGGAACTTATACAAATGAATATGTCACATTCACCACGTTTTAGAATTCATCGTTTCCAGCTGGACAAAAAACCTCATTAGAGACGGGGGAGTTGTGTAATCAACAGTGTTGCCATAGTTACTTTGAAAAAGTAATGACTACTGACTACTTCTTTAAAAAGTAACTAAGTTAGATTACTTTTAGTTACTTTCAGCAGAGGCTTGTTATATTATATTATTATATTATACAGTGGTACCTCACCTTACAAAAGACCCAACAAACGAAAATTTCAAGTTACAAAACGCCTTCACGGTAAATTTTGGTCTCTAGATACAAAAGAAAATTCAAGTTACGAAACGCGAAATCTCAAAAATTCAAATAATGCGCGCTCAGCCACACACATTATACGCTTTTCTCAGACTGGATTTAAACTTTTCTCACATTTGTCTCTCGTTTAAACACTCAAACTTTCATAGATTTTCAACAAAATGTATTAATAGTGAAGTGTGGGGGGAAGGGGGAGGGGGAGAAAACTGCGCTCTGACACATGTGTGATAGCGCAGCATGACCCGGCGCGGGGCTGCCAGCAGGTCTAGACCTGGACTAAACCTGGACTAAACCTGGACTAAACCAGAACTAAACCTGGACTAGACCAGGACTAGACCAGGTGGATTAAAGGTCTATTTCCTGGTTTCGTTTCGAGTCACAGCTGAGGCGAGCCGCTGCTTGCCTCAGCTGGAGGACCACACGCAGTCTGAGCACATGAACGAGACCCACGAACCACCAGGTCTAGACCACTTCTAGAGTCTAGACTGCTCTTGCATGAGGCGAGCAGCTGAAGTGAGCAGCGGCTCGCCTCAGCTGTGACTCGAAATGAAACCAGGAAATAGACCTTTAATCCACCTGGTCTAGTCCTGGTCTAGTCCTGGTCTAGTCCTGGTCTAGTCCTGGTCTAGTCCTGGTCTAGTCCAGGTTTAGTCCTGGCTTAGTCCAGGTTTAGTCCTGGTTTAGTCCAGGTCTGGACCTGCTGTCAGCCCCGTGCCGGGTCATGCTGCGCTATCACACGTGTCAGAGCGCAGTTTTTCCCCCCCCTCCCCCTTCCCCCCACACTTCACTATTAATAATTTTATTGAAAATCTATTAAAGTTTGAGTGTTTAAACGAGAGACAAATGTGAGAAAAGTTTAAATCCAGTCTGAGAAACCAATCAGGACACAGAACACAGTGTTACACTATAAAAAAAGTTACACTATAAAAAAAAAAACGTGGATTGGGGCCTTGGAACGAATCAGGCTTTTTCCATTGAAATAGCTACTCAACTTACAAATTTTTCACGTTACGAAACCACTTCTGGAACGAATTAATTTCGTAAGGTGAGGTACCACTGTATTATATATTATAATATTATTATATTACATTTAATTATATTATTATATTATCTTATTATTATATTGCTTGTCCAGGTAACTAGAAAAGCCTGTTCTGAGGCAGCTCAGTATCGTTTCTGTAGGATCTTAGATACAATGGCACGAAACGATGGTGAGTCAACAGTGTCACAGGCAGCATTTCGTCAACCACATAATGCCCAACCATCCTATTCAACTCCGCCCCACTTACTGGTTTTACACCCAAATCCAGCTTCCTTTGCTTGCTCGGTCTGGGACCTCCTTCACCTGTGACTTTGGCATCGGGCGGGTCTTGCTTTGTAGCTTCGTTGTGCTGTGCAGTTTCTCCAGATGTTTTTTCAGATTTGACGTTGTGTTTTTGAAGGTAGACAGCACTCTGTCACCAGCACAGTACAACGGACCTTAATGTTGTCATCCTTAGGCAAAATAAAATCAAAATAATCCCTGTATTTCCAGCTGGAAAAGGCGAACCTCTCTCCTTCCATATTGTTTACATCGACTTGAGATGACGTAACCTCGTAAGAAACGCGTAGCCAAAAAATAAGAATAAATAAATGTAACCTACGTCCCCCCGAAATGCAGAAATAGTAAGGCACGGTGTATTAGATAAATAACTTTAATCTGACTACTGGTTTTGAAATAGTAGTTGCGTTACACTACTCGTTACTGAAAAAAGTAGTCCGACTACAGTAACGCGTTACCGGCATCACTGCTAATCAACTTTTTTTTTTAAAGCTTTCTACCATTTTATATCAATCAATCAATCAATCATACATTATTTGTAAAGCTCTTTTCATACAAAAATGTAACAGAAAGCGCCTCACAGTGATTAAGGATTAGAAGATTGACTTTTATCCCCATGACTTTGTTGTTTAGGCTTGTTTTGGGTTGGTGGAGGAAACCCACCCAGACACAGGGAGAACATGCAAACTCCACACAGAAAGGCCTGGGCGACTTGAACCTTCTTGCTGTGAAGCATGAGTGCTATCCACTCAGCCAGCGTGCCGCCAACAATAAAAAACAAACAGACAAACAAATTCAATCAAAGGCCAAGATAAACAACTTTATAACAATGTTCCCTCATCAAAAACCTGCCTGAAGAAGTTTTAGACTCATCCATGCATGTTTGAGTAATCTAGAGATCTCTCCTGGGCCCTATTCAAACCCTCCTTGCGGTTAGCTCTAAGACTGTACGAGGCTCCGCCCACAGGCAGGCCTACGTCCTCCAGGCTCCCACACGGCAATTCTCCAGAAAAACACAAAAGTTAATAGTTTTAGTTTTTTTTTCTAACTGCTCAGTTTTAGTTTAGTTTTAGTTTTTGGGTTATACTTTGAGTTATTTGTCAAGTGCAGGATTCAAAAAGAAAGTATTGTGTTCTCAAACTTACAACAAACAAATACAGTTTTAAAACATTTCTTCAGGTTTACCCCACGACAATCAAAGCCTTCCACAAGCTGCAGCCTTAAGTGCAAAAACAAATAAACATACACACCAAAACTTCCACTTAGTTTTGTAAACACATAATACAGTTTCAGTTATTGTTTTTTTTTCTTTTAATTGCCTAGTTTAGTCCTGGTTTAGTCCTGGTTTAGTTCTTGCTTAGTCCTGGTTTAGTCCTGGTTTAGTCCTAGTTTAGTCCTGATTTAGTTCTAGTTTAATCCTAGTTTAGTCCTGGTTTAGTCCTCATTTAGTCCTTGTTTAGTCCTAGTTTAGTCCTGATTTAGTTCTAGTTTAGTTCTACTTTAGTCCTTCTTTAGTCCTTGTTTAATCCTAGTTTAGTCCTGGTTTAGTCCTCGTTTAGTCCTTGTTTAGTCCTAGTTTAGTCCTGATTTAGTTCTAGTTTAGTTCTACTTTAGTCCTTGTTTAGTCCTTGTTTAGTCCTGGTTTAGTCCTAGTTTAGTCCTAGTTTAGTCCTTGTTTAGTCGTGGTTTAGTCCTTGTTTAGTCCTGGTTTCGTCCTGATTTAGTTCTAATTTAATCGTAGTTTAGTCTTGGTTTAGTTCTTGTTTAATCCTGGTTTAGTCCTTGTTTAGTCCTAGTTTAGTCTTGATTTATTTTTGGTTTAGTCCTTGTTTAGTCCTGATTTAGGTCTAGTTTAATCATAGTTTAGTCTTGGTTTAGTTCTTGTTTAGTCCTAGTTTAGTCTTGATTTATTTTTGGTTTAGTCCTTGTTTAGTCCTGATTTAGGTCTAGTTTAATCATAATTTAGTCCTGGTTTAGTACTTGTTTAGTCCTAGTTTAGTCCTGATTTAGTTCTAGTTTAGTTCTACTTTAGTCCTTGTTTAGTCCTGGTTTAGTTCTAGTTTAATCCTAGTTTATCCAATCCAATATCACTTTTATGCAGACGACACACAGATTTATCTGCCCTTGAAAAAAAACAGCAGTAGCCCCCTGACACCCCTGCTTGAGTGCCTTAATGACGTCAAGGTTTGGTTGGCTCAAAATTTCTTGAACCTCAATGAGACCAAGACTGAGATGATAGTGTGCGGGCCCGGTGGCAGTGCCAGCTCTTTGTCCGACTTGGGTCCTCTCAGACAGCACACAAAATCGACAGCCACCAACCTTGGCGTCATTATGGACTCTGATTTTAAACTTGATAAACAAGTTAATGCGGTTGTGAAATCTAGTTTTTATCACCTTCGTCTTTTAGCTAAAATTAAATCTTTTTTATCCTTTTCAGATTTTGAGCGCGTCATGCATGCTTTTATTTCTTCTCGTCTGGACTACTGCAACGCACTTTATTCTGGAATGAATCAAAATGCACTTTATCGTCTGCAGTTAGTCCAGAATGCTGCTGCGCGCCTTTTAACAGGACGGAAGAAATATGAGCACATCTCCCCTGTTCTTGCGTCTTTGCACTGGCTTCCTGTTCGTTTTAGGATTGGTTTTAAGATTTTATTGTTTGTTTTTAAAGCTTTGAATGGACTGGCCCCTAAATACATCTCTGACCTCAATGTGCAGCACTTTGGAAACTGTCTCTGTTTATAAAATGTGCTATAGAAATAAAGTTGGATTGGATAATCCTAGTTTAGTCCTGGTTTAGTTCTTGTTTATTCCTTGTTTAGTCCTACTTTAGTACTAGTTTAGCCCTTGTTTAGTCCTAGTTTAGTCCTGCTTTACTTTATAATTTCAGTTAGTTTTAGGTAGTTTTGTAAACACACAGTGCAGTTTCAGCTATTGTTTTATTTTTCTTTTAACTGTTGTTTTTATTCATGCCAGTTAACAAAAATATTTTTTCAATTTTAGTTTTAGTTTTTTTCGTTATAATATATTATAATCTTGGTAAAGGATTCTTGACAAAGATCTAAAGAGTTCTTGACAAAAGAGGAGGAACAGTTTTGTTGTTGTGCTTCGTTTAATTGGACTGTTTTAAGTAAAAAATAAAAAAAAACAAGAGGATTTCTCTCATTGTTCGAGTCAAAACAAAGAGACGCTGTGACTTTTCACTCAAATCAAGTGTTTTGTAAAACGGTTCAAGGTTTTTTTTCCTTTTGTTTTTTTTTGTCTGAAATCGAATTCAGTGAAGTAAGATAAATAAACTGTGTAATTACTCATAGGTGTTGTGATTGTTTAGTCCTTGTTTAGTCCTAGTTTAGTCCTGATTTAGTTCTAGTTCAGTCCTACTTTAGTTCTTGTTTAGTCCTAGTTTAGGCCTTGTTTATTCCTCATTTAGTCCTGGCTAGTTTTGTCCTGATTTAGTTCTAGTTTAGTTCTTGTTTAGTCCTGGTTTAGTTCTACTTTAGTCCGTGTTTATTCCTAGTTTAGTCCTGATTTAGTTCTAGTTTAATCCTAGTTTAGTCTTGGTTTAGTTCTTGTTTAGTCCTGGTTTAGTCCTACTTTAGCTCTGGTTTAGTCCTACTTTAGTCCGTGTTTAGTCCTCGTTTAGTTCTTGTTTAGTCCTGGTTTAGTTTTGGTTTAGTCCTACTTTAGTTCTAGTTTAGTCCTACTTTAGCCCTGGTTTAGTCCTGGTTTAGTTCTTGTTTAGTCCTGGTTTAGTCCTAGTTTAGTCCTAGTTTAGTCCTTTGTTTAGTCCTGGTTTAGTCCTACTTTAGCTCTGGTTTAGTCCTACTTTAGTCAGTGTTTAGTCCTGGTTTAGTCCTTGTTTAGTCCTGGTTTAATTTTGGTTTAGTCCTACTTTAGTTCTAGTTTAGTCCTACTTTAGTCCTGGTTTAGTCCTGGTTTAGTTCTTGTTTAGTCCTGGTTTAGTCCTAGTTTAGTCCTAGTTTAGTCCTTTGTTTAGTCCTGGTTTAGTCCTACTTTAGTTCTAGTTTAGTCCTACTTTAGTCCTGGCTTAGTCCTGGTTTAGTTCTTGTTTAGTCCTGGTTTAAGTCCTAGTTTAGTCCTAGCTTAGTCCTGTGTTTAGTCCTGGTTTAGTCCTACTTTAGCTCTGTTTTAGTCCTACTTTAGTCCTTGTTTAGTCCTGGTTTAGTTTTGGTTTAGTCCTACTTTAGTCCTGGTTTAGTTCTAGTTTAGTCCTTAGATAAAGAAACTGTGTAATTACTTTAAACTTTTGTCCAATAAAATCTGGAGTGTCCCCAAACAACTCCGCACAGCGAGTCTCTGCGAAGTCGTTTATCTCAAAACCAGCTTTTTTCTGCGAACTAAATGAAAACAAGAATATCTTCATCCCGCAGAGAACCCTCGTTCATTAAACTCGCCTCATTTATCCTTCTCTCTTTGTCTAACTGTCTTGTTTCTTCTCCGTTAAACGAGTGCCTGTGTGGTCCTCTTTACTCAAACCCGAGGCTTGATCTCAATTAAAGCTTGTGCTGTTTCCGCGGCAACAGTCCGAGTTTTGATTAATCACAAACGTTTTTAACAAATAAAATCCACAGGAGGTTTGAAAACACGGCGTGAGATCGAGGATACGGACAAAAAAAACCTGTTAAAGCTGCACTCTGTAACTTTTTGGTGGTTGGAGGTCTGTTAACTGCTTGTTTCTATGGATACGTCATTGTTCTGCCTGGAATGTTCCACAGTGTGACATTAAACAGCTCTACTTTACGTTTATTCAATTACAGGTAGTTTTAAAGCACAAAAATATGTAAAAAAGAACAGACATTCAGACTGAGCGGGGGTCGCCTCTCCGCAGATCTGACCTGTAACTTTGGTCTCCCTTGTTTAGTCCTAGTTTAGTCCTGATTTTGTTCTAGTTTAGTCCTACTTTAGTCCTGGTTTAGTTCTAGTTCAGTCCTGCTTTAGTCCTAGTTCTTGGGCCTTCTTATCTTTCAGAACTGCTTTCCCCTTACGAACCTTCACGGCAGAGGTGTGGACTCGAGTTATGTGACTTCGACTCGAGTCAGACTCGAGTCACGAATTTGATAACTTTAGATTCGACTCGACAAAATGTACAAACACTTGCAACTCGACTTGGACTTCAATATCAATAACTCGTGACTTCACTTGGACTTAGGCCTTTTGACTTGTGATGACTTTGCTACGTCCAATGAAAAAAAACAAACTCTAAAAGTATGTAGATAAGGACCGCACTCGTTGTACTTGTGAATCTGCGAAAATGTATACAAAGAGCATGTGCGCGCGGCTTGCACAACATCCCAGTCAACAATCACAGTAGATCTACGTTGCATCATTTGTTGTGCAATTTGCCTTGGATGCGAATGAAAATTCGACCGCATCCAAGGCAAATTGCACAACAAATGATGTGGAAACAAGCATCCAAGCGCCAGTTTGCAAAATGATGCCGAAGGTGATTTCGTTTGGTTATAAAAACTACGAAGTTGTCAACAAAAAACGAACGGCAATATGCAGAACGTGCGGGTCAAAGATTACAGACGGAGCTTCCACAACGTCCAATTTTGTTCGGCACCTGAAGCTGCACAAAGAAAGGTGCGTTTTGAAAGAATGTCTTTTGAATGAATGATTAGACTGCCTTATCGGCTAAGGGCTAACTTACTAGCTGCTGCATTTAGTAGTGTTGAAATACAAGCAGTCTCTGAGTTTTAAGATGAGTGATCGCTCCCTCAAATTCTCTCTCTCTCTCTCTCTCTCTCTCTCTCTTTTTTAAGATGAGTGATCGCTCCCTCAAATTCTCTCTCTCTCTCTCTCTCTCTCTCTCTCTCTCTCTCTCTCTCTCTCTCTCTCCTCTCTCGCTCAGTATTCAGACCCTTTTAAGTTTTCACTCTGTTTATATTGCAGCCATTAGCTAAAATCATTTAAAGGAAAAGTAAAATTTTTTTTACAATTTGAGCCTTATTTCGGTAATAAAACAAGTTGTTTTACTCACCCATAGCACTTTGGTGTCATATGGAGCACTTCCAGATATGTTTTAGATTTGTGGTTAGCCTAGCGTGACTTCTAGCCATAGCTCGGGGCATATAATATATTCCCCAAGCATGTAATATGCCCCGTGCGGGCTCCAAGTAACACAAACTTTAGCACTTTTCAAATCATAGAAGCTCGATGTCTTAGTCTACGATTTCGTTTGAAGCAAAAGTGGCCTGTAATCCGAGATTTATCCATAGTTTACAGCTTTGCGTTTCATGTTTGGGTCCCGGGAGCTGAGAGCACAGTCCGCACATGCGCACTGGCGTCCTCATCTACTCGAAACTATGGCTAAATCTCGGATTACAGACCACTTTTGACCACACGAAATCGTAGGATAAGACATCGAGCTTCTATGATTTGAAATGTGCAAAAGTTTGTGTTATTTGGAGACCGCAAACATATGCCCCGAGAACTCACATGATGGAGATCGCAAATCTAAAACATCTCCGGAAGTGCTCCATATGACACCAAAGTGCTATGGGTGAGTAAAACAACTTGTTTTATTACCAAAATAAGGTTGTAGATTGTAAAAAAACGTTACTTTTCCTTTAAAGTGTCAAATTTAGTTGTCAGTTTGTTGCAAGAGAAAGGGTGGATCTATGGCTACTAAATAGTTTTTTAATTGGCTCTTGGAGTAAAGGTATGGCTAGCATCCTGCTATTTTTGTTGGCAGGCTCCTCCAGGTCCCCACCTCCTGTTTGAATACCTCTTCATTCTGCTTTAGCACGCTCTGCAACGTTACATGAGGCTGCTCCACCTTATTGACATATACACATACACACCGGTCTGGACGGGCCTGGCTGTCCGGTCCTTGGTGTTATGCTAGTCAGATAAGTTGGTCAAATAGGTCCAGTGGCTCCGTCCTCTATGTCAGGGGTGCCCAACCAGTCGATCGCAGGCAGAGTGTCAGTCGATCGCGTATGGCTACGTTCAGACTGCAGGGCTTAATGCTCAATTCCGATTTTTTTGTGAAATCCGATTTTGCGAGGTCGTTCACATTTCCAATTAAATGCGACTTGTATGTGATCTCCAGTGTGAACTTTAAACGCTCCAAAAGTGTCCCACATGCGCCTTGGAGGACACGAGGTCACACGCAGCGAATGTGCTCAGTGTTTACAGAAGTCGCTTAAAGGTCCCATGACATGGTACTTCTTGATGCTTTTATATGGCTCCTTAATGGTTCCCTAATACTGTAAATGAATCCTTCTTCAAAATCAACACTCAGTGCATGAGAAACAGAGATAAGATGAGAAAGAGTATTTTTTCTCTCTCTGAACACTCCATAATGGGCGTTGTTGCTTGAATGCAAATAAGGAGAAAAGAGCTGGCCAATAGTAGAGGGTGGGGGCGTGGCCAAACTCTCCGCTCTCCGCTGTGCTCACAGCTGATCCATTTCCTTGTTTTTGCACGGGGGAGCGATCAGAAGCGTTCCATTGAAAAATAAACACATTTCCACAGAAAATAAAATTAAACCACTGCTGTTCAAAGGTCCAGAGGGTCAGATAAAGGACTTCCGAGCCTAGAAACACTCGGACGTGCCTCCAGGCAAATAAAAAAACGCATTTCGCATTGCCTAGCGCATTCGCAGTCCAAACTCTCTGGGCGTGATTTACAGAGACGCTGGGTACAGACAGACGGGGGTGGAACTGCATTTGCATTTCTTTTTTCGAGCTGACGTCAATAAGTTTCCTTGTTCAAAATCGCCCGTTTGAGCTCCGATTTTTTGTAACGCAGAAAAGGATCGCAAATGCTCAGTTTAGACATTTCGCAACTTTTAACCATGGGGGGGGGGGCCTAAACAGGGTAGGGGAGCTCACATTAACGTTCAAAAACCTCAGAAAGTTAAAATTTCATGCCATGGGACCTTTAAAGTTGCTGTCGTACCGGAGCCAGAACATGTACAGCTTATTTGTTTTAAGGAGGAGACGGAGAAGGAGAAGGACAAGGTTTTTGGCCACGGTGTTTTGTGGGGCAGTGGCAGCCCTGCGCTCCTCCGGCAGCAGCTCCTGGTCATTCCCAAAGTCAGGACACAGACTCACGGAAAGGCGTCTTTTCAGTACTACGGCCCTCGTCTATGGAACTGCCGGAGGACCTCAGGGCCAAAGAGAACGTTCATGTTTTTAAGAGTGGGCTCAAGACTCACCTGTTTAGCTTGGCCTTTGATTGACTTCCGTCGTCTGTTTGCTTGTCTTTTGTTTGTTCTTTTGTTTGTTTGTTTGTCCTACTGTTTGTTTGTTTGTTTGTTTGTTTGTTCGTCTGGGTTCGTCTGGGTTCGTCTGGGAGTTTGCATGTTCTCCCCGAGTCTGGGTGGGTTTCCTCCGGGCACTCCGATTTCCCCACCAACCCAAACATGCGCCATAGGTAAAATCCTCCAGCTTAGGGCCTGACCAAGACTCAACAACAAAATCATGGGGATGGTCCCCGGGTCAAATATAGAAACAACTTCTTCTGTGCGAGATCAATAAAGCTCAATCTTCGAATCCTTAACCACTGTAAGGCGCTTTGTGTTACAATTTTGTATGAAAAGCGCTTTATAAATATTGTTTGATTGATTGATTGATAGTTTAGTCCTTGTTTAGTCCTAATTTAGTCCTGGTTTATTTTTTGTTTAGTCCTATTTTAGTTCTGTTTTGGTTCTACTTTAGTCCTAGTTTAGTCCTTGTTTAGTCCTAGTTTAGTCCTGGTTTAGTTCTTGTTTAGTCCTGCTTTAGTCCTTGTTTAGTCCTAGTTTAGTCCTGGTTTAGTTCTTGTTTAGTCCTGCTTTAGTCCTGGTTTAGTTCTTGTTTAGTCCTGCTTTAGTCCTTGTTTAGTCCTAGTTTAGTCCTGGTTTAGTTCTTGTTTAGTCCTGCTTTAGTCCTGGTTTAGTTCTTGTTTAGTCCTGCTTTAGTCCTGGTTTAGTCCTAGTTTAGTCCTGACTTAGTTCTAGTTTAGTCCTAGTTTAGTCCTTTTTTAGTTCTAGTTCAGTCCTCGTTTAGTCCTTGTTTAGTCCTAGTTTAGTCCTTGTTTAGTCCTGGTTTATTTCTTGTTTAGTCCTATTTTAGTTCTGTTTTAGTTCTACTTTAGTCCTTGTTTAGTCCTAGTTTAGTCTTGGTTTAGTTCTTGTTTAGTCCTAGTTTAGTCCTGATTTAGTTCTAGTTTAGTCCTAGTTTAGTCCTGCTTTAATTCTTGTTTAGTCCTTGTTTAGTCCTGGTTTAGTTCTTGTTTAGTCCTTGTTTAGTCCTGGTTTAGCTCTTGTTTAGTCCTAGTTTAGTCCTAGTTTAGTCCTAGTTTACTCCTTGTTTAGTCCTTGTTTAGTCCTAGTTTAATCCTGAAAACAGACATTCTGACTGAGCAGGGTCCCCTCTCCACAGATCTGACCTGTAACTTGGTCTGGTTTGGTCTCCCTTGTTTAGTCCTAGTTTAGTCCTGATTTAGTTCTAGTTCAGTCCTGCTTTAGTCCTGCTTTAGTCCTTGTTTAGTCCTTGTTTAGTCCTGGTTTAGTCCTGGTTTAGTTCTTGTTTAGTCCTACTTTACCTCGGACCTGAAAGCTCCTCTCATAAACACCGCCATTACCAATTAAAATTTACTTAAAATTAAAATATTCAAATCCCTAAATTGCACCTGTCAAAAGAAAAGTGTTGAAAAGTGTAAAAAAATAATATGTTTTTACATGAGAGTGTACAAATCAGAATTAATGGTGCACGGTGTAACTTTTTGGTCGGGGGTCCGTCACCTGCTTGTTTCTATGGATACGTCATTGTTCTGTCTGGAATGTTCCGCAGTGTGACTGTAAACAGCTCTATTTTACATTTATTCAGTTACAGGTGGTTTTAAAGCTCAAAAATATGTAGAAAAACATTACTTCTGACTGTGAGTGGGGTCACACACTCACAGGAACACTGCAAACCAAGGTAAAAGGTAAAATTCTTGATAAAACTGAAATAAACAAAATAAATGGTGCTGGTATTTCTAAAGGACGTTTTACACAAAAGAGCGTGTGAGGACGTTTTATACATTTAATGTGATTTACAGAACCACTTTTGATTTATCGAGCCATGAGTGAAAACAACATTAAAAGCAACAAAAAATATGTGTTAAAGGTCGGGCTGTCAGTTTAACGTGTTAATTAGAGGAATTAATTACACTGCAAATTAACGCATTGTGAAAATTAACGCAATTAATTATGAGCAGCAATTCAATGGCATTTTAAATTTGGCGTGCGGCGAACGAATCCCTGCCAGGGCCTTTGAATGGCGAGTTTATTTATAAAAAGAACGAAGATGGGACGATCAACAAGAACGCCGTGATTTGGAGCTTTTGTCAAAAAGAATTTTCCGATCACCGAAGCTGCTCCAGCCTGACGGATCAATTGAACGATAAATTCGTCCGGACAAGTTCCATCGCTACTGGTGATAGAGTGAGCGTGAGCGCACTTCACCAAACCACCAAACCAACAAACCACCAAACCACCAAACTACCAAACCACCAAACTACCAAACCACCAAACCAACAAACCACCAAACCAACAAACCACCAAACTACCAAAAAAACAAACCAACGAACCACCGAACCACCGAACCACCGAACCAACGAACCACCGAACCAACGAACCACCGAACCAACGAACCACCGAACCACCGAACCAACGAACCAACGAACCAACGAACCAACGAACCACTGAACCACCGGACCACCCAACCACCGACCCAACGGACCACCGAACCAACGGACCACCGAACCAACGAACCACCGAACCAACGAACCACCGAACCACCGAACCAACGAATCAACGAACCACCGAACCAACGAACCACCGAACCAACGAACCACCGAACCACCGAGCCAACGAGCCACCGAACCACCGAACCACCGAACCAACGAACCAACGAACCACCGAACCACCGAACCACCGAACCACCGAACCAACGAACCAACGAACCAACGAACCACCGAACCAACGAACCAACGAACCAACGAACCAACGAACCAACGAACCACCGAACCACCGAACCACCGAACCAACGAACCACCAAATCAATAAACCAACAAACTACCAAACCACCAAACCAACAAACCACCAAATCAATAAACCACGCTTGCAGAATTTGGGAAACAAATGAGCAAATCGACCACTTGAAAACTGACAAACTCAATCGCAAAGTGGGTTCGCTCGATGACTCACTCAGTATCTCTCTCTCTTCAAATGTGATTAATTAGATTAATTAATTATAAATCCTGTAATTAATTAGATTATTTTTTTAATCCCCTGACAGCACTAGTTAAAGGTCTTATGTTACACAAAAAACTGACCCTGTTGTTTCCTCCTCACAGACAGAGCTGGAGTCGTGTTTGTTTCATTCACGTGTTTGAGGAACTCTTTATTATTATTCTGCTGTTTACATCTCCAAAGCTCCAAACGCTCTGTTCCACCTTGTGATGTCATGAAGTGGTGTTTTTTAAATGAACATCTTGTTTTTTTCCTTTAGTTCAGTGGAGACGGGCAGTTCCAGAGTTTAAGTTCTCGTTCTAGTGAAGGTGAGAGCACGGCTGGAGTCCACCGACCTTCACGCCAAACACGATTCTGAGAAAACCAACAGAACCTAACGTAGGAGGAGGACTATTACCCCGACACGAGCAAATTCTCAGAAAACTCAAATGTGACAAATGATTTAGAAACTGCTTTAGTCCTGATTTAGTTCTACTTTAGTCCTTGTTTAGTCCTGGTTTAGTCCTGGTTTAGTCTTACTTTAGTCCGTATTTAGTCCTAGTTTAATCCTTTCTTAGTCCTGATTTAGTTCTACTTTAGTCCTTGTTTAGTCCTGGTTTAGTTCTAGTTCAGTCCTGCTTTAGTCCTTGTTTAGTCCTGGTTTAGTCCTGGTTTAGTCCAATTTTAGTCTTGGTTTAGTTCTAGTTTAGTCCTGCTTTAGTCCTTGTTTAGTCCTAGTTTAGTCTTTGTTTAGTCCTTGTTTAGTCCTTATTTAGTCCTTGTTTAGTCCTAGTTTAGTCCTTGTTTAGTCCTTGTTTAGTCCTTGTTTAGTCCTAGTTTAGTCCTTGTTTAGTCCTTGTTTAGTCCTAGTTTAGTCCTTGCTTAGTCCTGGTTTAGTCCTGATTTAGTTCTACTTTAGTCCTTGTTTAGTCCTGGTTTAGTTCTAGTTCAGTCCTGCTTTAGTCCTTGTTTAGTCCTGGTTTAGTCCAATTTTAGTCTTGGTTTAGTTCTAGTTTAGTCCTGCTTTAGTCCTGCTTTAGTCCTTGTTTAGTCCTAGTTTAGTCTTTGTTTAGTCCTGGTTTAGTCCTGATTTAGTCCTAGTTTAGTCCTAGTTTAGTCCTTGTTTAGTCCTTGTTTAGTCCTAGTTTAGTCCTTGTTTAGTCCTTGTTTAGTCCTTGTTTAGTCCTTGCTTAGTCCTGGTTTAGTCCTGATTTAGTTCTACTTTAGTCCTTGTTTAGTCCTGCTTTAGTCCTTGTTTAGTCCTAGTTTAGTCTTTGTTTAGTCCTGGTTTAGTCCTGATTTATTCCTGATTTAGTCCTAGTTTAGTCCTTGTTTAGTCCTTGTTTAGTCCTTGTTTAGTCCTAGTTTAGTCCTTGCTTAGTCCTGGTTTAGTCCTGATTTAGTTCTACTTTAGTCCTTGTTTAGTCCTGGTTTAGTTCTAGTTCAGTCCTGCTTTAGTCCTGTTTTAGTCCTTGTTTAGTCCTGGTTTAGTCCTGGTTTAGTCCAATTTTAGTCTTGGTTTAGTTCTAGTTTAGTCCTGCTTTAGTCCTGCTTTAGTCCTAGTTTAGTCCTAGTTTAGTCTTTGTTTAGTCCTAGTTTAGTCTTTGTTTAGTCCTGGTTTAGTCCTGATTTATTCCTGATTTAGTCCTAGTTTAGTCCTTGTTTAGTCCTAGTTTAGTTCTGGTTTAGTCCTAGTTTGTTCTTGTTTAGTCCTAGTTTAGTCCTTGTTTAATCCTTGTTTAGTCCTGGTTTAGTTCTGGTTTAGTCCTTGTTTTTTCGATTAGCCTTGGATAAACGTTAACGATCCACAGGGGAAATGTAACAATATAAAACAATAACAAACACTAAAAATATAAATATAAGTGATGATAATAAATTGAAGTATTCTGAAGTACATTTGGGTCATGTCGGATCTGGGTGAAAAAAAGTCTGATAAAACTTGATTCTGTCATAAATAAAGATCAGATCAGACGGACACACGAGTAATAATGAGAATCACACATGTTTTTATCAGCGTTAAAGAGTCACAAGAGTCAGGTTTGTTCTAAATCACTTGTGTGATTTAGAACCTTTAACCTGGAGGGGCGGAACTGGATCTGATTATTTAAAAGAACCAGATCGAATTTGTAAACATTTTTATTCTGATAAAGTCTGAACCAAGAATCAGCACCGAGGCAACACGAGAGAGAGCATAAAAACACATTTCATATAATAACGCTTATATTTTATCATTATTAGTAGTACTAGTATTATATATTAAAATACAGTGGTACCTCACCTTACGAAATTAATTCGTTCCAGAAGTGGTTTCATAATGTGAATTTTTCGTAAGTTGAGTAGCTATTTCAATGGAAAAAGCCTGATTCGTTCCAAGGCCCCGATCCAAGTTTTTTTTTTATAGTGTAACTTTTTTTTATAGTGTAACATTGTGTTCTGCGTAGAGACTGTAGACCCAGGACTAAACGTGGACTATACCCGGTCTAGACCAAGGTCTAAACCTGGACTAAACCTGGACTAAACCAGGACTAGACCAGGACTAGACCAGGTGGATTAAAGTGCCGCGCGCGGGTCTATTTCCTGGTTTTGTTTCGAGTCACGGCTGAGGCGAGCAGCGAGGGGGACCGCACGCAGTCTGAGCACATGAACGAGACTCGTGCTCAAACCGTGCCTCCTCTAGACCTCCTCTAGACCTGGTCTAGCATGGGTTCGTTCATGCGCTCAGACTGCGTGCGGTCCCCCTCGCTGCTCGCCTCAGCCGTGACTCGAAACGAAACCAGGAAATAGACCCGCACGTGGCGCTTTAATCCACCTGGTCTAGTCCTGGTTTAGTCCTGGTTTAGTCCAGGTTTAGTCCTGGTTTAGTCCAGGTTTAGTCCTGGTTTAGTTCAGGTTTAGTTCAGGTTTAGTCCTGGTCCAGTCCTGGTTTAGTCCAGGTCTAGACCTGCTGGCAGCCCCGCGCCGGGTCATGCTGCGCTATCACACGTGTCCACGCGCAGTTTTCTCCCCCCTCCCCCTTCCCCCCCACACTTCACTATTAATAATTTTGTTGAAAATCTATGAAAGTTTGAGTGTTTAAACGAGAGACAAATGTGAGAAAAGTTTAAATCCAGTCTGAGAAAAGCGTATAATGTGTCTGGCTGAGCGCGCATTATTAGAATTTTTGAGATTTCGCGTTTCGTAGCTTGGAATTTTCGTTTGTTGGGTCTTTCGTAAGGTGAGGTACCACTGTATTAGTATATTATTACATATTAATTAGTGCTGTCAGGAGATTTAAAAAAAATCGAATTAATTACAGGATTTGTAATTGATCTAATTAATCACATTTTAACAGTGTGAGAGAGTGAGTGAGCGAACCCACTTTGTGTTTGAGTTTGTCAGTTTTTCTGTGGTCGGTTTGCTCAATCGCTTAACAAATTCTGCAAGTTTGGTTTGTTGGTTTGGTGGTTTGGTGGTTTGTTTTGGTGGTTTGGTGGTTCGGTGGTTTGGTGAAGTGCGCTCACGCTCGCTCTATCACCGGTAACGATGGAACTTGTTCAGATGTGTTTATCGTTCAATTGATCCGTCAGGCTGGAGCAGCTTCGGTGATCTGAAAATTCTTTTTGACAAAAGCTCCAAATCACAGCGTTCTTGTTGATCGTCCCGTCTTCGTTCTTTTTATTAATAAACTCGCCGCTCAAAGGCCCTGGCAGTGATTTGCTCACCGCACGCCAAATTTAAAATGCAGACATTGAATTGACACTCATAATTAATTGTGTTAATTTTTATAACGCGTTAATTTGTAGTGTAATTAATCAATCTAATTAACGCATTAAACTGACAGACATAATATTAATATATTATTATACTGTATATCATATTATATATTATATATATATATTAGCTCAGAAATACCTAGAAAAACAGACATTCTGACTGAGCGGCGTCGCCTCTCCACAGATCTGACCTGTAACTTGGTCCAGTTTGGTCTCCATGGAGATAGAAAGGTTTAATGCAGGGATGTCCAAACTGTCTAAACACAGACGAAGCAGAGGGCCGATCGAGGGCCACAGACCGGTGCTCAGGACAGTGAATAATTGAAATATGCATGTTTAACATGTTAGAATGAGCTTCAGTCCTTTCCTCATGTTAAGATCCTCAAAATGACACAATAAATATTAAATATTGTCTTAACAAGGTAAGTTTGCAAGTTTTCAAAAAACTGGCAGTCAAAAGTTCTGCTCAAGGTAATTTGGGCCAATTCGCCTGGAAGCCTGAGGGCCAAGAAAAATTTGTCTGAGGGCCACATTTGGCCCACGGGCCAGAGTTTGGACATGCCTGGTTTAATGCCATACTGTGGAACATTCCAAACAAAACAGTAACATCTACTTAAAGAAAACACATGTGACGGACCCTCCACCAGAAAAGGTACACAGTGCAGCTTTAGCGTGAGTCCCACACTGTTTTTCATAAATAAATATAAAAAAGAGAGTGACTCATGTTCGCTCTGAAACGATAAAACGCTTCTCCTCCTCGTACAATTATTTATTCATTCATTAAACGTCCTCGTTTGCATTTTGCAGCCTTGGCTCAGAGTCGTGTTTGTGACTGAATTGACCTCGGACCTGAAAGCTCCTCTCGTTAGAAACATTTCCAAAGATTTTTATTTAAAGCAAAAAAATACGTTTTTACATGCCAGTGTACAAATCAGAATTAATGGTGCACTGTGTAATGTTCTGGCTGGGGTCCATCACCTGCTTGTTTCTATGGATACGTCATTGTTCTGTCTGGAATGTTCCGCAGTGTGACTTTAAACAGCTCTACTTTACATGTATTCAGTCACAGGTGGTTTTAGAGCTCAGAAATACCTAGAAAAACATGAATTCTGACTGAGCGGCGTCGCCTCTCCACAGATCTGACCTGGAACTTGGTCCAGTTTGGTCTCCATGGAGATAGAAAGGTTTAAACATTCCACAGACAAAAGTGTTTGACAAACCCTCCACCAGAAAAGTTACACAAGGAGGAGAGAGAGGAGGAGGAGGAAGAGGAGGAGAGGAGGAGGAGGAGGAGAGGGGTGGAGGAGGAAGAGGAGGAGAGGAGGAGGAGAGGGGTGGAGGGGGGGTAGGGGAGGAGGAGGAAAAGGAGAAGAGGAGGAGGAGAGGGGTAGAAGAGGAGAGGAGGAGAGGAGAGGAGGAGGAGGAGAGGGGTAGAGGAGGAGGAGGGGTAGAGGAGGAGGAGGAGGAGGAGAGGAGGAGAGGGAGAGGAGGAGAGGAGGGGGAGGAGAAGAGGAGAGGAGGAGGAGGAGAGGAGGAGAGGAGAAGAGGAGAGGAGGAGGAGAGGAGGAGGAGGAGAGGGGTAGAGGAGGAGAGGAGGGGGAGAAGAGGAGAGTAGAAGGAGGAGAGGAGGAAGAGAGGAGGAGGAGGAGAGGGGTAGAGGAGGAGAGGAGGAAGAGGAGGAGGAGGAGAGGAGGAGGAGCAGAGGGGTAGAGGAGGAGGAGGGGTAGAGGAGGAGAGGAGGAAGAGGAGGAGGAGGAGAAGGGTAGAGGAGGAGGAGGGGTAGAGGAGGAGAGGAGGAAGAGGAGGAGGAGGAGAAGGGTAGAGGAGGAGGAGGAGGGGTAGAGGAGGAGGAAGAGGAAAAGGAGAAGAGGAGGAGGAGAAGGGTAGAAGAGGAGAGCGGTGGTGTTTAAATGTTCTTTCTCTTTGGCTCTGGCTGTCGCTCCACATGTGGACTGATTCTCACAAAGGTTCACCGTGTCCCAGACAAATGTAAGGTAATTTAAGTTTAAACCAGCTCCATCTGCCTCCACCTGCACCAGCTCCATCTGCCTCCACCCGCTCCAGCTCCATCTGCCTCCACCTGCTCCAGCTCCATCTGCCTCCACCCACTCACTCTGGAGTTTTTATGTGATTCAAACGGAGGAGAGACAAAAAGCAACACCTCCAGATGTTTGGGTTTTTTTTCTGGAGAACTTCAGACAGTGATGGACCTGACCTGGAGCATGTTCTGTATTCACCTCCTGGTCCTGACACTGGACCAGACCACCAGCAGGACACTAACCCTAACCTCTGAGCCATAACCCCTGCGCCCTAACCCCTGCACCCTAACCCCTGACCCCTGCGCCCTAACCCCTGCACCCTAACCCCTGCGCCCTAACCCCTGCGCCCTAACCCCTGCGCCCTAACCCCTGATCCCTGCGCCCTAACCCCTGCACCCTAACCCCTGCACCCTAACCCCTGACCCCTGCGCCCTAACCCCTGATCCCTGCGCCCTAACCCCTGCACCCTAACCCCTGCACCTTAACCCCTGACCCCTGCACCCTAACCCCTGATCCCTGCACCCTAACCCCTGATCCCTAACCCCTGCACCCTAACCCCTGCACCCTAACCCCTGACCCCTGCACCTTAACCCCTGCGCCCTAACCCCTGATCCCTGCGCCCTAACCCCTGCACCCTAACCCCTGACCCCTGCACCTTAACCCCTGACCCCTGCACCCTAACCCCTGATCCCTGCACCCTAACCCCTGACCCCTGCACCCTAACCCCTGATCCCTAACCCCTGCGCCCTAACCCCTGCACCCTAACCCCTGACCCCTGCACCTTAACCCCTGACCCCTGCACCCTAACCCCTGATCCCTAACCCCTGCACCCTAACCCCTGCACCCCTAACCCCTGACCCCTGCACCCTAACCCCTGCGCCCTAACCCCTGACCCCTGCGCCCTAACCCCTGCACCCTAACCCCTGCACCCTAACCCCTGACCCCTGCACTCTAACCCCTGACCCCCGCGCCTAACCCCCGCCCCCTAACCCCTGACCCCTGCACCCTAACCCCTGCGCCCTAACCCCTGATCCCTAACCCCTGCGCCCTAACCCCTGTGCCCTAACCCCTGCACCCTAACCCCTGCACCCTGCGCCCTAACCCCTGCGCCCTAACCCCTGACCCCTGCACCCTAACCCCTGACCTCTGACCTCTAACCCAACATTTTATTTCGTGCTGATTTCTTTAAATACAAAAGGTGTGGTTCCTGAATTTGTTTTGGTTTCACCAAAGTTTGGTCACGGCGAGTCCCTGGACACTACGGTCACTTCGGGTCAGTTCACCTCCCGTCCTCTAGGGGCATCGCTCTGTGATCCAAACAGGCCCTTCGACGGCTTCTGGAGCTCGGGCCTAAATATTATAAATATAATATTTATTTTTCTCCTGTGTGTGAGATCAATAAAGTCTGAAATCTTAATATTTTACTAAAACCAAATCTGAATTAGAAAATGAAACCTGCCTGAAACACAGCAAAAGTCTTATTTACTCTCACAGTGTTGTTTTTCTAATTATTTTAACACTTAATCACCTCGGTGCTCGTCTGTGTGTGAACTCCTCTGAGCTTCAGCTCCTCAGGCTCTTCATATTTCTGCATCTCCACCGAAGCGTTCCTCCTCCTCCTCCTCCTCCTCCTCCTCCTCCTCCTACTCCTCCTCCTCCTCCAAACACAAACTAATTAACTTCCACTAATGAGCTTCCTTATCATCTCCTGTGCACAGGTCTGAACAAAAACCACCGCCTCCACCACAACACCTCCACCCAGACCTCCACTCAGATCTCCACGCGGACCTCCACCCGGACCTCCACCCGACCTCCACCCGGACCTCCACCAAGACCTCCACCAAGACCTCCACCCGGACCTCCACCAAGACCTCGACCAACACCTCCACCAACACCTCCACCCGGACCTCGACCAACACCTCCACCAACACCTCCACCAACACCTCCACTCGGACCTCCACTCGGACCTCCACCCGGACCTCCAGCCGGACCTCTACCCAGACCTCCACTCAGACCTCTACCCAGACCTCCACTCAGACCTCCACCCGGACCTCCACCAACACCTACACCAACGCCTCCACCCTGACCTCCACCAACACCTACACCAGCACCTCCACTCGGACCTCCACCCGGACCTCAACCCGGACCTCCACCAACACCTCCACCAACACCTCCACCAGCACCTCCACTCGGACCTCCACTCGGACCTCCACCAACCCGGACCTCCACCAACACCTCCACCCGGACCTCCACCAACACCTCCACCCAGACCTCCACCCAGACCTCCACTCAGACCTCCACCCAGACCTTCACCACCCCACCCGAACCTCCACTCAGACCTCCACCCGGACCTCTACCCGGACCCCACCCGCCACCCGGACCTCCACCAACATCTCCACCCGGACCCCCACCCGGACCTCCACCAACACCTCCACCGGGACCTCCACCCGGACCTCCTCTCTGTGTCTGCAGGGGGAGGAGGAGATGAACTTTCATCTGGGAGAGAAGTCGTTTGACGTGAGTTCGACAGTTTCATGTTTTTCTCCTCGTGGTTTGGTCACGTCCCTGTGGTCAGTATTTATATTTTTTTAAGTTTGTGAGTTTGTGACAGTTTGTGGGAAAAATCTACAAAAATACAAGAAGTAGTTCTGTTTTTGAAAATATAATTAATAAATCATCAACACAAAAATCTCCATCCAACATCTGAGCCTGCACAGTGAGCTGGTGTTTCTCACTTTCAGCCAAAACTGTTCGACTCTCTTCAGTCCTCTTTAGTCCTCTTTCGTCCTCTCCTCTCTTTAGTCCTCTTTCGTCCTCTCCTCTCTTTAGTCCTCTTTCGTCCTCTCCTCTCTTTAGTCCTCTTCTCTCTTCAGTCCTCTTCTCTCTTCAGTCCTCTTTAGTCCTCTCCTGTCTTCAGTCCTCTTTAGTCCTCTCCTCTTTAGTCCTCTCCTCTCTTTAGTCCTCTTCTCTCTTCAGTCCTCTTCAGTCCTCTCCTGTCTTCAGTCCTCTTTAGTCCTCTCCTCTTTAGTCCTCTCCTCTTTAGTCCTCTCCTCTCTTTAGTCCTCTTCTCTCTTCAGTCTTCTTCTCTCTTCAGTCCTCTCCTGTCTTCAGTCCTCTTTAGTCCTCTCCTGTCTTCAGTCCTCTTTAGTCCTCTCCTCTTTAGTCCTCTCCTCTTTAGTCCTCTCCTCTCTTTAGTCCTCTCCTCTCTTTAGTCCTCTCCTCTCTTCAGTCCTCTCCTGTCTTCAGTCCTCTTTAGTCCTCTCCTCTTTAGTCCTCTCCTCTTTAGTCCTCTCCTCTCTTTAGTCCTCTTCTCTCTCTTCAGTCCTCTTCAGTCCTCTCCTGTCTTCAGTCCTCTTTAGTCCTCTCCTCTTTAGTCCTCTCCTCTTTAGTCCTCTCCTCTCTTTAGTCCTCTCCTCTTTAGTCCTCTCCTCTCTTTAGTCCTCTTCTCTCTTCAGTCCTCTTCTCTCTTCAGCCTTCTTCTCTCTTCAGTCCTCTCCTGTCTTCAGTCCTCTTTAGTCCTCTCCTCTCTTTAGTCCTCTCCTCTCTTCAGTCCTCTTCAGTCCTCTCCTCTCTTTAGTCCTCTCCTCTCTTCAGTCCTCTTCAGTCCTCTCCTCTCTTTAGTCCTCTCCTCTCTTCAGTCCTATTTAGTCCTCTCCTCTCTTTAGTCCTCTCCTCTCTTCAGTCCTCTCCTCTCTTTAGTCCTCTCCTCTCTTTAGTCCTCTCCTCTCTTCAGTCCTCTTTAGTCCTCTCCTCTCTTTAGTCCTCTCCTGTCTTCAGTCCTCTTTAGTCCTCTCCTCTCTTTAGTCCTCTCCTCTCTTCAGTCCTCTCCTCTCTTTAGTCCTCTCCTCTCTTTAGTCCTCTCCTCTCTTCAGTCCTCTTTAGTCCTCTCCTCTCTTTAGTCCTCTCCTCTCTTCAGTCCTCTTTAGTCCTCTCCTCTCTTTAGTCCTCTCCTCTCTTCAGTCCTCTTTAGTCCTCTCCTCTCTTTAGTACTCTTTAGTCCTCTCCTCTCTTTAGTCCTCTCCTGTCTTCAGTCCTCTTTAGTCCTCTCCTCTTCAGTCCTCTCCTCTCTTTAGTCCTCTCCTCTCTTCAGTCCTCTTTAGTCCTCTCCTCTCTTTAGTACTCTCTCCTCTTCAGTCCTCTTCTCTCTTCAGTCCTCTTCTCTCTTCAGTCCTCTTTAGTCCTCTCTCCTCTTTAGTCCTCTCCTCTCTTTAGTCCTCTCTCCTCTTTAGTCCTCTCCTCTCTTTAGTCCTCTCTCCTCTTTAGTCCTCTCCTCTCTTTAGTCCTCTCCTCTCTTTAGTCCTCTCCTCTCTTCAGTCCTCTTCAGTCCTCTCCTCTCTTTAGTCCTCTCCTCTCTTCAGTCCTATTTAGTCCTCTCCTCTCTTTAGCATACTGTGTAATAAAATTCAGAGAAGTACAGTGTCATGGACGTTCACTGCTGTCGTGTCCTTGGTCAAGACACTCCACCCGTTTTGCAGAGCGAGGCTGGAGTTGTCTGCGTTTAAAACCCTCAAGTACCAGCGATTAAATTCAAATTCTTTGGACAAAACAATTCTAAAGCGTACTTTTATACTGTACTAAATATATTATTCCGGTATTTTTCAAGTGTGGCGTCTAAAACTAGAGAAAAACTTACCTGGCCAGCCAAATGATATCTCTCTGTATTTGCTATACAGCGCGATACCATTTGGACACCCTCGCTCCACCCTCGCTCCCCCGGTTAACAACGGACTCCGCGATTCTGATTCGTTCAAAGATGGTGACGTCAGTGCACCCGCCTTTGCCCGCAACGTCACTCTTAGGCAGCGGAAGTTCCTCCTCAGTTTTGAATCAAGATGGCGCATCGGAGAACTGAACGTCCCTTCCATTCAGCTGTAAAATTGGTCTTAAATGACCTAAAACACATCGATTCCTTAAAACCACAGCAGCTGGCAGCTCTAGAGGCCTTTCTTTCCGCCCTTGTTTGATTAGTTCACTTAGCTGTCTGTCTACGCGCAACGGCAGCGCATTCTGGACCAAGCATTACCAGACTCGCCGCTGGTACAGCGATGAGTCATGGATTCTTCCAGGCAAGAGAAAAACAGTCTTAAATGTAAAAAGCAACTCCAGAACAAGTTTTACAACAGTTTTCTGAGTTGACTCATTTCAAATACTTCCGACAAAAGAAATGCTACCGAACAATGGCAGCTGAGGCTGTTTCCCCGGTAACCACGGAGACAGAGACGGAGCGCCGTGTTACTGATGAAGTGAAGGACGAAGAAAACATTTATTTATTTACACTTTTGTAAGCGTTTCATTCTTGGATTCTCGTCGTAGGAGGGAACATTCTGCCCTCTGTAATGGACAACTTTTGATGCCGTATTATTATATAAACTGAC
Organism: Paratrypauchen microcephalus; assembly: GCA_036785185.1. Classification (NCBI taxonomy): domain Eukaryota; kingdom Metazoa; phylum Chordata; class Actinopteri; order Gobiiformes; family Gobiidae; genus Paratrypauchen; species Paratrypauchen microcephalus. The sequence goes on from JAVJIX010000259.1 coordinate 832,601, forward strand.
TTTTTTGTTTTTTTTTACACTTTTTATATAAACATACAATATTTATGCATGAGTCAGAGTATGAGTATGAGCAAATAGAGAAGGAGAAGTGGGCGGGGATAGTCGATAGGTGAAAACTGACATTTTCTGAGCACTAAAGTCTTAAACACAGGACAATTTAATGAAAAATATAACCTCATTTTGCATTTTATGTCCACTTTGAAAATTCCAGTCCACCTTTTTACGCTTCAGGGTCGGGCTGGACGATATACCCGTTCATATAATGATATGAATTTTTCATATACTGCAATACCGATGAGTGTGTGCGTACAAAACGTCGGGAACACAGAGCGGCGGAATAGAAAGAAATAGAGATAGAAATAGAAAGCCTTTATTGTCATACACAGTACAAGCCCCCCTTTGAAGCTCCCCTTCAAAGTGCACTCAGCGCAAGTATAAAAGAATAAATGGTGTGCTAATAAAAACTATAAAACTACTCTGCTAAAAACAAGACACATATACACATATACACACACACATACAGCATACCGGGTAGTGGTAGAGGTAGAGGTAGAGGTAGTGGTAGTGGTAGAGGTAGTGGTAGAGGTAGTGGTAGTGGTAGTGGTAGAGGTAGTGGTAGAGGTAGTGGTAGTGGTAGAGGTAGAGGTAGAGGTAGAGGTAGTGGTAGTGGTAGAGGTAGTGGTAGAGGTAGAGGTAGTGGTAGTGGTAGTGGTAGAGGTAGTGGTAGAGGTAGTGGTAGAGGTAGAGGTAGAGGTAGTGGTAGAGGTAGTGGTAGAGGTAGAGGTAGAGGTAGTGGTCGAGGTAGAGGTAGAGGTAGAGGTAGAGGTAGTGGTAGAGGTAGTGGTAGAGGTAGAGGTAGTGGTAGAGGTAGAGGTAGAGGTAGTGGTAGAGGTAGAGGTAGAGGTAGTGGTAGAGGTAGAGGTAGTGGTAGAGGTAGAGGTAGAGGTAGTGGTAGAGGTAGAGGTAGAGGTAGTGGTAGAGGTAGTACAAAACTCAGTGCAAATGGCAGTTCTTAGTGCAAATTGGAGTTCAGTTTGGTGACAGCTTTGGGAAAGAAGCTGTCCCTGAGTCTATTTGTCCTGGCTGATATGGACCTATAGCGCCTGCCAGAGGGCAACAGGTTGAAGAGATGGAAGCCAGGGTGGGTACAGTGGTCCCTCGTTTATCACGGGGGTTAGGTTCCAGAAATAACCAGTAATGAGTGAAATCCGCAAAGTAGGACAACTTTATATTTTACAATTATTATACCTGTTTTAAGGCTGTAAATGCCTTAAAACACTGGAATTAACGTTTTCTCACATTTTTCTCTTGTTTAAATACGCAAAACTTTCATAGATTTTCAACAAAATGTATTAATAGTGAAGCGTAGGGGCTCCGCCGGGAGCGCGAGGGGAGCGGAGACATGAGTCACTGGATCCGCAGGAAGCACCGCGCTCATCCAGCGGCACTGCCACGTCCCGGGACGCGACGCACACCAACCCCCTTGGAGAAGTGCGCGTGGTCAAATCTGTGACAGAGCAGCACGACCAGCGCGAGGCCGGGGCTGCGAGCACGAGATCGAACCGCGGCGCCCGGACCATGCCTCCCCCTCAGGACCGCGTCCTCGCAGCCCGAGCCACAAACCGAACACGCCCAAATGAACGCAAAAGCCGCACGAAACCAGCAAAGAGCCACACGGGGTGATTTAGTCCCGGTTTAGACCTGGTCTAGTCCTGGTCTAGTCCCGGTCCCCCCTGCATCCCCCATCTATCAATCGGCAAAGGTCTACAGTCTCTTAGCCAATCAGGACGCAGAACACAATGTTACACTATAAAAAAAATGTTGCACTATATATATAAAAAAAAAAATCCGCGAAACAGCGAGGCCGCGAACTGTGAACCGCGATAAAGCGAGGGACCACTGTATTGTCCTTCAGAATGTTCCAGGCTCTGCTGAGACAGTGGGAGTTATAGCTGGAGGGCAGAGGGCAGCCAATGATTTTTTGTGCTGTATTTGTCACCCTCTGCAGTCTCTTCCTGTCGGCCTCTGTGCAGCTGGAGTGCCACACTGACACAGCGTAGGTCAGCAGGCTCTCTATGGTGGAACAGTAGAAGGTCACCAGCAGGCTTGTGTTTAGTTTCTCCTTCCTGAGCACCCTCAGGAAGTGTAGCCGCTGCTGGGCCTTCTTTACCAGAGCTGAAGTGTTGACTGACCAGGAGAGATCTGCAGAGATGTGAACACCCAGGAATTTGAAGGTCTCCACTCGCTCCACACGTTCTCCGTTGATGTACAGGGGGCAGGGGCAGATCTATTCCGCCGGAAGTCCAGGATGAGCTTCTTTGTCTTGGAGATGTTGCCAGGTTGTTGGTTGCGCACCACTCCCCAAGTTTCAGGACCTCATCCCTTTAGGCCTCCTCGTTCCCCCTGTTATCATCCCCACCACCGTCGTGTCATCAGCAAATCTGACAGAATGTCGTGCCGGGGACTGTTTTGCAGTGGCATGAGAGCGGTGGAAGCGTAAGCCATGTCCCAAGTCGAGGGCTGCAGCCTCCGCTGCTTTTTCGGCTGCTCCGAAGGCTGCAAATGCTGCAGCCCTCGAACTAGCCTCCGCAGACTGCAAGGCCATTGCCGAAATGGGACAGGTCCAGCCCACGGAGCCGAGACACATGGCAGGACCATCTTTAACGTGGCTTTTCTCAGCTCGTCGTTTTCACAATGTGCTGCTTTCAAATGGTCACAAATTCTTCAAATGTTCTCAGATTTCCATGTGTAAGGCATCGTTAGAAAACTTAGAATCTACACTTTCAGAATCTGTGAATAACTCAAAACGCCTTCGGGACGACTTGTGACTTTTTCCATGGCCGGTCACATATCCATTTATATACAGTGGTACATCACCTTAAGAAATTAATTAGTTCCAGAAGTGGTTTTGTAACGTGAATTTTTTGTAAGTTGAGTCGCTATTTCAATGGAAAAAGCCTGATTCGTTCCAAGGCCCCGATCCAAGTTTTTTTAATAGTGTAACATTTTTTTAATATTGCAACACTGTGTTCTGCATCCTGATTGGTTAAAAGGCTGTATGTAGATCCAGGACTAAACGTGGACTATACCAGGTCTAGACCAAGGTCTAAACCTGGACTGGACCAGGACTAAACCTGGACTAAACCAGGACTGGACCAGGTCTAGACCTGGACTAAACCAGGACTGGACCAGGTCTAGACCTGGACTAAACCAGGATTAGACCATGTGGATTAAAGCGCCGTGTGCGGGTCTATTTCCTGGTTTCGTGCTAGCTCTGCTATTAGCAGCAGCACCGGTGTACCTCACGAGTCACGGCTGAGGCGAGCAGCGACTGCGTGCGTGGGGGGAAGGGGCGGAGAAGTGTGCGCGCGGACACGTGTGATAGACCCGGCGCGGGGCTGCGAGCACGAGACCCGTGCTCAAACCGTGCCTCCTCTAGACCAGGTCTAAACCAGGATTAAACCACCGTGTGTGGGTCTATTTCCTGGTTTCGTGCTAGCTCTGCCGGTGTACCTCACGAGTCACGGCTGAGGCGAGCAGCGAGGAGGGGAGGGGATGTGCCTCCCCTCGGGACCGCACGCAGTCCGAGCACAGGTCTAAACCAGGTCTAGAACAGATCTAAGAGCCGCGGTGGTTTAATCCTGGTTTTGACCTGGTTTAGATCTGGTCTAGAGGAGGCACGGTTTGAGCACGGGTCTCGTGCTCGCAGCCCCGCGCCGGGTCATGCTGCGCTATCACACACGTGTCCGTGCGCACACTTCTCCACCCCTTCCCCCCACACTTCACTATTAATAATTTTGTTGAAAATCTATGAAAGTTTGAGTGTTTAAACGAGAGAGAAATGTGAGAAAAGTTTAAATTCAGTCTGAGAAAAGCGTATAATGTGTGTGGCTGAGCGCATTATTTGAATTTTTGAGATTTCACGTTTCGTAACTTGAATTTTCTTTCGTATCTAGAGACCAAAATTTACCGTGAAGGCGTTTCGTGACTTGGAATTTCCGTTTGTTGGGTCTTTCGTAAGGTGAGGTACCACTGTACCAGTCTACGATAGGACCTCAGTTATACAGTATGTACTGAAAATGAACATTGTATTGTCTTTTTATTTGAGAATGTGGTACTAAAATTTGTACTGAAACTTTTTAAAGTTTTAAAATATTTAGTTTTTGTCATGTGTGTAAAAAGTCTTAAATTGTATTGCGCATAAATAACCCTGAGCCTGTATTATTTAAATGTATGCGTCACAAGAGACTAAATCCATGAATCATTTATCAGCCTTAGATAATCCGTGTCCATACTGAAAAGTACATCTTGTCCACATAACGCAAAGGTCAAAGATTAATCCGTTGTCGACTCGCGGCGCAAACCTGAAGCTCACCACAAAAACAACAGTGTGCAGCCGCGGAAACAAACTCGCGTCCATTTACTGCAGCAACAGTGAAAGTAATTATGAGAATTATGGTGGAAATGAGGGGAAATTGGTCAGGCGTAGCTGAGCCAAAGTACAAAATGATTCTCGCCGTATCGCCGCCACGCTTCCACCGCGAAGAGACAAAAGACCGGAGTCTGATTCATGGGAGCCGTACACACTGAGTCTTTTACTAAACATGTTTAGATGTGGTGCAGGTCGGACACGGGGAAGCACGAAGAAACACGAGGAAACACGAGGAACCACGAGGAAACACGAGAAAACACGAGGAAACACGAGGAACCACGAGGAACCACGAGGAAACACGAGGAACCACGAGGAAACACGAGAAACCACGAGGAACCACGAGAAACCACGAGGAAACACAAGAAACCACGAGAAAACATGAGGAAACACGAGAAACCACGAGGAACCACGAGGAACCACGAGGAAACACGAGGAACCACGAGAAACCACGAGGAACCACGAGGAAACACGAGGAACCACGAGGAAACACGAGGAACCACGAGGAAACACGAGGAACCACGAGGAACCACGAGGAACCACGAGGAAACACGAGAAACCACGAGAAACCACGAGGAACCACGAGGAACCACGAGGAAACACGAGGAACCACGAGGCTGCAGCATCTTAAAAATTAACAAAAATAAATAACGAAAATCTGATTTTTTTATTCTGCTTAAAAACTGCAAACCATGAAGAAAGAGAGATCTAAACCAGATCTAAACCAGGTCTAAACCAGGTCTAAACCAGGACTAAACTAGATCTAAACCAGGACTAAACCAGGTCTAAACCAGGTCTAAACCAGGACTAAACTAGATCTAAACCAGGACTAAACCAGGTCTAAACCAGGTCTAAACCAGGACTAAACTAGATCTAAACCAGGACTAAACCAGGTCTAAACCAGTTCTAAACCAGGTCTAAACCTGGTCTAAACCAGGTCTAAACCAGGTCTAAACCAGATCTAAACCAGATCTAAACCAGGACTAAACCAGGTCTAAACCTGGTCTAAACTAGATCTAAACCAGGACTAAACCAGGTCTAAGCCAGGTCTAAACCAGCTCTAAAACAGGTCTAAACCAGGTCTAAAACAGATCTAAACAAGGTCTAAACCAGGTCTAAACCAGGTCTAAACCAGGTCTAAACCAGGACTAAACTAGATCTAAACCAGGACTAAACCAGGACTAAACCAGGTCTAAACCAGGTCTAAACCAGGTCTAAAACAGATCTAAACCAGGTCTAAACCAGGTCTAAACCAGATCTAAACCAGGTCTAAACCAGAACTAAACTAGATCTAAACCAGGACTAAACCAGGTCTAAACCAGGTCTAAAACAGATCTAAACCAGGTCTAAACCAGGTCTAAACCAGGTCTAAACCAGGACTAAACTAGATCTAAACCAGGACTAAACCAGGTCTAAACAAGTTATAAACCTGAGCTAAACCAGATCTAAACCAGGTCTAAAACAGATCTAAACCAGGTCTAAACCAGGTCTGTGTACTCCCTCAGAGGTCCAGGTGTGCTTTTGAGGAGATCCTGACTTTAGAAGATGACCTGAAGATCACAAGAGTCCGTTTTGTGTCACGTCGGACGTTTAAACCGTCACAAATCCCAGTGGAGTCAAACCCACAACCTCCTCCCTATTTTGTCTCTGCTTTTGTCTGTGCTTTTGTCCTGTTCTAACCCAGCGCTGTGGGTCATTATCCAGGCTTTTACCGCTCTAATTAACTTCAGCAAAGCCATTAACGTTCTACAGGAGCCCGGAGAGGACAATCTACGGCAAACTCAAAACATGTTCCAGCAGCTTTTACATTATCACCGAAATCACCCGCAGCCAAACCCGTAAACAAGAGTGAGAACGTCTACGGCGGAACGTTCAGCTGCTGCACCGCAAACACTCAAATCTAACCAACCATACGATTACTGTTTGTTTCCATGGAGACTGATAAGTTTAATGCTTTACTATGAAACATTCCAGGCTGAAAGTGCATCTGGCAGTGCTTTCTTTTCTATCCCTGTGTGTGTAGAATCCCTCAGTCGTCCAGGTAGAATCCACGGCAAAAGGAGAAACTCAATTTCTCAAAGTTTATTTGGTTAAATACGTTTCGCAGATCATCCAAGCTGCTTCTTCAGTTCTGAAAGTTCAGAACCGAAGAACCAGGTCTTAAACCAGGTCTAAACCAGATCTAAATCAGGTCTAAACCAGTGCTAAACCAGATCTAAACCAGGTCTAAACCAGGACCAAACCAGGACTAAACCAGATCTAAATCAGGACCAAACCAGGACTAAACCAGGGCTAAACCAGATCTAAACCAGGTCTAAACCAGGTCTAAACCAGAGCTAAACCAGATCTAAACCAGATCTAAACCAGGTCTAAACCAGGTCTTAAACCAGATCTAAACCAGATCTAAACCAGATCTAAACCAGGTCTAAACCAGGTCTAAACCAGGGCTAAACCAGGACTAAACCACAACTAAACCAGGACTAAACCAAGGCTAAACCATGGCTAAACCAGGGCTAAACCAGGACCAAACCAGGACTAAAGCAGGACTAAACCACAACTAAACCAGGACCAAACCAGGACTAAACCAGGATTAAACCAGGACTGAACCATGATTAAACCAAGACTAAACCAGGGCCAAACCAAGACTAAACCAGGACCAAATCAGGACTAAACCAGGACCAAACCAGGACTAAACCAAGACTAAACCAAGACTAAACCAGGACTAAACCAGGCTGTGGGCCCCTCCTATGCATAGAACCAAACCAGGACTAAACCAGGACTAAACCAGGACAAAACCAGGTCTAAACCAGATCTAAACCAGCGCTAAACCAGATCTAAACCAGGTCTAAACCAGGTCTAAACCAGGTCTAAACCAGATCTAAACCAGAGCTAAACCAGATCTAAACCAGATCTAAACCAGGGCTAAACCATGGCTAAACCAGGACTAAACCAGGACTAAACCAGGACTAAACCAGGCTGTGGGCCCCTCACACTAGAGCAGACAGTTTTTTTTTAAACATTTGGAATAAAACGACGACGCCCAAACCTACGAGTATCACCAAGAAGAACGTCGGCCGTTTCCCAATTCACCGACGGCACGCTTGTTAGCGTCCTTGGAACGGGATATGCGTCATATCCGGCGCGACAAGGGTCGTTCCATTCGTTTTTTTCCCCCTGCACCATCAAGACGAGCTCTGAACGGCGCCGTCGTTTCCATGGAAATCGGGGCGTGGACCAAGTGTGCAAACATGCACGCTCCGCACACTTAAAAGCCCCAGCATGCACAGCGCGGGACTACAAAGACCGACTCGCCAGCGACATCCACAAGTGAGAGTTGCGACGTCACTATAAAATATACGTACTGGTTCACCTCACCTACAACTATGCTACATGAAACTCTTCATAAACTACACTAAACATGTGTGACGATAGCCGTAACGGCATAGTTCACGGCACCTGTATTACCGTTCACATGCTTTTCCCCTTACACTTCTATATTTCCTTTGCTGTTGTAATGCTGGATATTCTACAGTGTAGCCATGTCCAACGTTTACTCTAAGCTGCGCACTGTTCGCACATTCTCAGCGCACAAGAAAACTTGTGCAGCGCACTGTAAATCAGGGATGAAAGAGCTTTTTATTCAGCCGCGGGGTCATTTTTTTTATATCTGCAAAGTGCGAGCCGCGCGGGGGGGGTCATTTCGGATGTGGAGTTAGTGTGTTTGCTCAGACACATTAAAAATTAGGGGGAACATTGGCCATGTCCCAATTCCAAGTATTACTAGTCGCAATAGTATAATATTTTTGTCTTTAGGGAACAAGGAGCAGACCACCCGGCTCACTGAGCTGAGGCGGGACCTGTTCCATTTCGCAGACGGCCATGTGAGAAACGTAGTGCACTAAGGACAGAGCGAGTATGCGCCGTCTCGACGACAGACCGACGGCACACTCACAAGCGTGCCGTCTGTGAATTGGGAAACGGCCGTCGAACTGGAGAAGGAAGTGCGGACGTCACAGTGGGCGTGTCACAGTGGGCGTGTCACAGTGGGCGTGTCACAGTGGGCGTGTCACAGTGGGCGTGTCACAGTGGGCGTGTCTCAGGGGGAGCTGAAAACGAGGGTAGATCGACAAAATGGGGCCTTGGAAATAAATTATTAAAGATTTGTCAAACATGAATCAGTCCAAATAGAACTTCAGAGGGTCAGTGAGAAGAAACTGGAACATGGTGAAAAGTTCTGAAAAGTCTGATTCAAATATGAATATAAGTATGAATATAAATACTTTTAAAAGTTTTACAGATGTCGGACCTTTGGTGAAGCAGTGATCTATGGCAACGGCGATGTGTTTTATAACAAGTGAGTCAGACGCAGCTATTTTTACTCCTGCGCTGGATTGTTTATCTCATATTTGCTGCAGCCGTATGGACTCACAGACGGTTTAGAAATGATCTTAAGCTGCGTCCAGTTTAGATGTTCATTTTGTCTTATGTACTTTTAACTTCTTGAGTTCTTTTTAAAGACGATACAGTAACGTGTGTTTACCTTGCTGACATGTTCCGGCTGCTGTTGCATCTTCAGGCAGTTCTGAAGATGCTTGCAGCTACCAAGAAGTAAAAGAAATCTACGTATATCTTTGGTCGTTTTCACACCTGCCTTGTTTGGTTTGTTTAAAACGAACCAGAGTTCGTTTGCTCCTTTGATTCGGACCTTTTGTTCTGGTGTGAATAAAAACCAAAAATCTCGATCTGGCGCAAACAAGTGAACCGAGACCACCTAAAAAGCTCGGTCTCGGCACGGTTCCATTCGAACTCTGGTGCGGTTCGTTTGAGGTGAGAATGCAGACCGGACTCGATCCGACACAAGTTGGCTTTTTGTACTGAACAAGCTCCCGTCGTATGTCGAGCATTATGGGAAACCGAGGCTGACGAAACTAAACAAGGCTTATTTACGTTTTGCGTGAAGAGCAAGAGTCAGAACTTGATGCTCACATGAGCACTGTCCTCCGTAGTCGTCTTGCCCTGTGTCTTCGTCGTTTGTAAATTGATTGTAAAATAGTGTAAACCTCACGATGCTGCTCAAACATTTGTGCGAACTGTAAAAACTGAGCAAACCATATCACTAAGGTTAGACTGAAAACAGCACGTAACACCGTTATTCTCCTCCTTCTGTGTTTGGACATGACGTTTGGACACGGCTCATTTCTGTCCAATGGCTGAGCGACCTCAGCACACGTGGTTTTGTTTATAGATGTTGGTTCACTTGGAAAAAAAGTACAGTGTGAAAGCGAAGTGGACCAAAATATATATATATTTTTTAAATTTGGTCCGGACCAAAGCAAGTGAACTATCGGACTTTCCTGGTGTGAAAATGACCTTTAACAGGGTATGATGTGTAGAATCCCTCAGTCGTCCAGGTAGAATCTACGGCAAAAGGAGAAATTCAATTTGTCAACTGGACAAAACTTTATTTGGTCGAATCCGTTTCTCAGCTCATCCAAGCTGCTTCTTCAGTTCTGGTCAGACGCTGGTGGACACTGCCTATATCTGCCTGAAGGGGGCGCTAACTGAGACTACCACACCTACTTGTTTACAGTTTGTGTTAGTTAGGTGGGCCTGTTAGATCTGCAGTGGGAGTGGAGTGTGGGTCTTGTTAGCAGAACCATTCAGGACCATAATGGACCTGACCTGCTGCCCTATTGTTTTGTTTGTTTTGATTTAGGTTTGAGGATAGAGTTATAGATGGAGACAAATTAAGGAAAGTATTAAGTATTATATAGTATTAAGTAGGCTGTCAGTTTAACGCGTTAATTAGATTAATTAATTACACCGCAAATGAACGTGTTATGAAAATTAACGCAGTTAATTACGAGCGGCAATTCAATGCGCATTTTAAATTTGCCGTGCAGTGAGCAAATCGCTGCCAGGGCCTTTGAACAGGAAGTTTATTTATTTAAAAAAATGAAGACGGGGATCAACAAGAACGCCGTGATTTGGAGCTTTTGTAAAGCTGCTCCAGCCTGACGGATCAATTGAACACGTCCGGACAAATGGTAAATCTTTATATAGTGCTTTTCCTACAACAAGGAACCAGTCACCCATTCACACACACATTCACACACCAGTGTACGCAGACACTGGGGGCAAGGAGGGTTAATTGTCACAACGGCAGCATTCATCTGTGGGAGCTGGAATCGTACCAACCAACCTGTGGGTCAGTAGATCTGACCGCTCAACCATTGATGTTTCTTATGTCAAGAGCGGGATTTGAACCACCAACCTTTGGATCAGTGGACAAACGCTCTACCAACTGAGCTACTGCCGCCCAAGTTCCATCGTTACCGGTGATAGAGCGAGCGTGAGTGCATTTCACCAAACCACCAAACCAACAAACCAACAAACCAACAAACCACCAAACCAATAAACCACGCTCGCAGAATTTGGGAAACGAATAAGCAAAGAGACCACTTGAAAACTTGCAAACTCAATCGCAAAGTGGGTTCGCTCGTTCACTCGCTCAATCACTCACTCTCTTAATGCGATTAATTGGATTAATTAATTACAAATCCTGTAATTAATTAGATTTTTTTTTTTTAAATCACCTGGCAGCATTAGTATTAAGTATATAGCGCGTTGAATTGCCACTCATAATAAATAATTGAATTTAAAAAATCAAAAAAAAGAATAATAAAAATTGTGTTAATTTTTATAACGTGTTAATTTGCAGTGTAATTAATTAATCTAATTAACATGTTAAACTGACAGCCGTAGTTCCTTTGTTTTATTGATTTTCTGACCAGTGTATTTACAGCCCACAGACTTCGTAAAGTCTTGGAGCGGTCTGTGTCCGGCCCCCACGGCACAGGCGCGGCACAACCTCTGAAACTAATTCAAAAACAAAAGTGGATGTGGTGGGAACATGTTTTTCCTGTTTCTTTTGTTGCAGAGGCCAGACTTTGAGCATGTCCTGGTTAAATCCACAATAACTCCATTCAGCTCTGTGGCAGTTACATAACACAACTACACATAATACAAACGACCACATACTTTTGTACATACAGTACATACACACGAAGTACTCGTCCTCGAGTAAAAGTTCTGCTTCCTCTTCCCAAACTGTGAAACTGAGATGATAGTTTCAAAATCACAAACTGGGACACTCACACTTTTTTGGCCGTTGGTAATAATAAAATTGTGAAACGAGTGCGTCATTAAGGAAAGTTGTTCTGCGCTCGGCCCATTAATGACAAACATGAGTCCGTTTAGTCACGTTTTCTTTGTGTTCTGTTCATTTTCAAGCAGTTTTTCTGCTTTCGGCGAGTATCAAATTAGTCCAAAATAGGGACACCTGGGACATTTCTTGTATAAAATTGGGACAAAATCAGTAGTTTTGGATAAATCTGCTGGGACAGAGGAGACAGTTGATTATATTTTTTGTTTGATTATATTTATATATATATATATATATATATATATATATATATATATATATATATATATATATATATATATATATATATATATATATAAATAATTTATTATAACATTCTGTCACTGAGATTGAAAGTAAAGGGGGGAGTGGGAGTTGGTTCACAAGCGGTGGTCACCGGAGCTCCGTGAGCCCGCCTCTGCCTCCCCCGGCGGTGGCGGCGGCCACGTCCGGGGACCCCACGTCCCCGCTCCATCCAACTACGACCTCAGATAAGATTAGACTATCCGCTGAATTTAAGCATATTACCAGGCTGAGGAAAAGAAACTAACCAGGATTCCCTCAGTAGCAGCGAGCGAAGAGGGACGACCCCAGAGCCGAATCCCCGTCCGACGGGTGGGAGCGGGAATTTGTGACGTACGGAAGTCCGCTTGCCCCGTGTCGATCGGGGGCCTGAGTCCTTCTGATAGAGGCTCAGCCCGCGGACAGTGTGAGGACGGTAACAGCCCCCGTCGCGCCGGGGTCCGGTCTTCTTGGAGTCGGGTTCTTTGGGAATGCAGCCCAAAGCGGTGCATTCTCCATCTACCATAAGGTAAAGTTGAAAAGAACTTTGAAGAGAGAGTTCAAGAGGACGTGAAATCGTTTAGAGGTAAACGGGTGGGGTCCGCGTGGTTCGCCCAGGGGATTCAACTCGATGGGCAAGGGACGGTCGCCCAGTGTGGGAGGATCCCCTCGCGGGACCTCTCCCCAGGTGTCGCTGAGCGCACTTCATCCGTGGCGGTGCGCCGCGACCGGCTCTGGGTTGGCCAGGAAAGGCTCGAGGCGAAGATGGCACGCTGCCCCGGCTGCAGCGCCTCCTGCCTGGACTTCACCGCTTCCCGAGGCCGTGGGATCAGTGCCCGCTGCTGATATATGCGACCGGCACTTGACCCGAGCCTGCATGTGGAAAGAGACTGTCGCGGTTGTCTTGACGTTGTTGTAAAAGTTGAGATTGAGATTATAACAAATGATCACCATGAAGGTTTATGAAGTGAATAAAAATGTTCAGTTTGCCACATTTAGCCTAAATAATCAGACAGCTAGCTAGCCTGCAGACAAGCAACCCATTATTTAAACAGGCTGCTAATTTTGTGGTCGGCAAACTAAGCTACATGTCTGCAGTTTCTAACTTTTGGTTTTAGCAGCAGATGGAATGATGGAAGTGATTAACATGAATTCTGTCATTCAAAATGGTTAAATGACTAAATCTGATCACTGTTTTGGGTAATGTGTGTTATGTTATGTGATGCCCACAGAAAAGAGGCGGTTGCAGGAGAGAGAGAAAACCCTCAGGGAGGCAGTAAAGGGGAGCACATCACTGCAGGTTTGCTAAGAAAAATCCAACCAGCAGGTGAGACAGAGACGTTGCATTGTGATGAAGATGAGATGATACTGTGTAGGCTAATGGATTAATTAATCTCATCAGACTCATTTTAGCCTCTACTACTGGCAATTTTTCATAATTACATTAGATTTCAGTTGTTTTAGGAGTTTTAGGCAGTGGACACACCAAAAGTGTGATTCTGATTGGCTTGTAGAGGCTAATTTGCGGTTTGCGGGTAAAAGATGGGTACACACAAAGGGAAATACCAGTGTACGCGTAAACAGGGCGTAAGTTTAAAGTGACAAAAGCTTCATGTGACAATATGAAATGATTTGAACATTTATGTTTTTTGCAGCTCCATCAGATCTGATTTAGTTTCTCAGTTTGTCGATCTTTTGTTTCCTCGTCACAAACACACCTGGAGTTTAGGCTGAGCTCTTCTCTTATTACTGTGTTCCACCTTGTGATGTCATGTGGTGATACAGGAAGTGCTCCACTGTGTTTTTAAACTCCACACACCTTCCAGTCCAATTTCCAGTCGCTCCTGAACTACAGGAGTAACTAAAAGAGACAAACTGTCAATTTTGTGTAATATAGAATCTAATGTCCAATCAAATCTCCATAGAAACAAAACCCTACCTGAAATGTTACATTCTTCTCTCTCTCTCTACTCCCCCTTTCTCTTTCTCTTTCTCTCTCTCTCTCCTCTACTCTGCCTTTCTCTTTCTCTCCTCTACTCTCCCTTTCTCTTTCTCTCTCTCTACTCCCCCTTTCTCTCTCTATTCTCTTTCTACTCTCCCTTTTTCTCTCTCCTCTCTCTACTCTCCCTTTCTCTTTCTCTCTCTCTCTCCTCTACTCCCCCTTTCTCTTTTTCTCCTTTCGCTACTCCCCCTTTCTCTTTCTCTCTCTCTCTCTACTCCCCCTTTCTCTCTCCTCTCTCTCTACTCCCCCTTTCTCTTTCTCTCCTCTCTCTACTCCCCCTTTCTCTTTCTCTCTCTCTCCTTTCTCTACTCCCCCTTTCTCTTTCTCTCTCTCTCTCTCTACTCCCCCTTTCTCTCTCCTCTCTCTCTACTCCCTTTCTCTTTCTCTCCTCTCTCCTTTCTCTACTCCCCCTTTCTCTCTCCTCTCTCTCTACTCCCCCTTTCTCTTTCTCTCTCTCTCTACTCCCCCTTTCTCTCTCCTCTCTCTCTACTCCCCCTTTCTCTTTCTCTCCTCTCTCCTTTCTCTACTCCCCCTTTCTCTCTCCTCTCTCTACTCCCCCTTTCTCTTTCTCTTTCTCTCCTTTCTCTACTCTCCCTTTCTCTCTCCTCTCTCTCTACTCCCCTTTTCTCTCTCTCTCTCTCTCTCCTCTCCACTCTCTCTACAGTATATCTCCTCTCTCCTTTTCTCTCCTCCCTCTCTCCCTTCTCCCTCTTTCTGTACTCTATTTATCTATCTATACTCTCCCCTTTTCTCTCATTTCCTCCTCTCTCTCCTATTTCTCTTCTCCCTCTCTCCTCTTTCTCCTCACCTTCTCTTTCCTTTCCTCCCCCTCCTCTCTCTTTTCCATGTTCAAAATTCAAAATCTCCACAGAAACAACCGTACCAGAAATGTTACATAGTGCAGCTTTTTTTTTGCGCTGTCCCCATTGCGAGACGGGGCCAGTGCACAGACTGTACAGAGACACGCTGCTCATTAACGAAGGTCACGTCCCCCTCGTTTGCGCGTTGTTTTTGACAGATTTTTTTTTAATCTACAGCAGAAAAACTTGGCTGGAGGAGCGTGTCCAAAACGTGAACGCGATGAAGCGAATCCGTGTTAGCATTATGTTAGCGTGAATGAACACACGGATCAGGCCCCAGCTCACAGACTCACGGGAAATTGTGCTAAAATAAAAGAGTAAAAAAAATATTTGCTGAAACTACAAATCAAGAAAGAGAAATTTAACGTCTGATTTTTAATTAAATTATTTCTTGTTTAGCTTTAGTTGAGCTTTAAAGGAGAATTAACGTTTTTTTTTACAATCTGAGCCTTATTTCGGTAATAAAACAAGTTGTTTTACTCACCCATAGCACTTTGGTGTCATATGGAGCATTTCCGGAGATGTTTTAGTTTAGCGATATCTGCACATGCGACTGTCCTCCTCATCTACTCAAAACTATGGATAAATCTTGGATTACAGGCACTTTTGACTCAAACTAAAGTGTAGACTAAGACATTGAGCTTCTGTAATTTGAAAAGTGATAAAGTTTGTGTTATTTTGGTGACTGCAACATCATGCCCCGAGAACTCAGGTTAACGGATATCGCTAAACTAAAACATCTCCGGAAATGCTCCATATGACACCAAAGTGCTATGGGTGAGTAAAACAACTTGTTTTATTACCGAAATAAGGCTCAGATTGTAAAAACCGTTAATTCTCCTTTAAAGGGATATGCCACCCCCAGGTCAAACTTGGGCATCTCCCCACAGTCCAGAGACTAAAATAAGTGGTGGAAAGCGTTTTTCTGGTGACGCAGCCATTGTCCAGGTCTGTCAGCACTGACCGCCGCGGTATTTGCTGCCAGAGAAAGATTTCGGCCAAAAGGAATTAATTTGCTCGATGCTTTTCCCAATTACTTTGTGTGTAGTGCGCATTCATATCGAGTGCAAATAAATGTGCAAATCAACACGGAGAGCTTGACTTGGTCATTTTGGGTGGGAACTATTTTACACCCCTGGCTTAGGCCGATAGTAATCCACTCGGTGTCACCTTGTGCACGATATCGGATCGGATTGGCGTACTGCACATGTGCGGGAATTTTCACCAGGGATTTCACCCGGAAATGGCAAGAGGCGCCGACGCCGTCATAAGTAACGATTGTTGCCGGAAAAGTCAGACGAAATCATGGCTGCGAAGAAAGAATGCACAACACGTACACCAATACTGCTCCAACAAACTAGTCCAGGTTTAGTCCTGATTTAGTCCAGGTTTAGCCCAGGTTTGGACTAGGTTTAGTCCAGGTTTAGTCCAGGTTTAGTCCAGGTTCGGTCTAGGTTTAGTCCAGGTTTAGTCCACGTTCAGTCTAGGTTTAGTCCAGGTTTAGTCCAGGTTTAGTCTCATATTAGTCCTGATTTAGTCCAGGTTTAGTCCAAGTTCAGTCTAGGTTTAGTCCAGGTTTAGTCCAGGTTTTGTCTAGGTTTAGTCCAGGTTCAGTCCGGGTTTAGTCCAGGTTTAGTCTCGTATTAGTCCTGATTTAGTCTAGGTTTAGTCCAGGTTCAGTCCAGGTTAAGTCCAGCTTTAGTCTCATATTAGTCCTGATTTAGTCCAGGTTCAGTCCAGGTTTAGTCCAGGTTTAGTCTAGGTTTAGTCCAGGTTTAGTCTAGGTTCAGTCCTGATTTAGTCCAGGTTCAGTCCAGGTTTAGTCCAGGTTTAGTCTAGGTTCAGTCCAGGTTTAGTCCAGGTTTAGTCTAGGTTTAGTCCAGGTCGAGTCCAGGTTTAGTCTCATATGAGTCCGTCAAACTCCTCGAGCGCCATCTTTATATACCGCCACATAGTTTGTTGTGTTTTTATTGAGTATCCATCTCCCAGAAGTAGTTGGACGACAGCGCCACATAGCGTAGCGGAGCCGGCCAGGTCACTGACCATTATCCGATTACACGAGTTTCATGTGCACTTGGATTATAGGACAGATCACTTGCCGAGTAACGGGATCGGAGAAATCCAATCCGATCCTACCATGTGCACGCTGTGATTTATACGGAAGCCGACAGAGGCCATGTTCGTCATGATTATTTTCCATCTTAATAACGAGAAAATTAACTGGAGATCTCAAGAAAACGACACAATTAATTCGTGATCTTGAGAAAACAAAAAATTATTCTGTCTCAAAACATGAAACATTCTGGATGTTGTAGTTCTAACATATCGCCCCTAGATGTCACTATGGAGAGAGTTTCGAACTGTGTTTCAGCCTCCGACACAACCGTTTTAACTGCTTCGGTGTTTCATGAAGCCTCACTTTGCCCATCACTAATATCTCTGTCGGTAAAGATGAAGCCGGGCCAGTCTTCTGCGGAGGCGCCGCGGACTAATCTTGAAATTATCCCGAATTAAAAGACGTAATGCAATCTCCCCCTGTGTCAACCCCTGATCAATATATTGCTATATAATATATATTATATATAATATATTATATATCAATATATCAATATATTATCAGCTGATCGATTATTATTCCAGACATTCTAATGACCAAAAACGCATCTATTCACAATGAGAAAAAGCCCCGAAGTCAGACTGTCACAACGTGGCGGGAGACGTTTCAGTTGTTTTCTCGAGATCACAGAATAATTATCTCGTTATCTCGGGATAACAAGGAAGAAAAAAAATTGCTTATGAATATGTCCTCTGTCGACTTCTGTATCATCCACATGTTTATATATATATATATATATATATATATATATATATATATATATATATATATATATATATATATATATATATATATAGGCATATTTTTTCACGGAGGAGCGCCGGTCTGGAGAGCCGGACAGTCCCAAGGGAACTCAGTGCTAGATACACGACACGTTGTGTGCCTGGCACCGCTGTTACTGAAGGATGCGAAACGATTACTATTGGAATTTTGATGGCAGGACATCTGGATTGGCCTGGAGGATGTTTTTCTGACCCATCACTAATTGGAGCCGAGCGGATAAAAGAGCCCGAGCTGCCGGAGGTCATTTTACACGATAGTGGGGCTGTGGCGGTCTAGAGAGGACGAGATCAGAAAGGGAAACACAGATTGAACTGAAGCACCTAATCTGTGGAATCTGTCTGGCACTGGATAACATCTCGGATAATGGATGTGGAACTGTGTGGAACAGCGGCTCAGTCTGCGTTCATTCATCATACGTGCCAGCGGGAGGATTACGAGTCGCGCAGACCTGCTTGGTGGCATGAAGTTAGGGTGACTGGCAGAAACCAGGGTCCTGGCAAATTGTCTGTTCGCCTGGGTTCTAAAAATGTATCGATTATGTTAAATTTCCCGGTATAATCAATTCTCCTGAAAATGTGATTCAACTGGACTTTGCTTTGTTTTGACTCTGCTTCTGCACAAACACGTCCACGGTCACAGCTGCGGCCTTATCTCACACAGCATTCTACAAAACAAAAACAAGACATTCGGCTCACACTGATATGTTTATGTAAAACACTCTGCCCGGTCTATTTAGTAATGTCTGCCTCTGCTTCAGTTTCCGATCAATTATCGATTTTTCTGGACTGCTCCCCCTCCCACCCATCCGTTTGTCACCAACGAAAAAAAACGCTGTGTGTTTGTACCGTGTTTTAATTGTTGTTGTCGTAAAATGTTTGTGAATATTGTCTGCATCTTTTTTCAACTCTGTTGTAACCAAGTTGGCGCCGCGAATGGTCGCCCTGGTGCTTCGGAGTGTCTGTCCGCTCCGGGTATCGAAGCAAGTTCCTAATGTTGTGAACCGGTTCACTCATATGGCAATAAAAACCTTCCTGAATCCTGATTCCTGATGTTTGAGGAACTCTTTTATTATTATTATTCATCCGTCGACATCTCCAAAGCTCCAAACGCTCTGTTCCACCTTGTGATGTCATCAAGTGGTAGTTTTCAAGTTCACAGCTCGTTTTAGCTTCAGTTTAGTGGAGACTGAAGCTGAAAAAAATGATCCAAATGATTCTAATGAAGGTGTGTGGAGTTTAAAAACACAGTGGAGCACTTCCTGTATCACCACATGATGACATCACAAGGTGGAACAGAGTGTTGAGAGAAGAACTCATGTGAATGAAACAAAACATGACTCCAGGTGTGTTTGTGACGAGGAAACGTGTTATTTAATTCAGAATCAATAGATGTGATTGAGTTGTGCGTTTCCGTTTGTCCAGGTCCCTGTCGGACTTTAAGGTTTATAAATGTGAACTGACCTTAAGTCTGCAGATCAGGTCCTCGTGTCGCTCAATGTGATTTGGAGATTAAACATAATCGACAAGTTCAAAAAGGCCCCATGCCTCTCCTCTCTCTACTCCCCCTTTCTCTCTCTCTCTCTACTCCCCCTTTCTCTCTGTCCTCTCTCTACTCCCCCTTTCTCTCTCTCTCTGTTTACTCCCCCTTTCTCTCTCTCTCTCTACTCCCCCTTTCCCTTTCTCTCTCTCTACTCCTCCTTTCCCTTTCTCTCTCTCTCTCTACTCCCCCTTTCCCTTTCTCTCTCTCTAGTCCCCCTTTTTCTCTCTCTCCTCTCTCTACTCCCCCTCTCTCCTCTCCACCTCTCCTCTATCTTCTCTCTCTCTTCCTCTCTCTTCTCCCTCCCTCCTCTCTCTTTTCTCTCTCTCTCTACTCCCCCTTTCTCCTCTCACTTTCCCCTACCCCCTCTCTCTCCTCTCCCCCTCTCCTGTCTCCTCTCTCTTCCTCTCCTCTCTCCCTCTCTTTTCTCTTTTCTCTCTCTTCTCTCCCTCTCTCTCTCTTCTCTCCCTCTCTCCTCTCTCTTTTCTCTCTCTCCTCTCTTCTCTCCCTCTCTCCTCTCTCTCTCTCTCTCTTCTCTCCCTCTCTCCTCTCTTTTCTCTCTCTCTCCTCTCTTCTCTCCTCTCTCTCTCTATCTCTCTCTTCTCTCCCTCTCTCCTCTCTTTTCTCTCTCTCTCTCCTCTCTTCTCTCCTCTCTCTTTTCTCCCTATCTCGTCTCTCTTTCTCTCCCTCTCCTCTCTTCTCTCCCTCCCTCCTCTCTTTTCTCTCTCCTCTCTTTTCTCCCTCTCTCGTCTCTCTTTTCTCTCTCTCCTCTCTTCTCTCCCTCCCTCCTCTCTTTTCTCTCTCCTCTCTTCTCACCCTCTCTCCTCTCTCTTTTCTCTCTCTCTCTCTTTTATTACACCAACCATCCCAACTCTGGGACTAAACCAGGACTAAACCAGGACTAAACCAGGACTAAACCAGGACCAGTTCCACAGTGTGACTTTAATCAGATCTACTTTACGTTTATTCAGTCACAGCTGGTTTAAGAGCTCAAAAATACCTGGAAAAACAAACATTCTGACTGTGAGCGGCGTCGCCTCTCCACAGATCTGAGCTGGAACTTGGTCTGGTTTGGTCTCCATGACAATAGAAAGGTTTAATGCCATACTGTGGAACATTCCAGGCAATAACAATCAAAGAGATGAGCCGATCTGATTTCTGATTTCTTGTGTTTTGAGATTAGAAGTGTTTTTTTGTTTTTTGTTTTTTTTAAATAAACATTTTGAATTTTTTTCCAATTTAAATGAATTAAGGTTTTAACTGACACTTTTAACTGACATTTTTTGACTGTTTCTGGTGAGAGAAATGATGAAAATAAAGTCAAAAATAAAAAATAAATTTAAGCATAATGACGCAAATTTGGCAAATAATTGAAATTGTGGAGCAACAGACTGTAGGAAAAATACAAAATTTAAACGCCACGTCTGCAGATAAATAAATAAATCAATAAATCGATGAATAAAGCGTCTTTCTGTGTGAATCCTCCAAGGACGCTGAGCCTGGACCCTTCTGTCCAATTAAAGAAATTAAAAATTGAATTCTTTTGTGCGTCTGTTTTATTGCGGTCATTTTGAGATGAGTTTCCCGTCGCCATGGAGACGGGCCAGTCAAGGACCAGGACCTGGAGACGTCCATTAAACTCAAGGAGATCCAATCCTGGTCTGGGACCAGTTTAGTCCTGACCGGTCCTGTTCTAGTCCTGTTCTAGTCCTGGTTTAGTTCTGGTTTAGTGTTGGTTTTGTCCTGTTTTATTCCAGGTTTAGTTCTGATTTAGTCCTGTTCTAGTTCTGGTTTATCCTGGTTTAGTCCTGGTTTAGTCTTGGTTTAGTTCTGGTTTAGTTCTGGTTTAGTTCTGGTTTAGTCCTGGTTTAGTCCTGGTTTAGTCAAGGTTTAGTCCTGGTCTAATCCTGGTTTAGTTCTGGTTTAGTCCTTGTTTAGTCCTAGTTTATCCTGGTTTATCCTGGTTTAGTCCTGCTTTAGTTCTGGTTTAGTTCTGGTTTAGTCCTGGTTTATCCTGGTTTATCCTGGTTTATCCTGGTTTAGTCCTGCTTTAGTCCTGGTTTAGTTCTGGTTTAGTTCTGGTTTAGTTCTGGTTTAGTCCTGGTTTATCCTGGTTTATCCTGGTTTATCCTGGTTTAGTCCTGCTTTAGTCCTGCTTTAGTCCTGGTTTAGTTCTGGTTTAGTCCTGGTTTAGTTCTGGTTTAGTTCTGGTTTAGTCCTGGTTTATCCTGGTTTATCCTGGTTTAGTCCTGCTTTATACCTGGTTTAGTTCTGGTTTAGTTCTGGTTTAGTCCTGGTTTAGTTCTGGTTTAGTTCTGGTTTAGTTCTGGTTTATCCTGGTTTATCCTGGTTTAGTCCTGCTTTAGTCCTGGTTTAGTTCTGGTTTAGTTCTGGTTTAGTCCTGGTTTAGTTCTGGTTTAGTTCTGGTTTATCCTGGTTTATCCTGGTTTAGTCCTGCTTTAGTCCTGTTTTAGTTCTGGTTTAGTCCTGGTTTAGTTCTGGTTTAGTTCTGGTTTAGTCCTGGTTTAGTTCTGGTTTAGTTCTGGTTTAGTCCTGGTTTATCCTGGTTTAGTCCTGCTTTAGTCCTGGTTTAGTTCTGGTTTAGTTCTGGTTTAGTTCTGGTTTAGTCCTGGTTTAGTTCTGGTTTAGTTCTGGTTTAGTTCTGGTTTAGTCCTGGTTTAGTTCTGGTTTAGTTCTGGTTTAGTCCTGGTTTATCCTGGTTTAGTCCTGCTTTAGTCCTGGTTTAGTTCTGGTTTAGTTCTGGTTTATCCTGGTTTAGTCCTGCTTTAGTCCTGGTTTAGTTCTGGTTTAGTTCTGGTTTAGTCCTGGTTTAGTCCTGGTTTAGTTCTGGTTTAGTTCTGGTTTATCCTGGTTTAGTCCTGCTTTAGTCCTGGTTTAGTTCTGGTTTAGTTCTGGTTTATCCTGGTTTAGTCCTGCTTTAGTCCTGGTTTAGTTCTGGTTTAGTTCTGGTTTAGTTCTGGTTTAGTTCTGGTTTATCCTGGTTTAGTCCTGCTTTAGTCCTGGTTTAGTTCTGGTTTAGTTCTGGTTTATCCTGGTTTAGTCCTGCTTTAGTCCTGGTTTAGTTCTGGTTTAGTTCTGGTTTAGTCCTGGTTTAGTCCTGGTTTAATTCTGGTTTAGTTCTGGTTTATCCTGGTTTAGTCCTGCTTTAGTCCTGGTTTAGTTCTGGTTTAGTTCTGGTTTATCCTGGTTTAGTCCTGCTTTAGTCCTGGTTTAGTTCTGGTTTAGTTCTGGTTTAGTCCTGGTTTAGTCCTGCTTTAGTCCTGGTTTAGTTCTGGTTTAGTTCTGGTTTAGTTCTGGTTTAGTCCTGGTTTAGTCCTGGTTTAATTCTGGTTTAGTTCTGGTTTATCCTGGTTTAGTCCTGCTTTAGTCCTGGTTTAGTTCTGGTTTAGTTCTGGTTTATCCTGGTTTAGTCCTGCTTTAGTCCTGGTTTAGTTCTGGTTTAGTTCTGGTTTAGTCCTGGTTTAGTCCTGCTTTAGTCCTGGTTTAGTTCTGGTTTAGTTCTGGTTTAGTTCTGGTTTAGTTCTGGTTTAGTCCTGGTTTAGTCCTAGTTTAGTCCTGGTTTAGTTCTGGTTTAGTTCTGGTTTATCCTGGTTTAGTCCTGCTTTAGTCCTGGTTTAGTTCTGGTTTAGTTCTGGTTTAGTCCTGGTTTAGTCCTGCTTTAGTCCTGGTTTAGTTCTGGTTTAGTTCTGGTTTAGTTCTGGTTTAGTTCTGGTTTAGTCCTGGTTTAGTTCTGGTTTAGTTCTGGTTTAGTTCTGGTTTAGTTCTGGTTTAGTCCTGCTTTAGTCCTGGTTTAGTTCTGGTTTAGTTCTGGTTTAGTTCTGGTTTAGTTCTGGTTTAGTCCTGCTCCACAAAGTCCATTCTTAAAAACAGAAAATCTCATAACTTTCATTCACTGAAAACATTTTTTACCACAAATGAAAAAACAAAACAAAAAAAGATCATTTCCACTCGTCTTTATCTCCGTTCAGGTGTTTTTAAGTCTTTTTTTTTTATTGGAGGGAGAGTTGGTTCTGTTCATCAGAACCACAACAGTAACCTGATCTGACAGCGCCACCTGCTGGACTGTTTCAGCAAGGAATATTTCTAAACCATCGCTTCAATAATAATAATAATAATAATAATAATAATAATAATAATAATAATAATAATAATAATAATAATATGTAGTAATCATAATTTAATTAAAATTTGCATTCAAATTAAAATTAAAATAACACTAAAATTAAAATGAAAACATCTGCTATTGCAAAGTCTAAATTAGCAAATTGTTAAAATAGATTGAAGTTATCATGTTTGCCTGGAATGTTCCTCAGTATAGCATTAAACCTCTTCATTTTCCATTACAGTGGTACCTCACCTTACGAAAGACCCAACAAACGAAAATTTCAAGTTACGAAATGCAAAATCTCAAAAATTCAAATAATGCGCGCTCAGCCACACACATTATATGCTTTTCTCAGACTGAATTTAAACTTTTCTCACATTTGTCTCTCGTTTAAACACTCAAACTTTCATAGATTTTCAACAAAATTATTAATAATGAAGTGTGTGGGGAAGGGGGAGGGGGGAGAAAACTGCGCTCTGACACGTGTGATAGCGCAGCATGACCCGGCGCGGGGCTGCCAGCAGGTCTAGACCTGGACTAAACCAGGACTGGACCAGGACTAAACCAGGACTAAACCTGGACTAAACCTGGACTAAACCAGGACTAAACCAGGACTAAACCAGGACTAAACCTGGACTAAACCTGGACTAAACCTGGACTAAACCAGGACTAAACCAGGACTAAACCTGGACTAAACCTGGACTAAACCTGGACTAAACCAGGACTAAACCAGGACTAGACCAGGTGGATTAAAGCACCGTGTGCAGGTCTATTTCCTGGTTTCGTTTTGAGTCACGGCTGAGGCGAGCAGCGAGGGACACCGCACGCAGCCTGAGCGCATGAACGAACGCATGCAAGAGCCGCGGTGGTCTAGACCAGGTCTAGAGGAGGTCTAGACCAGGTCTAGACCAGGTCTAGAGGAGGCACGGTTTGAGCACGGGTCTCATTCATGCACTCAGACTGCGTGCGGTCCCCCTCGCTGCTCGCCTCAGCTGTGACTCGAAACGAAACCAGGAAATAGACCCGCATGCGGCGCTTTAATCCACCTGGTCTAGTCCTGGTTTAGTCCAGGTTTAGTCCAGGTTTAGACCTTGGTCTAGACCTGGTATAGTCCACGTTTGGTCCTGGGTCTACAGTCTCTACGCAGAACACAATGTTACACTGTAAAAAAAAAGTTACACTATAAAAAAAAAACTTGGATCGGGGCCTTGGAACGAATCAGGCTTTTTCCATTGAAATAGCTACTCAACTTACGAAAAATTCACGTTACGAAACCACTTCTGGAACGAATTAATTTCGTAAGGTGAGATACCACTGTATTATGATTATTTCGAATGTATAAATAAATCAATAAATAGGCCTATGTATTATTATTATTATTATTATTATTATTATTATTATTATTATTATTATTATTATTATTATTATTATTATTATTATTATTATTATTATTTCCATAAGTCTCTGTGTTTATGGAGACAGGCAGGTTTATTAATTCTGCACTATGGAACATTCCAGGCAAAGCAGCAGCATCTCCATGGAGACAAGCAGGCGGTACACTCCAGAAAAGTTACGCAGTGCAACTTAAACTGACCCAGTCATCCAGGTCCACGTTAAACAAATTTATTCTGTGAAATTATAAATGTTTTTGTTTTCGCAGATACGCAATGTGACCACTAGAGGGAGGTCTTACACTGCCCAGACACGGTGGTAAAAAATAAAATAAAATAAAATAAAACTGAATAAATTAATAATATACTATACTTTAAAATTGGACGTTTGAGACGCAGAAGTTTAAAGTTTCTCGTTTCTGTCAAATGAATAAAAAGGATGGACGGATAAACATAAAAAGATGAATAAATAAGCATGTTTCCTCATCTCCTCCTCTTTCTCGTTCACTCCCTCTCTTATAAATCTCCTCTTCCTTCTCTCCTCTCCTCTTCTCTTCTTCTTTCTTCTCCTATATCCTTTCTCTCACTCCTCTTTTCTCGAAGGGTCTTCTTTTTTATCCTCTCTCTTTTTCTCTCACTCTCTGTTCCTCCCTCTATCTGTTTTCTGTCTTTCTCTCTACCCGTCCTCCCTCTCTTCTCTCTCTTCTCTTCTTTCTCTCTTTCTTTCTGTAGTAAACATAAACATCATATTCTCTCTCTCCCTCCCTCCTGTTCTTTCTTTCTCTCTCTCTCTCTCTCTCTCTCTCTCTCCCTCCCTCCCTCCTGCCCCCCCCCCCCCCCCTCTCTCATTAAACTCTATAAAACAGAGAGTTCCTGTACTTCTGTGTGTGTCCCCCAGGGGGCAGTAGTGCCTCTTTTACACTTTCATATTAAATACAGAGTAAATGTTCTTTAAATAAATATAAAATAAACAAAAATACTCAACCACCACCGCCAGCCACCGCCACCGCCAGCAGCGTTGCTGCTGGCAGCAGCAGCAGCAGCAGCAGCAGCAGCAGCAGCAGCAGCAGCAGCAGCAGCAGCAGCAGCAGCAGCCAGCAGCAGCAGCAGCAGCAGCAGCCAGCAGCAGCCAGCAGCAGCAGCAGCAGCAGCAGCAGCAGCAGCAGCAGCAGCAGCAGCAGCAGCAGCAGCAGCAGCAGCAGCCGCTGCTGGGCAGCAGCAGCAGCAGCAGCAGCAGCCAGCAGCAGCAGCAGCAGCAGCAGCAGCAGCAGCAGCAGCAGCAGCAGCAGCAGCCAGCAGCAGCAGCAGCAGCAGCAGCAGCAGCAAGCAGCAGCAGCAGCAGCAGCAGCCGTTGTTGTTGTCATTGTTGTTGTTATGTTGTTGTTGTTGTTACAGGTTGCTATTGTTGTTGTTGTTGTTACAGCTATTGGTTGTTGTTAAGGTTACTGTCATCAGTCATTGGTTGTTGTTGTTGCTCGTTGTTGTTGTTGTTGTTGTTGTTGTTGTTACAGTTGTTGTTGTTGTTGTTGTTGTCGTTGCTGTTTGTTGCCGCTATTGTTATTGTCGCTTGTCAAGAGCCAAGTTGAAAGAAAGAGTAAGAGCATAGCATAAATATTGTTGTTGTTACATTGCTGGTTATTGGTTATTGCCATATGTTACATAGTTATTGTTCGTTGGTTATTGTCATTGTCATTGTTGTTGTTGTTGTTGTTGTCATTAAATATTGTCATTATACTGTTGTTATTATTGCTGTTGTTGTTGTTGTTGTTATTGTTGTTGTTGTTGTTGTTGCTATTGCTGTCATTGTTATTGTTGTTGTTGTTGTTGTTGTTGTTGTTGTTGTTGTTAGTTGTTGTTGCTGCTTCGTTGTTATACATATATTTGTTAAACGTTGTTGTTACATATTGTTTGCTATTACAGCAGCTATTATATATATACATTAGTTGCCGCTGTCATTGTTGTTGTTGTCATTGTCATTGTCATTGGTTGCTGTCGTCATTGGTTTGGTTTGCTTGTTAGTTGGTTGTTGCTGTTGTTGCCGCTGCTGCTCGTTGTTGGTTGTTGCCGCTGTCAGTTGTTGTTGTTGAAGTTGCTGCTATTACAACCACATTATTAAGTTGTCATTGTCATTGTCATTGTTGTTGGTTAGTTGTTGTTGGCTCGTTGCCGTTGTCGTTGTTGTTGTTGTCATGTCATTTGCTGTTGTTGGTTGCTGTTGCTGTTGCTGTCGTCATTGCTGTCAGCTGCTGTCAGTTGTTGTTGTTGTTGTTGCTGCTGGTTGTTGTTAGTTACAGTTAAATTACAGCATTGTTGTCGTCATCGTCATTGTTGTTGCTGCTGTTGTTGTTGTGTGTTGTTGTTGTTGTTGTTGTTGTCATATTGCTGCTGCTGCATGCCGCTGTTGTTACTGCTGTTGCTACTGTTGCTGTTGTTGTACAGTTTGGTTGTTGCTGCAACCAGCTGTTGCTGCTGCTGTTGTTGTTGTTGTTGTTGTTGTTGTTGTTACAGCAGCAGTTGTTGTTGTTGCTGCTGTTTGGTTGTTGTCAAGGTTGCTGTTGCTGTTGTTGTTGTTGCTGCTGTTGCTGTTGTTGCTGTTACAGCAGCTGTTGTTGCTGCTGTTACAGTTACAATGGGTCATTGTTGTTACAGCTGTTGCTCGCTGTTGTTGCTTGCTGTCGCTGTCAGCTAGTTATTGTTGTTATGTTGTTATTGTTGTTGTTGTTGTTGTTGTTGTTGTTATTGTTGTTGGTTGCCATAGGGTTATTGTTGTTGTTCGCTGCTGTTGTTCGCTGTTCGCTGTTGGTTTGTTACAGCTACAGCTGTTGTCATTGTTGCTCGTTGCTGTTGTTGTCGGGTTGTCGTTACAGTTGTTGTTGTTGTTGTTGTCATTAAACAAGTTGTTGTCGTTGTTGCTGTTTCATTGTTCGCTGTTGTTGTTGGTTGTTGCTGTTGCTGTCAGTTGTCATTGTTGTTGTTGCTGTTACAGTTGCTGTCATTGCCGCTGTTGCTGCTGGTTATTGTTACCGTTGCTGTTACCGCTGTTGGTTACAGCAGCAGCATGTTGTTGTTGCTCAGCTGTTGTCAGTTGCCGCTGTTGCTGCCGCTGTTCTGCTGTCGGCCAGTTGTCATTAAGGCTGTCAGTTGCTGTTGTTGTTGTTGTTGCTGGGCTGTTCGCTGTCATTGCTGTTGTTGTTGCCGCTACGCTACCGCTCGCTGTTGTTGCTCGCTGTTGTCAGTTGTTGCTCGTCAGTTGTTGCTCGTTTGCCGCTGCTGTTGTTGCTGTTGTTGCCGCTGTTGCTCGCTGCTGCTCGCTGTTGTTGTTGTTGCCGCTGTCAGCGTCATTGCCGGGGTTGTTGTTGTTTGCTGTTGTTGCCGCTTTGCCGCTGCCGCTGTTGTTGTTGTTGCTCGCTGCCGCTACCGCTGTTGCTGTTGCCGCTGTTGCTGCTGTTGCCGCTGTTGCCGCTGCTGTCAGTCAGCTGTTGCCGCTGCTGCTGTTGTTGTTGCCGCGCGAGCGTTACGCTGTTACGCCGTTGCTGTTTGTGCAGTAGTAGTAGGCAGTAGCAGTAGCAGTAGCAGCAGTATAGTAGTAGCAGCAGCAGCAGATTGCCACTGGGGTTTAGGCTTGCTCCCTTTATTGGTCTCACACACAATGACACACAGTGACACACGGAGAAATTTGACTTGCATTTGACCCATCCTTTCAGGAGCAGGAGCAGCCATCTTTTCAAGGATTGGGGCAGTAATCATAGCTGGTCTTGCCCATGATCCACACTGAAGAAGAAAGGTCATAGAGCAGCAGCAGTGAGCGGCGTTGTTGCTACACAAGCAGCAGCAGAGCAGCCGTTGTCATTGCCGTTGTTTGCTGCTGTTGCTGTTGCCGCTGGTTGCTCGCTCGCTGCTAATAAGAGCTGTTGTTGTTGTTGTTGTTGTTGTTGTTGTTACTGCTGTTAGTTGTTTGCTGTTGCTGTTGTTGTTGTTGTTGTTGCTGTTGTTGTTGTTGTTGTTGTTGTTGTTGTTGGGTTGTCAGTTGTTGTCATTAGCCATATTGTTGTTTCATCGTCAGTTGTTTACACAAAGATATTAATAATAATGCTGTTTGTTGTTGCTGTTGTTGGTTGCCGCTGTTGCTGCTGCTGTTGCTCGCTGTTGCCGCTGTTGTCGTCAGTTGTTGTCGTATGTTGCTGTTGTTGTTGTTGCTGCTGTTGTTGTTGTTGTTGCCGCTGCTGTTGCCGCTGCTCGCTTCGCTCGCTGCTGTTGTTGTCATTGTTGCTGCTGTTGCCGCTGTTGCCGCTGTTGCCGCCTGTTGTCATTGCTGTTGCTGTCGTTGCTGTTGTTTAAGCGTTGCTACCGCTGCTCGCTGTTGCCGTCATTGTTGCCGCTGTTGTCAGCTGCTGCTGCTGCTGTTGTTGTTGTTGTTGTTGTCGCTGCTGCTGTTGTTGTTGCTGTTGCTGTTGCTCGCTGTTGTTGCCGCTGTCAGTTGTTGTTGCTGCTGTCAGTTGTCAGTTGCTGCTCGCTACTGTTGCCGCTGTTGCTGTTGCTGTTGCTGTCGCTGTTGCTGTTGCTGTTGCTGTCGCTGTTGTTGTTGTTGTTGCCGCTGTCGCTGGTAGCAGTAGTAGTAGCAGTAGTAGCAGCAGTAGTAGCAGTAGCAGTAGCAGTAGTAGTAGCAGTAGTAGTAGCAGTAGTAGTAGTAGTAGTAGTAGTAGTAGTAGTAGTAGTAGTAGTAGTAGCAGTAGTAGTAGCAGTAGCAGTAGTAGTAGCAGTAGCAGTAGCAGCAGTAGCAGTAGCAGTAGCAGTAGTAGTAGTAGTAGCAGTAGCAGTAGCAGTAGTAGTAGTAGCAGTAGTAGTAGCAGTAGTAGCAGTAGTAGCAGCAGTAGTAGCAGTAGCAGTAGTAGTAGCAGCAGTAGTAGCAGTAGTAGTAGTAGTAGTAGTAGCAGTAGTAGTAGTAGTAGTAGTAGTAGTAGTAGTAGTAGTAGCAGTAGTAGTAGTAGTAGTAGTAGTAGTAGTAGCAGTAGTAGTAGTAGTAGTAGCAGTAGTAGTAGTAGTAGCAACAGTAGTAGTAGTAGTAGCAGTAGTAGCAGTAGTAGTAGTAGTAGTAGTAGTAGTAGTAGTAGTAGTAGTAGTAGTAGTAGTAGTAGTAGTGAACAGGGTAATGGGTCCTTTAATCGTGAAATTAAACCACATTTGTACCTGGAGCCTGGAGCCAAAACTTCATTATAAATTCAGATTCTTTTAAGGAGAAAATTAAAAATGACCAAATTGAAGACAGAAATCCTCCGGCGTTCTCCGGGGAACAAGAAACACCAAAAGAAAATCACTAAATGTTGGATTTTCAAACACGTCCTTTTGGAAATGTCTTCATGATTACAGAAACCTGTTCCATCTCTCCCTCCATCCTTCTCTCTTTTTCCTCTCTCTCTTTCTCCCCTCTTTCATTTCTCTTTCTCTCTTTCTCTCACTCTCTCTTTCTCCTCTCTCTCTCTTTCTTTCTCCTCTCTCTTTCTCCTCTCTCTCTCTCTCTTTTTCCTTTCTCTCTTTCTCCACTCTTTCATTTCTCTTTCTCTCTTTCTCTCCCTCTCTCTTTCTCCTCTCTTTCTCTCTTTCTCTCCCTCTCTCTTTCTCCTCTCTCTCTTTTTCCTCTCTTTCTCCTCTCTCTCTCTCCCCCCCCTCTCTCTTTCCTCTCTCTCTTTCTCTCTCTCTCTTTTTCTTTTCTCTCTTTCTCCCCTCTTTCATTTCTCTTTCTTTCTCTCCCTCTCTCTTTCTCCTCTCTCTCTTTCTCCTCTCTTTCTCTCTTTCTCTCCCTCTCTCTTTTTCCTCTCTCTCTTTTTCCTCTCTTTCTTTCTCCTCTCTGTCTCTTTCTCTTCCCCTCTCTCTATCTCTCTCTCTTTTTCCTCTCTCTTTCTCCTCTCTCTCTCTCTCTTTCTCCTCTCTCTTTCTCTCCCTCTTTCTTTCTCCTCTCTCTCTTTTTCCTCTCTCTCTTTCTCCTCTCTCTCTCTTTCTCTCCCCCTCTCTCTCTCTCTCTCTCTTCCTCCCTCTCTCCCCTCCTTCTCTCTCTCTCCCTCTCTCTCTCCCTCTCTCTTTCTCCTGCTCTTCTTCCTTTCTCTCCTTCCTCTTCCTCCCTCTTTCTCCCTCTCTCTCATGATCTCTCTCTCCCTCTCTCTTTCTCCTTCTCTTCTTCCTTTCTCTCCTTCCTCTTCCTCCCTCTTTCTCCCTCTCTCATGATCTCTTTCTCCCTCTCTCTTTTTCCTCGCTCCCTCTCTCTCTTTTTCCTCTCTCTCTTTTTCCTCTCTCTCTTTCTCTCCCCCTCTCTCTCCTTTCCCTCCCTCTTTCTTTCTCTCTTTCTTTCACTCCTTCTTCGATAATGAGGCTTTTGTGGAAATCTCAGATGAATCGGTCAAATATTTTTTGCCAAATCCTGATTAAAAATTCTGTGATTAAAAACAAAAACACGTTAAGAGAAAAACCTTTTCATCCGAATCGGTTTGGAACACACAAACCCTGGTTTAGTCTTAGTTTAGTCTTAGTTTAGTCCTGGTTTAGTCTTAGTTTAGTCCTGCTTTAGTCCTGGTTTGGTCCTGGTTTTATCCTGGTTTAGTCCTGGTTTAGTCTTAGTTTAGTCCTGGTTTAGTCCTGGTTTAGTCTTAGTTTAGTCCTGGTTTAGTCCTGGTTTGGTCCTGGTTTTGTCCTGGTTTAGTCCTGGTTTAGTCCTGGTTTGGTCCTGGTTTAGTCCTGGTTTAGTCTTAGTTTAGTCCTGGTTTAGTCCTGGTTTAGTCCTGGTTTAGTCCTGGTTTAGTCCTGGTTTAGTCCTGGTTTAGTCTTAGTTTAGTCCTGGTTTAGTTCTGGTTTAGTCTTAGTTTAGTCCTGGTTTAGTCCTGGTTTAGTCCTGGTTTAGTCTTAGTTTAGTCCTGGTTTAGTCCTGGTTTAGTCTGAGCTTAGTCCTGGTTTAGTCCTGGTTTGGTCCTGGTTTAGTCCTGGTTTAATCCTGGTTTAGTTCTGGTTTAGTCTTAGTTTAGTCCTGGTTTAGTCTTAGTTTAATCCTGGTTTAGTCCTGGTTTAGTCCTGGTTTAGTCTTAGTTTAATCCTGGTTTAGTCCTGGTTTAGTCTTAGTTTAGTCTTGGTTTAGTCTTAGTTTAATCCTGGTTTAGTCCTGGTTTAGTCTTAGTTTAGTCCTGGTTTAGTCTCAGTTTAGTCCTGGTTTAGTCCTGGTTTAGTCTTAGTTTAGTCCTGGTTTAGTCCTGGTTTGGTCCTGGTTTTGTCCTGGTTTAGTCCTGGTTTAGTCCTGGTTTGGTCCTGGTTTTGTCCTGGTTTAGTCTTAGTTTAGTCCTGGTTTAGTCCTGGTTTAGTCCTGGTTTAGTCCTGGTTTGGTCCTGGTTTAGTCCTGGTTTAGTCTTAGTTTAGTCCTGGTTTAGTTCTGGTTTAGTCTTAGTTTATTCCTGGTTTAGTCCTGGTTTAGTCCTGGTTTAGTCTTAGTTTAGTCCTGGTTTAGTCCTGGTTTAGTCTTAGCTTAGTCCTGGTTTAGTCCTGGTTTGGTCCTGGTTTAGTCCTGGTTTAATCCTGGTTTAGTTCTGGTTTAGTCTTAGTTTAGTCCTGGTTTAGTCTTAGTTTAATCCTGGTTTAGTCCTGGTTTAGTCCTGGTTTAGTCTTAGTTTAATCCTGGTTTAGTCCTGGTTTAGTCTTAGTTTAGTCTTGGTTTAGTCTTAGTTTAATCCTGGTTTAGTCCTGGTTTAGTCTTAGTTTAGTCCTGGTTTAGTCTCAGTTTAGTCCTGGTTTAGTCCTGGTTTGGTCCTAGTTTAGTCCTGGTTTAATCCTGGCTTAGTCTTAGTTTAGTCCTGGTTTTGTCCTGGTTTAGTCCTGGTTTAGTCTTAGTTTAGTCCTGGTTTAATCCTGGTTTAGTCTTAGTTTAGTCCTGGTTTTGTCCTGGTTTAGTCCTGGTTTAGTCTTAGTTTAGTCCTGGTTTAGTCTTAGTTTAGTCCTGGTTTAATCCTGGTTTAGTCTTAGTTTAGTCCTGGTTTTGTCCTGGTTTAGTCCTGGTTTAGTCTTAGTTTAGTCCTGGTTTAATCCTGGTTTAGTCTTATGTAACCCCGGTGGAAAAACCATAATAGTATTCTAAGCTCCAAGCGTAATTACGTCATTGCCTGCGTGACTGTGTCACCCAGTCACGTTACCATGCGCGGGCCAATCAGTGCGCCATATAACCCGGTAGTGACAGGCTGCCGGTAGAGAGAGAACAGGGCGCGCTGTGGGAAAGCTGCTTGGAGGTACGTTTAATCGCCGTTTACCGCTGTTTGGTCGTATCATGCAATTGTACCGCCTTTAATCATTGTCGAACTGTAGGAGCCGACCACCGATGCAGGCAGATTCACAATTGAAGCCGTGAACAAGAAAAAACTACTGGACTGGTGAGTTAGCGTAGCACTCATTCATGGACAGCATAGCCTAGCCTAGCCGCTTCCATCTGTTTGTATGGAGCGGTTAGCCTGTGACTTTTATGCCCGTTTTCCAAATGTCTATTGTGGAATTAATGTCGTATATTCAGGGAATTACTTGCTGCTCTGTTTGTGCCAATTCATGCACTTTTATGGCCCAAACCGGATAGTTGTTTGGTGCTCAGTTTACAGTATATTTGACGCACTTTAAAGATACACTACGTAGTACTATAGAATCACATCATTGATGTAATTATTAACTTGAATTGCTAGCAACTTGAATTATTTATTGTACAATTAGAAACATTGATTATGTATATTTATTATATGCACATCCAACTTTACACTGGTCCTGTTCAACTTTTATTCAGGCCAGGTGCCCCCGTTCTGGCTTCATCCTGGATGGATGGTGAGCTAACCCGGAATCTGGACATAAGAGCTACTCAAGCATCTTCACCTCGTCGGTGCTCCACTTCCCTTGTTCTCTGGTCGGCTGGTAGGAGGCTGTCCACCAGCCGCTCTCTGTTTTTTCTCTGGTTTTCACTTTACCAGTGACTGACCCGTACCCTCACTCACTATTGGATTACCCATTTTCAACTCTCCCGTTGAACACGAGGGCGTTCTTAAGGAACAATATAAACACAGACTATTGATTGCACTGCATTTGTGTGATAAACACATTATATATTTTTGTATTTGCACTTTTCATATTGTATCCTATTGTCTTGTTCTCAAATGGCCATTTGTTGTATATAGTTGTGTATATAGTTCGTATTAATATATGGTACCATCCAAGCAACCATCAGTCTCTCTCCACTCCTTGAGCCGAGTCTATATCTTCTGGTGTCCAGCCCATATCACTATACATTACCATTACTGTCAATACCACTGTAGTGACACACTTGCTACATAATTCGTGGCGAGCTAGCCAGGAGTGGAGTAGTTAGCTGAACAATGTTGTTTCGGGAGTTGTGTATTTGCATATATTGACGAACATGGAAACATTTGAGAAACGTGGCATCAAAATCCCTAACTCTGTTTTAGTACAGGATGCGACTAAAACAGAAACAGACGAGGAAGTTATCAATTTTCTAAAGCGGTTCGGTTCTGTGCGCATGGCAGAAATTATTGATGAACCAGAGTCTGTTTTTCATCAATCTATTATAGTTGAATTTAATTCTGATGCACCCGTAGTTTCACTGCGCAAGATTTTACCATACACGTATATTTGTGAAAATGATAAAGTAATCTATGAAATTGTGGACTTATCTCTAGTCTGTGCTGATGAAATGGGCAAAATGCGGACCCAGAACTACATAACTGAACTACAGAAAGTGGCTAATCTAACCGGTCAAGATTTTGCTATAGTGTTGAACGGGGTGATGTCTCTGCTTGGCCAGACCGTCACCGAGCTCCGCCCTACTGCTAGTGAAGTCGACGTTCCACCAGAGGACGGGGAGAGAGAACTACCATCTGCAGCCCCTGTCAACCTGCTACCCTCCTCACTGCCCTCTGCTGCTAACCTGGACCCCTGGGGTGCTAACACTGTTCCAACATCCAACCCAAGCGGAGCCATACCAAAGGTGGAGTCAGATTCCAATCATCATAACGCTCCCAGATTCTCACTGCCAGCCATCTCACCTCATGAATTAAATCCACCTGGAATACAACGGTATGTTGTTGAACACATAGTGAAAAATGATGACAGCTCAAGCCACTACTCAGCACAGCGCATTCGAGTCTTTTCCGGCAGACTTCCTCGACCCCCGAATGAATCAGACTACGACACATGGCGTTCTAGCATTGGACTGTTATTACAAGATCCTGCAGTGTCTGACCTCCAGCGCTCACGTAAAATCTTTGAGAGCCTGCTGCCACCCGCTGCCGATGTAGTTAAGCATTTAAGACCAGAAACTCCACCCACCACCTATTTACAGACACTCGATTCAGCATACGGAACTGTACAAGATGGTGAAGAGTTATATGCTAAATTTTTAGACACCTTTTCAAAATGCCGGTGAGAAACCTTCAAACTATTTGCAACGTCTGCAGGTTGCTCTGAACTTGGCAGTCAAGCGAGGCGGAGTATTGGATAAAGACACTGAAAGACATTTGCTAACCCAATTCTGCCGTGGTTGTTGGGACAATTCCCTCCTCACTGACTTACAACTCAAACAACGGAAACAGAATCCCCCATCCTTTGCAGAACTGCTTCTTTTGCTCAGGACTGAGGAAGATCGAGAAGCTGCTAAAACTCTCCGTATGAAACAACATTTAGGTGCCGTAAAATCCAGAGCCAGCAGTCATGCTCAGTATGTAGCCACCAGTACTGATGAAAGGGGAGATAGCTGCTCTCACCAGTGTCACACAACAACTCGCCCAGCAGCTCGCTGAAATTCAAAAGCAGCTCGCAGCCTTAACAGCAGCCCAGTCCGGCAATAAACTGTATGTGCCAAAGTCCACACTAAGCCATCAGCAAGGTGAGGGTCAGAGGGTGGGGAAGCCATCAAAGAATCCGTCCTCTGCACCTAAGCCTGGCTATTGTTATAGGTGTGGTGAAGATGGTCATATAAAGCCCCAGTGTGAAAATCCGCCAAACTCCGTTCTGGTTGCAGCTAAGAAAAAGCAGTTTGCAGAAAGACAAGCAAGATGGCAGAAATCCAACCCCACTTCAAGACAGTCTTTAAACTAAAATCAGTTCCTGTTGTGGGGCGAACCGGAACTGTTGTGGACCCACAATGTCCCAACATGAACAAACAAACCGCAGAATGTAAAGAGCTGAATCAACCCACTCAAACTGTGTCATCCCGGTTACCCAAAGGTTTAATTGGTTCTCGTTGCACAGCAAATATCAAGGTTGCAGGTCAAGAATGTAATTGTCTCCTAGATACAGGGTCACAAGTTACAACCATCCCCGTTTCATTCTATAACCAGCACTTCTCAGATCAACCAGTGAAATCCCTATGTGAATTACTACAAGTGGAGGGAGCAGCCGGACAAGCAGTACCTTATCTCGGATATGTGGAAATGATGGTCACTTTTCCAAGTGAATTCCTGGGGGCAGACTTTGATGTGGCTACCCTAGCACTTGTAGTCCCTGACGTCCGCTCTGAGCATCAGTCCCCAGTGTTGATCGGCATGAACACCTTAGAGCCACTCTACAGCCAGTACAGGAGGAGTGATTTTGCCGAGTTTCAACCAGCTGCTCATGGCTACAAGGCAGTCCTCAAGCTCCTGCAGATACGCTACAAACAGCAAGAGGCAGGTAATGATGGAGTGGTACGCCTAGCCAGCAAAACCCCTGTACTGATCTTAGCCAATCACACCACTGTTGTTGAGGGTTCTTTCCATGCTGACATGCCGTCTCCAGGCCAGTGGGCGCTTGTGGAGCATCCAGCCTCACCACTGCCAGGTGGGCTCTGTGTCAACAACACTCTGACCGTGTTCCCAAGCCAATCCCACCAGAAGATCCCAGTCATCCTTACCAACGAAACTGATCAAAATATAACCCTTCAACCCCACAGTACCATCGCTGCCCTCTCCATGTCACCCCAGATACTGTCACATCGTGTGTCAAGCAGCCATTCAACATCTGGAAATTCTGGATCCCTCAAACTCAATTTTGCAGAGTCCCCAATTCCTCCAGAATGGAGGAAGAGAATTACCCAAAAACTAAACGGGATTCCAGCTGTATTTTCACACCACGATCTAGATTTCGGCCACACAAACAAAATAAAACATCATATCAAACTGAACGATGAAACTCCTTTCAAGCATAGACCCAGACCTATTCACCCTCAGGACATTGAGGCTGTGAGGCAACATCTAAGGGACCTCCTTGAGGCTGGTGTCATTCGTGAATCCGAGTCGCCGTTTGCATCACCAATCGTTGTTGTCCGAAAAAAGAATGGTGACATACGACTGTGTATTGATTTCAGGAAATTGAACCTGCAAACAGTCAAAGATGCCTACGCTTTGCCTAATTTAGAAGAGTCATTTTCCGCCCTGACTGGTTCGAGATGGTTCAGTGTCCTTGACTTAAAATCAGGATATTACCAGATTGAAATGGCTGAAGCCGATAAAGCAAAGACTGCTTTCGTTACCCCGATTGGATTTTGGGAGTTCAATAGAATGCCCCAAGGAGTAACCAATGCTCCGAGTACGTTCCAGCGGTTAATGGAAAAATGTATGGGAGACCTCCATTTAAAAGACGTTTTGGTCTTTCTGGATGACCTCATTGTATTTTCGAGTTCGCTAGAAGAGCATGAGGAAAGATTGTTGCGGGTACTCAATCGTCTAAAAGACTATGGTCTAAAACTCTCTCCTGAAAAGTGCAAGTTTTTCCAGACCTCTGTACGATATCTGGGCCATATCGTTTCGGAGAAGGGTGTCGAGACAGATCCGGAAAAGACCAATACACTAAAATCCTGGCCAGTTCCAACCACACTGAAAGAGCTTAAGTCTTTTCTTGGATTTGCCGGATATTATAGGAGGTTTATCAACGGATACGCAACCATCGCAAAGCCTCTTAATGATCTTACACGTGGCTATGCATCTACCTCCAACTCCAAACCCAAGACCAATTTAGTCAAGACCCAAGACCCCAAACAGCCTTTTGGAGAGAAATGGACACCTACTTGCCAGTATGCATTCGATATGCTGATTGAAAAGTTGACCAGCTCACCCGTCCTTGGGTTCGCCAATCCAAAACTGCCATATATACTCCATACCGATGCCAGCACCACCGGGCTTGGAGCGGCACTATATCAGGAACAAGAAGGTCAGCTCAGAGTAATCGCCTACGCCAGCCGTGGCCTATCACCAAGTGAGACAAGATATCCTGCACATAAACTTGAATTCCTTGCTTTGAAGTGGAGTGTGACAGAGAAATTACACGACTACCTGTATGGGGCCAACTTTGTAGTGGTGACAGACAACAATCCACTCACCTACCTGTTGACATCGGCGAAGTTGGATGCTGCCAGTCACCGGTGGCTCGCTGCCCTGTCCACATACACTTTCAAACTGCAATATAGAGCCGGCAAACAAAATCTCGATGCTGATGCCTTGTCTCGCCGTCCCCACAGCCAACCTACTGATGTTACCTTCAGAAAGATTGGGAGCTGATCACCAAATTCACACACGAGCATGTCACAGAACCGGGTGATATAGAAGAAGTGGACGCTGAAGTTGTCTCAGCCATTTGTCATCGCTGCCTTGTCACCAGCCAGTCAATAAGTTCAACTGGAAGTCTGGTCACCCTGGTTGAATCTTTGAGCCTGTCTGCGGAAGCCATACCTGATTGTTTTACCACTGAAGCAGACCATGGGCTGCCAGTTGTTCCCTCCATATCACATTTCGATCTCGTAGAGAAGCAACGCGCTGACTCAGTTATAAGAGAAGTCATTCATCAGATGGAGACTGGAGAGAGAGTACCTCCTACAGCAAGGCACGAACTTCCAGACCTGCCACTGCTGTTGAGAGAGCTGAATCGCCTCGAGCTACGAGAAAGCATCTTGTATCGGAGGAGACGTGATGGGGAACGAGTTTCGTTCCAGCTGGTGTTGCCCGAGGAGCTGAGGTCAATCGTTCTGACAAGTCTTCATGATGACATGGGCCACATGGGCATCGAGCGAACTTTGGACCTTGTGCGCTCCCGATTCTTCTGGCCTCGCATGGCAGCTGATGTGGAGTCCAAAATTAAGACCTGTAGTCGATGTGTGAGACGCAAAGCTCTCCCAGAAAGATCTGCACCACTGGTTAACATCAAGACCACTCGCCCCCTAGAGTTGGTTTGCATGGACTATCTTTCACTTGAACCTGATCAAAGCAATACCAAAGACATCCTTGTTCTTACGGACCATTTTACAAAATTTGCTGTTGCAATTCCCACTGCAAATCAGAAGGCGAAGACTGTAGCAAAATGTTTATGGGAAAACTTTATAGTCTGCTATGGGATACCTGAACGTCTCCACACAGACCAAGGGCCTGACTTCGAGTCGAAGTTAATCCAAGAACTTTGCCAGCTCACTGGGATCGAAAAGACCAGGACCACCCCTTACCATCCTCGGGGAAATCCAGTTGAGCGATTCAACCGGACATTACTTGGTATGCTTGGGACCCTGGCGCAGAAGCAGAAGAGCAGGTGGAAGGAGTATGTGAAGCCATTAGTGCATGCTTACAACTGCACTCGGAATGATGTCACTGGCTTTACACCATACGAATTGATGTTCGGTCGCTCCCCGCGTCTTCCAGTAGACCTCGCCTTTGGGTTGCCTCTACAGCAGAACCAATCCACTTCGCACTCACAATATGTTGAGAACCTCCGGTCTCGTCTGGAAGAGGCAATGAACATAGCAATGAAGAATGCCACGAAATCAGGTGAAAGGAACAAAGTTCGTTTCGACAAACGAGTCACACCGTCATGTTTAAAGGAAGGAGACAGAGTCCTCGTCCGCAATGTCAGGCTTCGAGGCAAGCACAAGCTCGAAGACAAATGGGAGCAAGACATTTACATCGTCTTGAAGCGAGCTGGAGATTTGCCTGTGTATACTGTGCGTCCAGAGACAAAAGATGGGCCAACTCGCACACTACATCGGGATCTCCTTCTTCCATGTCCCTTCTTGACAGACAGTGATGACAATGACCCTTTACCAAATACTCCACCACGTCGCCCTGAAACACGAAGTCAGAAACCAGCTATCACTGATTCTAATGAAGACCCAGATGAAGAGGAGGAATGGGAGTTGCCTCAAGCTCGGATTCAGCCAACCTCATTCACCTTTGAACGTGCATGTCCAGCTGTAACCAGTCTACTGCCTCAAACTAGTCTTACACCTATGTCTACAATTGACGATTCTGAGAACCCTGTTGAACCTGTGCTTTCATCCTCGCAACCAAACCTACCCACCGATGAAATTACCAATTTACCTGAAATTGGGGATACCTCTGCCAAGTCCGAAGCTTCTCTATCTATAAGAAAAGAACCTGAGCGTAGCGAAGGATCCCCACCTGCAGGAGTGCAACCTACCTGTGCTACGCCAAACCCATCTGAGGAACCAGAGCTCCCTGGCCAAGCAGAGGCATCACCCAGCCTAAATGAGCCATTGCTCAGTCCAACTGAAGTACCCATTGAAACACCAACCTCACCTAATACTGTTGAATCTGGATTCCGTCCGACGCTCTAGTCGGCAACGTCACCCGCCCAATCGCTTGCAGTACTCCACGTTGGGCCAACCCCTTATTTCTGTAGTGCAAACCCTTTTTCATGGTTTAATTGACGCTTATAGCGATGTGTTGACTGCCTCTCCAGCTACCAACCCTTCACGTTCCCGTGTTTGCGATGTTTAGCATGCACCGGGAGTTGCATGGGTTAAAGGGGGGAGGGTGTAACCCCGGTGGAAAAACCATAATAGTATTCTAAGCTCCAAGCGTAATTACGTCATTGCCTGCGTGACTGTGTCACCCAGTCACGTTACCATGCGCGGGCCAATCAGTGCGCCATATAACCCGGTAGTGACAGGCTGCCGGTAGAGAGAGAACAGGGCGCGCTGTGGGAAAGCTGCTTGGAGGTACGTTTAATCGCCGTTTACCGCTGTTTGGTCGTATCATGCAATTGTACCGCCTTTAATCATTGTCGAACTGTAGGAGCCGACCACCGATGCAGGCAGATTCACAATTGAAGCCGTGAACAAGAAAAAACTACTGGACTGGTGAGTTAGCGTAGCACTCATTCATGGACAGCATAGCCTAGCCTAGCCGCTTCCATCTGTTTGTATGGAGCGGTTAGCCTGTGACTTTTATGCCCGTTTTCCAAATGTCTATTGTGGAATTAATGTCGTATATTCAGGGAATTACTTGCTGCTCTGTTTGTGCCAATTCATGCACTTTTATGGCCCAAACCGGATAGTTGTTTGGTGCTCAGTTTACAGTATATTTGACGCACTTTAAAGATACACTACGTAGTACTATAGAATCACATCATTGATGTAATTATTAACTTGAATTGCTAGCAACTTGAATTATTTATTGTACAATTAGAAACATTGATTATGTATATTTATTATATGCACATCCAACTTTACACTGGTCCTGTTCAACTTTTATTCAGGCCAGGTGCCCCGTTCTGGCTTCATCCTGGATGGATGGTGAGCTAACCCGGAATCTGGACATAAGAGCTACTCAAGCATCTTCACCTCGTCGGTGCTCCACTTCCCTTGTTCTCTGGTCGGCTGGTAGGAGGCTGTCCACCAGCCGCTCTCTGTTTTTTCTCTGGTTTTCACTTTACCAGTGACTGACCCGTACCCTCACTCACTATTGGATTACCCATTTTCAACTCTCCCGTTGAACACGAGGGCGTTCTTAAGGAACAATATAAACACAGACTATTGATTGCACTGCATTTGTGTGATAAACACATTATATATTTTTGTATTTGCACTTTTCATATTGTATCCTATTGTCTTGTTCTCAAATGGCCATTTGTTGTATATAGTTGTGTATATAGTTCGTATTAATATATGGTACCATCCAAGCAACCATCAGTCTCTCTCCACTCCTTGAGCCGAGTCTATATCTTCTGGTGTCCAGCCCATATCACTATACATTACCATTACTGTCAATACCACTGTAGTGACACACTTGCTACACTTAGTTTAGTCCTGGTTTTGTCCTGGTTTAGTCCTGGTTTAGTCTTAGTTTAGTCCTGGTTTAATCCTGGTTTAGTCTTTGTTTAGTCCTGGTTTTGTCCTGGTTTAGTCCTGGTTTAGTCT
This sequence comes from Paratrypauchen microcephalus, assembly GCA_036785185.1. Lineage (NCBI taxonomy): Eukaryota > Metazoa > Chordata > Actinopteri > Gobiiformes > Gobiidae > Paratrypauchen > Paratrypauchen microcephalus. The sequence continues at coordinate 874,524 of JAVJIX010000259.1, forward strand.
TAGTTTAGTCCTGGTTTAGTCTTAGTTTAGTCCCGGTTTAGTCCATGGAGATTTTGTTGTTTTGTCTGGAATGTTCCACAGTATGGCATTAAACCTTTCTATCTCCATGGAGACCAAACCAGACCAAGTTCCAGCTCAGATCTGTGGAGAGTCGTCCCCGCTCAGTCAGAATGTTTGTTTTTCTCGGTATTTCTGAGCTCTAAAACCACCTGTGATTGAATAAATGTAAAGTAGAGCTGTTTAAAGTCACACTGTGGAACATTCTAGGCAGAGAAATGACGTATCCATAGAAACAAGAGTTTTATAAAATGTTACACAACCTTAGTAACCCTCTCCCACGTTGTTTTTTATTTCAGGAATGTTAAATCTGTCCGGCTTTAATGAGACGAGAGCGACAGAAGGACGATAATAATAATAATAACGTGTTGTTGGTTGCCATGGCGATGGGCCACCTGCGAGGGGGGCGGGGTCAGGTGAATGAAAAATGACAAATTAAACACAGTGATTTCAGAACGGCTTTTGGAACTTTTCAGAACAGAAGTGTGTAATTTCACAATGACAAGTTAATGTGAGACGTTTTATTTCTGGAGCGGAGCTGACACACGATCGAACAGACGACAATCCGGAGAAATGATCAATTATTTAGGATCATTCTACTTTTAGACAGAATATTGATCGTTTTCAGTTAGGGGAGTCCAAACTATGTTCAAAAAGGGACACAGGTCAAAACATACAAACCTGAGGGTAACATGAGGGCAACATGAGGGCAACATGAGGACAACATGAGGACAACATGAGGGCGACATGAGGGCGACATGAGGACAACATGAGGGCCGACTGAGGGCAACATGAGGGCAACATGAGGGCAACATGAGGGCCACATGAGGGCAACATGAGGGCAACATGAGGGCCACATGAGGGCAACATGAGGGCCACATGAGGGTCACATGAGGGCAACATGAGGGCCGACTGAGGGCAACATGAGGGCAACATGAGGGCAACATGAGGGCAACATGAGGGCCACATGAGGGCAACATGAGGGCCGACTGAGGGCAACATGAGGGCAACATGAGGGCAACATGAGGGCCGACTGAGGGCAACATGAGGGCAACATGAGGGCCACATGAGGGCAACATGAGGGCAACATGAGGGCCACATGAGGGCAACATGAGGGCAACATGAGGACAACATGAGGGCCACATGAGGGTCACATGAAGGCCGACTGAGGGCAACATGAGGGCCGACTGAGGGCAACATGAGGGCCGACTGAGGGCAACATGAGGGTCGACTGAGGGCAACATGAGGGTCGACTGAGGGCAACATGAGGGCGACATGAGGGCAACATGAGGGTCGACTGAGGGCGACATGAGGGCAACATGAGGGTCGACTGAGGGCAACATGAGGGCAACATGAGGGCCGACTGAGGGCAACATGAGGGTCACATGAGGGCAACATGAGGGCCGACTGAGGGCAACATGAGGGCAACATGAGGGCCGACTGAGGGCAACATGAGGGCAACATGAGGGCAACATGAGGGTCGACTGAGGGCAACATGAGGGCAACATGAGGGCAACATGAGGGCAACATGAAGGCAACATGAGGGCCGACTAAGGGCAACATGAGGGTCACATGAGGGCTGACTGAGGGCAACATGAGGGCGACATGAGGGCAACATGAGGGCAACATGAGGGCAACATGAGGGCCGACTGAGGGCAACATGAGGGCAACATGAAGGCAACATGAGGGCAACATGAGGGCAACATGAGGGCCGACTGAGGGCAACATGAGGGCAACATGAGGGCAACATGAGGGCAACATGAGGGCAACATGAGGGCCGACTGAGGGCAACATGAGGGCAACATCAGGGCCACATGAGGGCAACATGAGGGCAACATGAGGGCCGACTGAGGGCAACATGAGGGCAACATGAAGGCAACATGAGGGCAACATGAGGGCAACATGAGGGCAACATGAAGGCAACATGAGGGCAACATGAGGGCAACATGAAGGCAACATGAGGGCAACATGAGGGCAACATGAGGGCAACATGAAGGCAACATGAAGGCAACATGAGGGCAACATGAGGGCAACATGAGGGCAACATGAAGGCAACATGAGGGCAACATGAGGGCAACATGAGGGCAACATGTGGGCAACATGAGGGCCGACTAAGGGCAACATGAGGGCCGACTAAGGGCAACATGAGGGCTGACTGAGGGTAACATGAGGGCGACATGAGGGCAACATGAGGGCAACATGAGGGCAACATGAGGGCAACATGAAGGCAACATGAGGGCAACATGAGGGCAACATGAGGGCAACATGAGGGCCGACTGAGGGCAACATGAGGGCTGACTGAGGGCAACATGAGGGCGACATGAGGGCAACATGAGGGCATCATGAGGGCAACATGAGGGCAACATGAGGGCAACATGAGGGCCGACTGAGGGCAACATGAGGGCAACATGAGGGCAACATGAGGGCAACATGAGGGCAACATGAGGGCAACATGAGGGCCGACTGAGGGCAACATGAGGGCAACATGAGGGCAACATGAGGGCAACATGAGGGCAACATGAGGGCAACATGAGGGCAACATGAGGGCCGACTGAGGGCGACATGAGGGCAACATCAGGGCCACATGAGGGCAACATGAGGGCAACATGAGGGCCGACTGAGGGCAACATGAGGGCAACATGAGGGCAACATGAGGGCCGACTGAGGGCAACATGAGGGCAACATGAGGGCAACATCAGGGCCGACTGAGGGCAACATGAGGGCCACCTGAGGGCAACATGAGGGCAACATGAGGGCCACCTGAGGGCAACATGAGGGCAACATGAGGGCCACCTGAGGGCAACATGAGGGCAACATGAAGGCCGACTGAGCACGACCTGAGGGCCGACTGAGGGCCGACTGAGGACAACATGAGGGCCGACTGAGGACAACATGAGGGCCACCTGAGGGCCAGAGGATCACACACTGGAGCTCAGAGGGAGATGAATCGCTCAATAACTCGGCCGATGGACAGATAGATGGATACTTTATTATCCCGAAGGAAATTAGTTTTTCAGGCAGCACAGTACAAAATATAATACATAAAATCAATTTCTATCCATTTATCGTCTCATCTCCTGTCTGCGGAGCTGTGCAGGGCTTAAAATAATCATCAGAGAAAAGAGAAAGAATGAGAGGAATGAGAGAGAAGAGAGATAATTTGTCCCTCAGTGTGGCGTTAATCTGTGAAGAACGAAATCTGCTTTTGAGACTTTTTGACCTAAAATAAACTCCAGGAACATTTGAACAAACACAATTAAAATGCCTAATTAAAGCCACAGTGTGTAACTTTCTGAAGGTGGCACATCAGCTGGCTGATTCCATGGAAACAGAAAGTTAAAAGCATAATTTGGAACATTCTCCATGGAGATATGTTTAATACCATATTGTGGAATATTATAGCCAAAGGAAGCAACATCTCCATGGAAACAAGCAGAAGCAGCGCCCAGATCCATAAGAGTCCTGGTTTAGTCCTGGTTTAATCCTGGTTTAGTCTTGGTTCAGTCTTGGTTTAGTCTTGGTTTAGTCTTGGTTTAGTCCTGGTTCAGTCCTGGTTTAGTCCTGGTTTAGTCCTGGTTCAGTCTTGATTTAGTCTTGGTTTAGTCCTGGTTTAGTCCTGGTTTAGTCTTGGTTTAGTCTTGGTTCAGTCTTGGTTTAGTCCTGGTTCAGTCTTGGTTCAGTCCTGGTTTAATCCTGGTTTAGTCCTAGTTTAGTCTTGGTTTAGTCCTGGTTTAGTCCTGGTTTAGTCCTGGTTCAGTCTTGGTTTAGTCTTGGTTCAGTCCTGGTTTAGTCCTGGTTCAGTCTTGGTTTAGTCTTGGTTTAATCCAGGTTTAGTCTTGGTTTAGTCCTGGTTTAGTCCTGGTTCAGTCATGGTTTAGTCTTGGTTTAGTCATGGTTTAGTCCTGGTTCAGTCTTGGTTTAGTCTTGGTTTAGTCTTGGTTTAGTCCAGGTTTAGTCTTGGTTTAGTCCTGGTTTAGTCCTGGTTCAGTCTTGGTTTAGTCTTGGTTCAGTCCTGGTTTAGTCCTGGTTCAGTCCAGGTTTAGGCTTGGTTTAATCCTGGTTTAGACCTGGTTCAGTCCTGGTTTAATCTTGGTTTAGTCCTGGTTCAGTCTTGGTTTAGTCTTGGTTTAGTCCAGGTTTAATTGTGGTTTAGTCCTAGTTTAGTCTTGGTTTAGTCCTGGTTTAGTCCTGATTTAGTCCAGGTTTAATCCTGGTTTAATTCTGGTTTAGTCCTAGTTTAGTCTTGGTTTAGTCCTGGTTTAGTCCTGGTTTAGCCTTAGTGTTTTAGTCTTAATTTAGTCCTGGTTTAGTCTTGGTTTAGTCCTGGTTTAGTCCAGGTTTAATCCTGGTTCAATTCTGGTTTAGTCCTGGTTTAGTCCTGGTTTAATCCTGGTTTAGTCCTAGTTTAGTCTTGGTTTAGTCCTGGTTCAGTCTTGGTTTAGTCTTGGTTTAGTCTTGGTTCAGTCTTGGTTTAGTCCTGGTTTAGTCCTGGTTTAGCCTTAGTGTTTTAGTCTTAATTTAGTCCTGGTTTAGTCTTAGTCCTGGTTTAGACCTGGTTTAGTTCTCCTCCAGGTCAGGAGTCAGGTTTGTGGAGATGCAAGCCATCTCATACTAAGAACACATGTTTTTTAGTCTATTCTTGGCAAAAAGGTTCCATAGTGTGTCTTTAATACTGTGTACATTTATCCTGCTGGTTTGTGTGTGATATAAATAAAAATACAACTTCACATTTCCAGGATTGTTACAACAAAGACACAGAATCATTTCACAGTTTTTCAGTATTTGAGACTTTTATTTGCAAACAGGAAACACTGAAAACAGAAGAATCATAACAAATGAAACAGATGTGAAGTTGTGATTTTCGTCTGTGTTTGTGGAGGTGAAGAGCGCCGCTGATTAAAACTGGTTTGAGAAATTATTCGCCAGAAAAATGACAAATTTTAAAGTCATTATGAAACCTCAAATCACCGAAATCCTTCAGAACCTATTTTAAAAAACACATTTGGATAAAAAATGATGTGCATGTAATTAAAGCTCCGGCAACAACAGATGAGTCCTGTTTTACACTGGCAGTTTAGACCTGGTTTAGTCTTAGTTTAGACCTGGTTTAGTCCTGGTTTAGAACTAATTTAGACTTTGTTTAGTTCGTGTTTCAGTTCTGGTTTAAACCTGGTTTAGTCTTGGTTTAGTCCTGGTTTAGTCTCAGTTTAGTCCTGTTTTAGTCCTGTTTTAGTCCAGGTTTAGTTCTAGGTTAAGACCTTGTTTAAACCTTGTTTAGACCTGGGTTAGTCCTGGTTTAGTTCTGGTTTAGTCTTAGTTTAGTCTCAGTTTAGTCCTGGTTTAGACCAGGTTTAAACCAGGACTAAAGTGAGGCTAAACTAAGACTACTGGTTTAGTCTTAGTTTAAACTGCTTAGTTTAAGACTAAACCAGTAGTCTTAGTTTAGTCTCAGTTTAGTCCTGGTTTAGGCCTTGTTTAGTCCTGGTATAGTCCTTGTTTAGTCCTGGTTTATTCCTGGTTCAGTCTTACTTTACTCCTGGTTTAGTCCAAGTTTCGTCCTGGTTTCGTCCTTCTTTAGTCCCTTTTTAGCCCTTGTTTAGACCTGGTTTAGTCTTGGTTTAGTCCTGGTTTAGTCCAGGTTTATTCTAGGTTTAGTCCTGGTTTAGTCCTGGTTTAAACCTGGTGTAGTCAAAGTTTAGTCCAGGTTTAGTCCTGGTTTAGTCCTGGTTTAGTCCTGGTTTAGACCTGGTTTAGTCCAAGTTTAGTCCTGGTTTAGTCCTGGTTTAGTCCTGGTTTAGTCCTGGTTTAGTATTGGTTTAGACCTGGTTTAGACCTGGTTTAGACCTGGTTCAGTTCAGGTTTAGTCCTGGTTTAGTCCTGGTTTAGACCTGGTTTAGTTCAGGTTTAGTTCAGGTTTATACCTGGTTTTGTCCTGGTTTTGTCCAGGTTTAGTTCAGGTTTAGTTCAGGTTTAGTCCTGGTTTAGTCCTGGTTTAGTCCTGGTTTAGTCCTGGTTTAGACCTGGTTTAGTCCCGGTTTAGTCCTGGTTTAGACCTGGTTTAGTCCTGGTTTAGTCCTGGTTTAGTCCTGGTTTAGTCCTGATTTAGACCTGGTTTAGTCCTGATTTAGTCCTGGTTTAGACCTGGTTTAGACCTGGTTTAGTCCTGATTTAGTCCTGATTTAGTCCTGGTTTAGTCCTGGTTTAGTCCTGATTTAGTCCTGATTTAGTCCTGGTTTAGTCCTGGTTTAGTCCTGGTTTAGACCTGGTTTAGACCTGGTTTAGACCTGGTTTAGTCCTGGTTTAGTCCTGGTTTAGTCCTGGTTTAGTCCTGGTTTAGTCCTGGTTTAGTCCTGATTTAGACCTGGTTTAGTCCTGATTTAGTCCTGATTTAGACCTGGTTTAGTTCTGGTTTAGTCCTGGTTTAGACCTGGTTTAGTCCTGATTTAGTCCTGGTTTAGACCTGGTTTAGTCCCGGTTTAGTCCTGGTTTAGTCCTGGTTTAGTCCTGGTTTAGTCCTGGTTTAGTCCTGGTTTAGTCCTGGTTTAGTCCTGATTTAGTCCTGATTTAGTCCTGGTTTAGACCTGGTTTAGACCTGGTTTAGTCCTGGTTTAGACCTGGTTTAGTCCTGGTTTAGTCCTGGTTTAGTCCTGGTTTAGTCCTGGTTTAGACCTGGTTTAGTCCTGGTTTAGTCCTGGTTTAGACCTGGTTTAGTCCTGATTTAGTCCTGGTTTAGACCTGGTTTAGTCCTGATTTATTCCTGGTTTAGACCTGGTTTAGTCCTGGTTTAGACCTGGTTTAGTCCTGGTTTAGTCCTGGTTTAGACCTGGTTTAGTCCTGATTTAGTCCTGGTTTAGACCTGGTTTAGTCCCGGTTTAGTCCTGGTTTAGTCCTGGTTTAGTCCTGGTTTAGTCCTGATTTAGACCTGGTTTAGTCCTGATTTAGTCCTGATTTAGACCTGGTTTAGTCCTGGTTTAGACCTGGTTTAGTCCTGGTTTAGACCTGATTTAGACCTGGTTTAGTCCTGATTTAGTCCTGGTTTAGTCCTGGTTTAGTCCTGATTTAGACCTGGTTTAGTCCTGATTTAGTCCTGATTTAGACCTGGTTTAGTCCTGGTTTAGACCTGGTTTAGTCCTGATTTAGTCATGATTTAGACCTGGTTTAGTCCTGGTTTAGACCTGGTTTAGTCCTGGTTTAGACCTGGTTTAGTCCTGGTTTAGTCCTGATTTAGACCTGGTTTAGTCCTGATTTAGTCCTGATTTAGACCTGGTTTAGTCCTGGTTTAGACCTGGTTTAGTCCTGATTTAGACCTGGTTTAGTCCTGATTTAGTCATGATTTAGACCTGGTTTAGTCCTGGTTTAGACCTGGTTTAGTCCTGGTTTAGACCTGGTTTAGTCCTGGTTTAGTCCTGATTTAGACCTGGTTTAGTCCTGATTTAGTCATGATTTTGACCTGGTTTAGTCCTGGTTTAGACCTGATTTAGACCTGGTTTAGTCCTGATTTAGTCCTGGTTTAGTCCTGGTTTAGTCCTGATTTAGACCTGGTTTAGTCCTGATTTAGTCCTAATTTAGACCTGGTTTAGTCCTGGTTTAGTCCCTGTAGTATATCTCAGTTGAATAAAGTCCATATTGAATCAGTTTCTAGTGTAAACAGAAGATTCTGTGTGTGCAGATTTCTCTCCTCCGCTCACATTCTTCCTCTTTCACATATCCACACACTGGTTATAGAAACGACATCGCTAACCCGATAGCCGCTAGCTCCATCGATTCTGACTCCAGAGATTCAACCTTCTTACCGTATCTCAGTGGAGGCAGCTATAGGCTACATTACAGCTCAGATCTGTGGAGAGTCACCCCTATTCACAGAAGGAATTATTGTATTTTTGAGCAACAGAAACTCCCATAATGAATAAACGCTTGACAGATGTGTTTAATGTCATACCATGGAATATTCCAGGCAAAGCAATAGCATCTCCATGGAGACCAGCAGGTTTTAGATGATGCTGAAGCGTGAATCTGGTTTCAGTGTTACAGTACAGATCTGTAATTAAAAACGACGAACCAAATTATAATTGTTGTGTGCACTGGGGGGAGGGGGCGGAGCCACGACCATCACAAACGAGTTTAATGGGAACAGGCTCAGGAGGCTAACGCAGCTAATGCTAATCTGTGTTTGTTTATGTTCGTTTCCCCGGTGACTCTAAGGGACTCGAACCTGTTTACACACTGATTATAAAGTGTTTTGTTGTCCGAAATGTGCGCATAAGCTCATGATGGTGGATAATTAGGACACTCTGAACCCAGATGGGAAGAACTTTGGACCACTGCAAACTGTTTAAAATGAGCTAGTTCTTTTGTTTTCATGGTTTTAAGACAATAAAAATCAGGTAGCGCCTTTAAATGACTTATATTTCACAAAACTGACTCTTTAAAGGGATATGCCACCCCCAGGTCAAATTTGGGCATCTCCCCACAGTCCAGAGACTAAAATAAGTGGTGAAAAGCGTTTTCCTGCTCACCCAGCCATTGTCCGAGTCTGTCGCCACTGACCGCCGCGGTATCTGGTGCTCCTCCGCCTTAGACTGGAGTCTAACGTAGCCAGAGAAAGATTTCGGCCAAAAGGAATTAATTTGCTCAATGCGTTTCCCAATTACTTTGTGTGTAGTGCGCATTCATATCGAGTGCAAATAAATGTGCAAATCAACACGGAGAGCTTGCCTTGGTCATTTTGGGTAGGAACTATTTTCCAGTGCGTAAGAATACAGTCGTATCACGCACCACGTTGTGCAACAGGGGAACTCCCTTCCCGGTGCGTAACTGGGATTCCCCTGGTAGCGTACTGCGTGATACGGCTGTATTCTTACGCACTGGAAAATAGTTCCCACCCAAAATGACCAAGGCAAGCTCTCCGTGTTGATTTGCACATTTATTTGCACTCGATATGAATGCGCACTACACAGAAAGTAATTGGGAAACGCATCGAGCAAATTAATTCCTTTTGGCCGAAATCTTTCTCTGGCGACGTTAGACTCCAGTCTAAGGCGGAGGAGCACCAGATACCGCGGCGGTCAGTGGCGACAGACTCGGACAATGGCTGGGTGAGCAGGAAAACGCTTTCCACCACTTATTTTAGTCTCTGGACTGTGGGGAGATGCCCAAATTTGACCTGGGGGTGGCATATCCCTTTAAGTCGTGTTTAATGTTTTCTCCTCAAAAACCCCTGGAGTTGTGTTTTGTTTCATTCACACGTTTGATTGTTTTTTTATTAGTCTGTCTACATCTCCAAAGCTCAAAATGCTACAAAAGCACTCAAGAATTACTCAATTTTGTCATTTAATTCCTGGTTTAGTCTTATTTTAGTCCTGTTTTAGACCTGGTTTAGACCTGGTTTAGACCTGGTTTAGAACTGGTTTAGACCCGATTAAGTCCAGCTTTAGTTTTTGGTTTAGGCCTGTTTTAGACCTGGTTTAGTCCTGGGTCCGTCCTGGTTTAGGTCTGGTTTAGTCCTGGTTTAGTCCTGGTTTACTTTTGGTTTAGTTCCTGGTTCAGTCCTGGTTTAGTCCTGGTTTAGTACCTGGCTTAGTCCTGTTTTTAGTCCTGGTTTAGTACCTGGCTTAGTCCTGGTTTACTTTTAGTTTAGTTCCTGGTTCAGTCCTGGGTTAGTACCTGGTTTAGTCCTGGTTTAGTCCTGATTTCATCCTGGTATAGCCCTCGTTTAATACCTTGTTTAGTCTTAGTTTAGTATCTGTATCTGCTCCTCTCTCGCTCTCTGCCCCTCTTTCTACCCCTCTCTCTCTCTGCCCATCTCTCTCTCTGCCCCCCTTTCTCTGCCCCTCAGTCTCTGCCCCTCTCTTTCTGCCACTCTTTCTACCCTTCTCTCTCTGCCCTCTCTCCCTCTATGCTCCTCTCTTTCTGCCTCTCTCTCTGCCCTCTCTTGTATCTGCCCTCTCTCTTTCCCTCTCTCTTTCTGCCCCTCTCTTTCTGCCTTCTCTCTTTCTGCCCCTCTCTTTCTGCCCCTCTCTCTCTTTCTGCCCCTCTCTCTCTGCCCCCTCTCTTTCTGCCCCTCTCTTTCTGCCCCTCTCTTTCTGCCCCCTCTCTTTCTGCCCCTCTCTCTCTCTTTCTGCCCCTCTCTTTCTGCCCCCCTCTCTTTCTGCCCCTCTCTTTCTGCTCCTCTCTCTCTGCCCCTCTCTTTCTGCCCCTCTCTTTCTGCCCCTCTCTCCTGCCCCTCTCTTTCTGCCCCCTCTCTCTTTCTGCCCCTCTCTTTCTGCCCCTCTCTCTCTTTCTGCCCCTCTCTTTCTGCTCCTCTCTCTCTGCCCCTCTCTTTCTGCCCCTCTCTTTCTGCTCCTCTCTTTCTGCTCCTCTCTCTCTGCCCCTCTCTTTCTGCCTCTCTTTTTCTGCTCCTCTCTCTCTGCCCCTCTCTTTCTGCCCCTCTCTTTCTGCCCCTCTCTTTCTGCCCCTCTCTTTCTGCCTCTCTTTTTCTGCCCCTCTCTCTCTGCCCCTCTCTCCTGCCCCTCTCTCTCTTTCTGCCCCTCTCTCTTTCTGCCCCTCTCTTTCTGCTCCTCTCTTTCTGCCCCTCTCTCTCTGCTCCTCTCTTTCTGCCTCTCTCTCTTTCCCTCTCTCTCTCCCTCTCTCTCTGCCCTCTCTTGTATCTGCCCCTCTCTTTCTGCCCCTCTCTCTCTCCCTCTCTCTGCCCTCTCTTGTATCTGCCCCTCTCTTTCTGCCCCTCTCTCTTTCCCTCTCTCTCTCTCTGTGCCCCTCTGGGTTTTGTTGTGACAGGCTCCATGTTTTAAATGTCACTGGTGTTAGCTAAAATGCTACAAACGCCTGATCCGCGTCATCGCTGAACTCGCCGAAAAATCAACTGAAATTCTTGTTTTTTATTTATTTTTTATTCTTGATTTGAGTATAATTATTTTTAAAAATGTAAAAGTTATTTCACAAGGGCAAATGAGCCAAATAAAAGTCCCGCAGTGTCCCTTTAACTCCCAGGTGACAGATTTGACAGTGTCGGGTAAAGAGCGCCGCGCCTCCTCTCGTCTCTGGAGGCCATTTTGTTTCCCCGTCTCTCTCGTAAAGGTCAGCGACACGTGAGGACGGCGGCGGTCAGATCTTCAACGTGTTCACCGGTCCCGGAGGAGAAGAGAGAGGGAAGAGAAGAGAGAGAGAGAGGAGAGAGAAGAGAGAGAGGAGAGAAGAGAAGAGAGAGAGAGGAGAGGAGAGAGAAGAGAGAGAGAAAGAGAGAGAGAGAGAGAGAGAGGAGAGAGAGAGAGAGAGAGAGAGAGAGAGAGAGAGAGAGAGGAGAGAGAAGAGAGAGGAGAGAGAGAGAGAAGAGAGAGAGAGAGAGGAGAGAGGAGAGAAAGAAGAGAGAGAGAGGAGAGAGAAGAGAGAGAGGAGAGGAGAAGAGAGAGAGGAGAGAAGAGAAGAGAGAGAGGAGAGGGGAGAGAGAAGAGAGAGAGGAGAGAAGAGAGCAGAGAGAGAGGAGAGAGAAGAGAGAGAAGAGAAGAGAGAGGAGAGGAGAGAGAAGAGAAGAGAGAGAGGAGAGAAAGAAGAGAAGAGAGAGAGAGGAGAGGAGAGAGAAGAGAGAGAAGAGAAGAGAGAGAAGAGAAGAGGAGAGAGAGGAGAGGAGAGAGAAGAGAAGAGAGAGAGAGAGAAGACAGAGAAGAGAGAGAAGAGAGAGAAGAGAAGAGAGAGAAGAGAGAGAAGAGAAGAGAGCTGAGGGAAAGAGACAGAGAGAGAGAGAAACAGAAAGAGAGACAGAAAGAGAGGGAGAGAGAGGAGGGAAGGGCACATAGAGAGAGAGAGAAAGAGAGAGGATGGAAGGACAGAGAGAGAGAGAGAGATTTGGGGCTATAGTGACTCTGAACCCAGCTCACTACATTTGGGTCCTGTGACTCAGGCGTCTGGGTGAAAAGTTGATGTAACTTTTTTGGTTGAGGATCTGTCACCTGCTCGTTTCTATGGATACGTCAGTGCTCTGCCTGGAATGTTCCGCAGTGTGACTTTAAACAGCTCTACTTTACATTTATTCAATCACAGGTGGTTCTAGAGCTCAGAAATACTTAGAAAAACAGGAGTTCTGACTGTGAGCGGGGTCGCCTCTCCACAGATCTGACCTGGAACTTGGTCTGGTTTGGTCTCCATGGAGACAGAAAGGTGTGGACCCCTAAACAGCGCCCCCTGTAGGAAAAGAGTGGACATTAAACGCTGAATGTTCTGTGAAGAAAACAGGAACAGAAGGCAGAGCAGTAGATGAGAAAAATGAGAGAAAGGGAGTATGGGAAGAGAGAGAGAGAGAGAGAGAGAGAGAGAGAGAGAGAGAGAGAGAGAGAGAGAGAGAGAGAGAGTGGAGGAAAAGAGAGGGAGTCAGAGAGAAAGAGAGGAAATGGAGGATGGAGTTTCTGAACATCTGGGCATCTGAGGGAGAGAGCGATAAAGTGAGTGAAAAAAGAGCATCATGTGCACCAGTGAAGGAGAGAGAGAAAGAGAAAGAGAGAGAGGAGGGGAGGGCACATAGAGAGAGAGAGCGAGAGAGGAGGGGAGGGCACAGAGAGAGAGAGAGAGAGAGAGGATGGGAGGGCAGAGAGAGCGAGAGAGGAGGGGAGGGCACAGAGAGAGAGAGAGAGAGAGAGAGAGAGAGGTAGGGAGGGCAGAGAGAGAGAAAGAAAGAGAGGATGGGAGGGTAGAGAGAGAGAGGATGGGAGGGCAGAGAGAGAGAGAGAGAGGTAGGGAGGGCAGAGAGAGAGAAAGAAAGAGAGGATGGGAGGGTAGAGAGAGAGAAAGAAAGAGAGGATGGGAGGGCAGAGAGAGAGAGAGAAAGAGAGGATGGGAGGGCAGAGAGAGAAAGGATGGGAGGGCAGAGAGAGAGAGAGGATGAGAGGGCAGAGAGAGAGAGAGAAAGAGAGAGAGGATGGAAGGGCAGAGAGAGAGACAAGAGAGAGAAAGAGAGAGGATGGAAGGGCAGAGAGAGAGAGAGAGAGAAAGAGAGAGGATGGAAGGGCAGAGAGAGAGAGAGAGAATGGAAGGGCAGAGAGAGAGACAGAGAGAGACAGAGAGAGAGGATGGGAGGGCAGAGAGAGACAGAGAGAGAGAGAGAGGAGGGGAGGGCACAGAGAGACAGAGAGAGACAGAGAGAGAGAGGATGGGAGGGCAGAGAGAGAGAGAGAGAGGAGGGAGGGCACAGAGAGAGAGAGAGGGAGGGAGGGCAGAGAGAGAGAGAGAGGGAGGGAGGGGAGGGCAGAAAGAGGGAGAGGGGGAAAGGGAGAGAGATAAAAAGAGAGAGAAAGAAAAGAAGATAGACAAAGAGGGAGGGAGGGGGCAGAGAGTGAGAGGGGTGGGGATAGGGGTGGGGGGGGGTTATTGCCGTCACAGTTGACAACAACTAGCATGCTTAAATGCACTTCCTGATTCTCAGACAATTGATACTTTGCAGTGACGTCTCTCTGCGGGTGTTCTACGTGCAGGTCTATGGCGGAATGTTCACCGGTTACCACGGTGACACGACGTACACATTACCAGAAATGTTTTTAGTCCGAGCGTTCAGGGTTCTGCTCAGGAGTTCGATTTTCAGCAAAAACGTGAGAGCGACAAACTGTAGGCTAATGCTAATGCTAATGTTAACGCTAATGCTAATGCTAATGCTAGCTTCTGACGGTAATGTTATCTGAGAGGGACTCACAGTAATCTTGAAATGATCCCGAATTAAAAGACGTAACGCAATCTCCCCCTGTGTCAACCCCTGATCAATATATTGCCTTATCAGCTGATCGATTATTATTCCAGACATTCTAATGACCAAAAACGCGTCTATTCAGAATGAGAAATAGCCCCGAAGTCAGACTGTCACAACGTGGCGGGAGACGTTTCCGTTGTTTTCTCGAGATCTCGAAATAACTTTTGTTTTTTCAAGATCTCAAAATAACTGTTTTCTCGAGATTTCCAAATAACATTATCTTATGTATATAATTGTGTCTCATCTGACACAGGTCTGTTGCTCTTTGGTTGCTATTGCTTGTTCTTTTACCCTCTGTTTTTATATTGTATATTTTATTGATGAGTGAGCTATTGGACCCAAAAAAATTTCCCTTGTGGATCAATAAAGTTTGTCTAAGTCTAAGTCTAACAGTTTTGTTTTCTCAAGATCTCGAAATAACAGTTTTTTTCAAGATCTTGAAATAACTTTTTTTTTCTCAAGATCACGAATTAATTCTTGTTTTCTCGAGACCTCGAAATAACTGTTTTGTTTTTTCAAGATCTCAAAATAACTTTTGTTTTCTCGATATCTCAAAATAAGTTTTTTTTTTCGAGATCTCGAAATAACTTTTTTTCTCAAGATCTCGAAATAACATTTTTTTTAGATATCGAAATCACTGTTTTCTCAAGATCTCGAAATAACTGTTTTTTCTCAAGATCACAAATTAATTGTGTCGTTTTCTCGAGATCTCGAAATAACAGTTGTTTTTTTAGATCTCGAAATCACTGTTTTCTCAAGATCTCGACATAATTGTTTTGTTTTTTCAAGATCTCGAAATAACTTGTTTTCTCAATATCTCGAAATAACAGTTGTTGTTTTTTTCGAGATCACAAATGAATGATCTCGTTATCGCAGGATAACAAGGAAGAAACAATGTGATGAATATGGCCTCTCTGTGGACTTCCGTAAATATCTGTCCTGGGGGAGGCTCATTTCGCTCAAACCCACGAGGAGGATCATGGTGCCGTCGCTTTAATCTCCACACTGAGCGTTCTGTGTCGAATGTCTCGGTCTAACTCCATAAAACCGACGATAATTCGGAGTGAATCTGAGCGGATGTTTCACTTCCTGTTTAAAACCACCACAGGAGCTTTTCACGTTTGAATTTTTAATCTCGGTGACTCAAACCTGCGCAGCCTCAGTCATTTCTCTGCTGTCGTCCGGTTCTTTGTGGGATTGGGCTTATCGCGGGGACGGGGCGACAGGAGCGACGGGGGGGTGGTCATATCTCGGCTCCACAGGGGGGCCCAGCCTCAGAGACCCCCCCCCAGAGAGAGGGGACAGTTTGGGGCTTTGACGTGGACGGAACCTGGAGCTGATCTGTAACACGGCCTTTTAACGGGCTCATGCGTCATTTTATAACTTTAAAGGGACTTAAATTCACAAATACATCTTTTTTATTTTATATAATATTGTAATTTCTATTTTAAATGATATTATCTTCACATTTTAAAATCATATTTGATCTGTTTCTGTATTTTCTTCACTTACGGCACTTTAAAGTTAAAACATAATCAGCTGCGCGATTTACTAGAAAAAGACATTTAAACCACACTTTGGAACATATTCTTTTGGAGATATATGTTTTATAAAATACTGCGGACGGTTATAACCAAAGGAACATTTCCCTCCTTCAGGCAAAATAGGAGTCAGGTTTGTGGAGATGCAAGTGCCCCGTTCTCAGTATGGACGCACGTTTTTACTGAGGATCAGAGACGGCACCACTTCCACACCCTCTGATCTCTGGTCTGGTCTCTGGTCTCTGGTCTCTGGTCTGGTCTCTGGTCTGGTCTCTGGTCTCTGGTCTCTGGTCTGGTCTCTGGTCCGGTCTCTGGTCTGGTCTCTGGTCTCTGGTCTGGTCTCTGGTCTCTGGTCTCTGGTCTGGTCTCTGGTCTGGTCTCTGGTCTCTGGTCTCTGGTCTGGTCTCTGGTCCGGTCTCTGGTCTGGTCTCTGGTCTCTGGTCTCTGGTCTGGTCTCTGGTCTGGTCTCTGGTCTCTGGTCTGGTCTCTGGTCTCTGGTCTGGTCTCTGGTCTCTGGTCTCTGGTCTGGTCTCTGGTCTCTGGTCTGGTCTCTGGTCTGGTCTCTGGTCTGGTCTCTGGTCTCTGGTCTGGTCTCTGGTCTCTGGTCTGGTCTCTGGTCTCTGGTTTGGTCTCTGGTCTGGTCTCTGGTCTCTGGTCTTGGCTCTGGGCTCTGGTCTGGTCTCTGGTCTCTGGTCTGGTCTCTGGTCTCTGGTCTGGTCTCTGGGCTCTGGTCTGGTCTCTGGTCTGGTCTCTGGTCTCTGGTCTTGGCTCTGGGCTCTGGGGTCTCTGGTCCCTGGTCTGGTCTCTGGTCTCTGGTCTGGTCTCTGGTCTCTGGTCTCTGGTCTCTGGTCTGGTCTCTGGTCTGGTCTCTGGTCTGGTCTCTGGTCTCTGGTCTGGTCTCTGGTCTCTGGTCTGGTCTCTGGTCTGGTCTCTGGTCTCTGGTCTGGTCTCTGGTCTCTGGTTTGGTCTCTGGTCTGGTCTCTGGTCTTGGCTCTGGGCTCTGGTCTGGTCTCTGGTCTCTGGTCTGGTCTCTGGTCTCTGGTCTGGTCTCTGGGCTCTGGTCTGGTCTCTGGTCTGGTCTCTGGTCTCTGGTCTGGTCTCTGGTCTGGTCTCTGGTCTCTGGTCTTGGCTCTGGGCTCTGGGGTCTCTGGTCCCTGGTCTGGTCTCTGGTCTCTGGTCTGGTCTCTGGTCTCTGGTCTCTGGTCTCTGGTCTGGTCTCTGGTCTGGTCTCTGGTCTGGTCTCTGGTCTCTGGTCTGGTCTCTGGTCTGGTCTCTGGTCTCTGGTCTGGTCTCTGGGCTCTGGTCTCTGGTCTGGTCTCTGGTCTCTGGTCTCTGGTCTGGTCTCTGGTCTGGTCTCTGGTCTGGTCTCTGGTCTCTGGTCTGGTCTCTGGTCTCTGGTCTGGTCTCTGGTCTCTGGTCTGGTCTCTGGTCTGGTCTCTGGGCTCTGGTCTCTGGTCTGGTCTCTGGTCTCTGGTCTCTGGTCTGGTCTATGGTTTGGTCTCTGGTCTCTGGTCTGGTCTCTGGTCTCGTCTCTGGTCTCTGGTCTCTGGTCTCTGGTCTCTGGTCTCTGGTCTCTGGTCTGGTCTCTGGTCTCTGGTCTCTGGTCTGGTCTCTGGTCTCTGGTCTCTGGTCTCTGGTCTGGTCTCTGGTCTCTGGTCTGGTCTCTGGTCTCTGGTCTGGTCTCTGGTCTCTGGTCTCTGGTCTGGTCTCTGGTCTCTGGTCTGGTCTCTGGTCTCTGGTCTCTGGTCTGGTCTCTGGTCTCTGGTCTGGTCTCTGGTCTCTGGTCTGGTCTCTGGTCTCTGGTCTCTGGTCTGGTCTCTGGTCTCTGGTCTGGTCTCTGGTCTCTGGTCTGGTCTCTGGTCTGGTCTCTGGTCTCTGGTCTGGTCTCTGGTCTAGTCTCTGGTCTCTGGTCTCTGGTCTCTGGTCTCTGGTCTGGTCTCTGGTCTCTGGTCTCTGGTCTGGTCTCTGGTCTCTGGTCTGGTCTCTGGTCTCTGGTCTGGTCTCTGGTCTCTGGTTTGGTCTCTGGTCTCTTCCTGTTGTGTTTAATTGCGAGCGGTGAGCGGGGACAGAGCCGTTAGTTCCGCTGTTCCTTGAACGTCTCGTATCGATTAAACCAGAGCGGGACCGTTCTCCAGACTCCCTTTGTTTACATGATGTTTACTGGAGAATGAAGCCCAACAAATCCACACAAATGAACCTGGGACTGAACTTCAACAAGAGACTAAAGCCTGTTATCGGTGACTGACGCTTAAAGGGATCGTGCGTTTTCTTTATCGTAGTCTGTGTGGGTTTCCTTCTAAAAGTTTTGTGCGGTAACACCGGCTTACCTCTGACAGTTTGCGCTCAGCCCGGTTCTGCTCGCGTTGTGGAGCTCAGGTAATTACGTCCGGTGAGTTCGCGGGTACAGTTAATTGGGGCCAAGCACCGAAGGTGCGAGGCACCATAGTGTTTCTACTGATTCTTAAATATTATTCTTCGACCCATGGGACCCATGGCAACCCCTAGAACCGTCTGGTAAAAAGTTGTGAAATTTTGCATGCACATTCCAGCCAGTCTCCTCATTACCCACTGCAATTTATAGGTCCCCAGCCCCAACCGTCTAGTGCCACCAGCAGGTCAAAGTTGCAGGAATTTCCAGGAATTTTCAGGAATGTACTTTTGATCTGTCTTTGATGTGTCTTTGATCCAGCCGAAGTGAGCTCATATCTTGGGAACCCTTCATAGGAAGCCTGGGAGCCTGGGAAGCCTGGCTAACAGACCCTGTTAGACCCTGTTAGACCCTGTTAAACCCTGTTAGACCCTGTTAGACCCTGTTAGACCCTGTTAAACCCTGTTAGACCCTGTTAGACCCTGTTAAACCCTGTTAGACCCTGTTAGACCCTGTTAAACCCTGTTAGACCCTGTTAGACCCTGTTAAACCCTGTTAGACCCTGTTAGACCCTGTTAAACCCTGTTAGACCCTGTTAAACCCTGTCAGACCCTGTTAGACCCTGTTAAACCCTGTCAGACCCTGTCAGACCCTGTTAGACCCTGTCAGACCCTGTCAGACCCTGTTAGACCCTGTTAATCCCTGTCAGACCCTGTCAGACCCTGTTAGACCCTGTCAGACCCTGTCAGACCCTGTCAGACCCTGTCAGACCCTGTTAGACCCTGTCAGACCCTGTCAGACCCTGTTAGACCCTGTCAGACCCTGTCAGACCCTGTCAGACCCTGTTAGACCCTGTCAGACCCTGTTAAACCCTGTCAGACCCTGTTAGACCCTGTCAGACCCTGTCAGACCCTGTCAGACCCTGTCAGACCCTGTTAGACCCTGTTAGACCCTGTTAAACCCTGTATAACTTTTCTGCTTATAACTTAGCGTTTGATAGCGTCATGACAAAACGATAATACATGTTGAGGCCTACATGCACCTTCGGTGCTTGGCCCCACATTGCTGCTTGCAGCTATATTAAAGCTTGTTTTTGTTCTCAAAACAAAACATTTGTCCGAAAGGTGATATATTTGCATCCCAAACAGTTGTCCACGAAAAATCCAACAGCGTAGTTTCGCATTCGCATATCTCGTCTCGATTCGTATCACTGCGCGCCTGTTACTTATTATTAGCCTGTTCACCTTTAGCGGAAGTGAACGACGGATGTGGTCCGCCGTAAGGGAAGTTTACGAGTGAACAGGAGCTAATGTGAGCGCAGTGATACGAATCGAGACGAGATATGCGAATGCGAAACTACGCTGCTGAATTTTTCGCAGACAACTGTTTGGGATGCAAATATATCACCTTTCGGACAAATGTTTTGTTTTGAGAACAAAAACAAGCTTTATTAAATGTCCTCACTAACTTACCGGAACTACGTTCGCGAGCTACGGAACCAGAGCAGAACTGGGCCCAGACGACGTTGTCATCGGTAAGTCAGTGTTAATGGACGACACTGTTGAAGGGGACACCGTACAGATTCACATAAAAAAAAACAAAAAAAAAACGCACTATCCCTTTAAGCAGGAAATGTTTATTTACCATCAGTAACCCTAACCTGGGGGAAAGTCGAGTTTGATTTCAAAAGTAATGACCGAAAGGACGAGATCGCAGATACAAGCGACCAAAATGAGTTTCCTCCGCAGAGTGGCTGGACGCTCCCTTAGAGATAGGGTGAGGAGCTCAGTCACATGGGAGGAGCTCGGAGTAGAGCCGCCGCTCCTCCACATGGAGAGGAGCAGCTGAGGTGGCTCGGGCGTCTGTTCTGGGCATGTCCCACCGGGAGGAGGCCCTGGGGAAGACCCAGGACACGCTGGAGGGACTATGTCTCCCGGCTGGCCTGGGAACGCCTTGAGGTCCCCCCGGAGGAGCTGGGGGAAGTGTCTGGGGTGAAGGAAGTCTGGGCGTTCCTGCTTAGACTGTTGCCCCCGCGACCTGGCCCCGGATAAGAGGAAGAACATGGATGGATGAATTAAACTGGATGTACCAGATTTACTTCATCTTTCACCACAAACTCTCCACATCTGATTATCGAGTGTTTTGTGCATCACTGTGACAACTACACTTTGGTCTCTGAGAATTATAAAAGTTCTTCTAAACTCATCGTGGTGAATGATTCGGACGCTCTGAACATAGAAGAGAAGTGAGGAAGACCTTTGGACCACTGCAAACGGATGAACTGCTTTTCATGGACCATTTGGAAATATTTTAATCATAAAAAATGACGTATTTGACTCTTAAACCAGTGCAGTAATGGGAGGGCATCTGGCACACTGGGCAGGTTGTGATCTTTTGTAAAGTTTTATTTTTGCAGTGAAGTAATTTGCCGTGTTGGTGTGTGTGATTTATTTCCTGAACGCTCTTCTAAACCTGATGCCCTCCCGCCCCCGGCCTCCTGCTGGAGGTTTGTTCCAGGCCCGGGGCTCGGAGGGCACATCTGTCACCGCTCCAGCCCCACTTCAGAGCCTGAATCTGGGCCAGGTGATTAGGACGAGGGCCAGGAGCTCCAGACCTCCAGGTGAACGCTCCAACCTGACCACAGGACAGAGGGATGGAGACGGATGGAGACGGAGGAGAGGATAAAGACACAAGAGATTAGAGAGACAGAGGAGGAAGAGAAGAGAGGGAGGAGAGGGGGAAGAGTGAGAGGGAGACAGGAGAGGAGGAAAGGGAGAGGAGGAGAGAGAGAGAAGAGCAAGGAAAGGAGGAGGTAAAGTCAGAAGAGGACACAGAGAATGGGAGGAGTGGAGGAAGAGAGAGAGGAGAGAGGGAGAGGAGTGAGAGGGAGAAGAAAAAGAGAGAGAGGAGAGAGGGAGGAGAGATGGAGAAAGGGAGGAGAGAAGGAGGAGAAAGAGCAGAGCGAGCAGGGAAGAGGAGAGAGAGAGAGATTAGAGAGAGACAGAGGAGGAAGAGAAGAGAGGGAGGAGAGGCAAGTAGAGAAGGAGAGGAGGAAAGGGGGAGCAGGAGAGAGAGAGAGAGAGAAGAGCAAGGAAAGGAGGAGGTAAAGTCAGAAGAGGACACAGAGAATGGGAGGAGAGGAGAGGGAAGAAGAGAGAGAGGAGGAAGAGAAGAGAGGGAGGAGAGGGGGAAGGGTGAGAGGGAGAGAGGAGAGGAGGAAGAGAGAAGGAGAGGAGGAAAGGGGGAGGAAGAAGAGAGAGAGAAGAGCGAGGAAAGAGAGGGTAAAGAGAGAAGAGGACACAGAGAATGAGAGGAGAGGAGAGGGAAGCGGAGAGGAGGAGGAGAAAGAGAGGAGAGGAGGAAGCGGGAGGAGAGGGAAGACAGAAGAAAGGAGAGGGTAAAGTCAGAAGAGGTCACAGAATAGGAGGAGAGGAGAGGGAAGAAGAGAGAGGAAGAGCAGAGAGAGACAGAGGAGAAAGAGAGCAGGAAGAGATGGAGAAGAGGAGGGGGAGGATGAGAAAGAGGGAAGAGAGGGAGCAGACAGAGGACAAGATAGAGGAAAGGAGAGGGTATGGACAGAAGAGGACGCAGAATAGGAGGAGAGGGAGAGGAGAGGGAAGAAGAGAGAGAGGGAGGAGAGGAGAGGAGGAGGACAAAGAGAGGAGAGGGTAAAGACAGAGGAGGAAAAGAGGGGAGAGAAGAGAAAGGAAAGGAGAGGGTAAGGACAGAAGAGGGCACAGAGAATAGGAGGAGAGGAGATAATAAAGGAGAGAGAGACAGACAGAGGAGGAAGAGAAAAGGAGGCGATAAAGAGGAGGAAGGGAGTCGGGGAGGAGAGAACGAGTAAGGAGTGGGGGAGTGAAGGGAGTGAGAGAAAACAGGGTGACAGAGGAGGGAGAGAAAATGAGAGCATAAGAAAGAAGGGAATATGAAAGTGAAAAAGAGAGAGAAAGAGAGGGGGAGAAAAGGAGATAAACTGACTCAGAAGAGGCTCTCCTCCACCTGTAAACACATTTTAAACGCTCCATTTAAACCGTTTTATTCACTCACTTTATGTAAATTCTCCGGGAGACACTTCACCATCTGCCTGTCTCCATGACGATGCTTTCGCTTTGCCCGGAATGTTCCACAGGACGGCATTAAGCAATCTGTTTACGGTTTTAACACAGTAAAAACAACGTAATCATAATAAAGATCTCAAAGCACTAAAGTGTGGAACTTAAAGTGCGCCTGAGCTCATCCATCGTCATGGAAACAAGCGATAGATACGTTTGAGACAAGTTACAAGTCAGATCTGTGGAGTGGCAAGCCCCGTTTCAGTCCTTTCTCACATGTTTAGTTTGTGGACGGAGATCTTCCCCGTTTCAGCTGCTGCTCGACTCGGTGACGCGGTTTTAGAAGGAGCCGGTCTGAGTCGATTCAGGGTTAAACAAACCAGAGTCTCCTCCAGAGGCCAGCGCCGATCAGACTCACCACACAGAACCACAGCGCCCCCTAGTCCTCCTCTGACCATCTCTACTCCTCTGACCCCCTCTCTGCTCCTCTGACCCTCTCTGCTCCATCCTCTGATCTTCTCCACTGCCTCTTCTGCATCATCTGACTCTCCGCTGACCTTCTCCTCTGTTCCATCTTCTGCATCCTCTGACTCTCTCCTCTGGTCCTCTGACTCTCTCCTCTGCTCCTCTGGCCTTCCCTTCTGCACCTTCTGCATCATCTGACCCTCTCCTCTGCATCCTCTGACCTTCTTCTCTGCTCCATTTTTTGCTCCTCTGTTCATCTGACCATCTCCTCTACATATTCTGCATCCTCTGACCTTCTCCTCTGCTCCTCTGACCCTCTCCTCTGTTCATCTGACCTTCTCCTCTGCTCCTCTGACCTTCTCGTCTGCATCTTCTGACCTTCTCCTCTGACCTTCTCCTCTGCATCTTCTGACCTTCTTCTCTGACCTTCTCCACTGCATCTTCTGCATCCTCTGACTCTCTCCTCTGGTCCTCTGACCTTCTCCTCTGCTCCTCTGACCTTCTCCTCTGCATCCTCTGACCTTCTCCTCTGCTCCATTCTTTGTTCCTCTGTTCATCTGACCATCTCCTCTGCATCTTCTGCATCCTCTGACTCTCTCCTCTGTTCATCTGACCATCTTCTCTGCATCTTCTGCATCCTCTGACCCTCCCTCTGCTCCAACCTTTGCTCCTCTGCTCCTCTGACCTTCTCCTCTGCATCTTCTGCATCCTCTGACCCTCTCTCTGCGTCATCTGACCCTGTCTCTCCTCCATCCTTTGCTCCTCTGCATCCTCTAACCATCTCTTTTGCTCCTCTCCTCTGCATCCTCTGACCTTCTCTTCTGACCCTCTCCTCTCGTTCACTGTTACATGATGAGAAAACATAGAGCCTAATTAAACTGAAAACAACTCCATATCATCTCCTCCTCCTCCTCCTCCTCCTCTTTATCTCTTGTGCCTATTACAATTAGTGACCACCTTGTAATTATAATGAACGAGCTAATGGAAATGCCAGGCGAGCTCAGGTTTCTGTCTCCTTCTGTCTCGTTTGGTATTTACAGGATTTGTGTAGAAAATGCCGGAGTGGCCGGGCCCCTGGAGACCGCGGGGCCCCAGCTCGGCTCTCCGTCTGAAAACACGAGGCTGGAGAAACGCCACGCACGTTTGCAAACAAGAAGCGCTTCTATTACCCGAGCGTGATCAGTGTAACGACATAAAGGAGCCATTTGCATAAAAAACAGGAGACATAACAGGAAGTGAGATGAATACATAGAGGAGGAACGCTAAATCAGACGGACGCATTTGTGTTTGAGGAAAACGAGTCTGGTCCCGGTGGAGGTGTGATGTTTAAGCAGCTCTGGAGGTCAAAACGAGCTGTGTACTGACTAAGGCATCCTAAAAAGAGCTCATATTACACTAGTTTCTGATCAGTTCTAATGTTTCCTCATCACAAACCTGGAATATCACGGAGGCAACTTGGACTCGAACGCAACTCAAAGAACACAGTTACAGTGGTCCCTCGCTCTATCGCGGTTCACTGTCCGCGCCCTCGCTGTTTCGAAGATTTGTTTTTTTTCAATAATTTTTATAGTGTAACTTTTTTTTTTAATAGTGTAACATTGTGTTCTGTGTCCTGATTGGCTAAGAGACTGTAGACCTTTGCCGATTGATAGATGGGGGACGTGGGGAGGACCGGGACCAGAGTGGAACTAGAGCAGGACTAGACCGGGACTAGACCAGGACTAGACCGGGACTAGACCAGGACTAGACCAGGACTAGAGCAGGACTAGACCAGGACTAAACGTGGACTAAACCAGGTCTAAACCAGGACTGGACCAGGTCTAGACCTGGACTAAACCGGGACTAGACCAGGTCTAAACCAGGATTAAACCACCACGTGCCGCTCTTTGCTGGTTTCGTGCGGCTGGTTTGTGGCTCGGGCTGAGAGGACGCGGTCCGGGCGCCACGGTTCGATCTCGTGCTCGCAGCCCCGGTCGCACCGGTCGTGCTGCTCTGTCACAGATTTGACCACGATGAGGGGTGCACGTGTCGCGCACTTCTCCAAGGGGTTGGTGCGCGTCGCGTCCCGGGACGTGGCAGTGCCGTTGGATGAGCGTGGTGCTTCCTGCGGATCCAGTGATTCATGTCTCCGCGCTCCTGGCGGAGCCCCCACGCTTCACTATTAATACATTTTGTTGAAAATGTATGAATTTTTGAATGTTTAAATGAGAGAGAAATGTGGGAAAACGTTAATTCCAGTCTGAGAAAAGCGTATAATGTGTGTGGTGAGGCATTTACAGCCTTAAAACATGTAGAATAATTGTAAAATATAAAGTTGTTCTACTTCGCGGATTTCTCTTATTGCGGGTTATTTCTGGAACCTAACCCCTGCGATAAACGAGGGATTACTGTAATGCAAACGTCTTAGTCCAGATCAACAGAAAATGTGTCCGACCACGCAGAAACCCGCCACATGTCGCGATGAGGGAAACGGAGATATTCGCATTAGAAGTTGTTTTTTTTTTCAAAGTTTGTGATTTTTGATTTTTTGCAGAATGTGCAGTTGAGATCTTGAAGAAGCCTCTCCATGTTTCAGATAACAGTGTTGTCTGCTTAAAAAACATACATTTTGTCTGTGAAATTGGCTTGTTTTTCGGAAAGAATCGAGGCGTGTCTAAATTTCCATCCTACCGCTGTGGACCAATCACGTGACATTAGCGCTCTTTTGTTTTCTTTTTCCGCCTATCAGCTGTGAGCAGCTCCTGAATATGAAGCTGCAGTTCAACAGGATCCGTAACTTAAGAAATCTGTAACTTTGACTGTAAATGAAGAAGGAAGGAGTCTCTCCTCGGGACACTTGGGAAACGTTTGGACACGTCCGTTTCTCCGGAGCTCATGTACAGAACGAGATCGGATACTTTACTGCCGAAAGAGCGCGGATACGTGAATAATCGAACAACAAGGTGAGTAAGCGTCCCCGACGATGTTTGCAGGAACATATTTACTTTATAGACTTTACGACATGTTTAAATACTAATTCAG
The DNA here is from genome assembly GCA_036785185.1 of Paratrypauchen microcephalus. Lineage (NCBI taxonomy): Eukaryota > Metazoa > Chordata > Actinopteri > Gobiiformes > Gobiidae > Paratrypauchen > Paratrypauchen microcephalus. The sequence goes on from JAVJIX010000259.1 coordinate 899,757, forward strand.
CTTTCATGTGGATCACATTTCATGACGGCCGCTGCGGTCAGCAATAAACTTTAACCGGTGTGTAGCCTATTTCTGCTAGGACTTAACCGAGGACTAAAGCAGGACTAAACCAGGACTAAAGCAGGACTAAACCAGGACTAAATCAAGGCTAAAGCAGGACTAAAACAGGACTAAACCAGAACTAAAGCAGGACTAAAGCAGGACTAAAACAGGACTAAACCAGGACTACACCAGAACTAAACCAGGACTAAAGCAGGACTAAAGCAGGACTAAACCAGGACTAAAGCAGGACTAAAACAGGACTAAACCAGGACTACACCAGAACTAAACCAGGACTAAAGCAGGACTAAAGCAGGACTAAAGCAGGACTAAACCAGGACTAAAGCAGGACTAAAACAGGACTAAACCAGGACTAAAGCAGCTTCTAATTCTGACCTTTCCTGAATGTAAACTCCACAGTGATGTCAGTGATGTCCTGCAGATGAGTTCTGAAGACCTGGACTACAGAATCTTTAATGTGGAATTTCTCAGATTGTCGTTTTCACAATGTGCTGCTTTCAAATGGCCACAAATTCTTCAAATGTTCTCAGATTTCCATGTGTAAGGCATCGTTGGAAAGCTCAGAATCTACACTTTCAGAATCTGTGAATAACTCAAAATGCCTCAGGGACGACTTGTGTCTGGTTTTGCTGCAGCTGGTCACAAATGTCCTTCTATAGTACAGACCAGAATTTCAAAATAAAAAACTGGGATGTCCTTGGTTTTTTGGTGGTTGGTAATAACTAAATTGTGAAACCAGTGCGTAATTAATGAAAATTGTTATGTGCTCATTAATGACTAATGTGTGAGTCAGTAAAGGCACATTTTCTTTGTGTTTTGGTCATTTTTAAGCTGATTTTCTGTATTTTAATTAACCAAATTACAATTTATGCTCCTGAAGAATGGGTCAAATGCAGAGAAATAATTTCCCTATGGGGATGAATAAAGCGTGTTTTCTTCTTCTTTTTCTTCTTCTTCTTCTTATGCCTCTCTTTACTGTCGGCGGGGGTGCGCGTTCTATCGAAAGACGACCAAGATTCAAAAAGTTGAAATTAACCAAAAAATGTTTCCCCTAAGAAAAAAGTCTAATACAGAACTCTGGGAAGGCCTGGACTAGTAATCGGGCATACCGGGCATTTTCCCGGTGGGCCGACAGTCCTCGGGGCCAATGCTGTTGTTGTTGGTTTTTTTACTCAGACCGACCCACAATTTAGAGGAGGCGTCCCATTGGTCCATCTTCAATACAGACAGTGGACTAAACCAATCAGGATATAGAAGCTCACGAGAGCGGTCCCGCCCCTTTCTCTGCACTGATCCCGACAGTTTCAGTGTTGAGGTGGAAACATGGAGAAGCGGCAGAAAGGGGGTGTGGAGAAGTTAGGGGATAAAATATTTTAAAAATCTCACTATAGACACTGCAAAATGTTCTAAAATAACAGACATATTCTCTGGAGGGGCTGGAGCCTCCACGTCCTCTGCAGCCCAGGCTGAAGGTGGACAGGGAACCCGAGGGAACCCGAGAGAACCCGAGGGAACCCAAGGGAACCCGAGGGAACCCGAGAGAACCTGAGGGAACCCGAGGGAACCCGAGGGAAACTGAGAGAACCCGAGAGAACCCGAGGGACAAAGTGACCAGGGAAGTGTGGCACAGGCACAGCAGGTCAGCAGGTAGTAATGTCAGGATAATACTGGGACTTTTAGGTGATGGACAGGCATGAAAATCGCTCACCTTTCTGCGAAATTCGCTGTTTTGAAGCCAAAACAGGTGACCTACATGAATCATGTAAATTCATTTTTTATTTTTTTTTAATGCTTTGTTTCCACTGGAATTTCACCTGGGGTGCCTGACCTTGTGTGCAAGATAAATTTTAAATAAACTGCAGCCTGAAGTGACCCAAATCCAAATACGTTGTAAAATAAAAAACAAATTGAGCATTAAGATTCAAAGCTTTTATTGTCATACACAGTAGTCAAGTTGTAAAATGAAACCAGGGGGGATGGTGGAATTTTTCATTTATGTGACATATTTTCCGGGGGAAGGGGGTGCGAGTGAACAATTTTTCCCGAGGAGCGGGGGGGAAGGGGGGGGGGGGTGAATTTTTTCGCTGAAAACGCGCGGTGCCTGCATTATCTGGGCACAGAAGCACTGTGCGCTGCGCTTGAATTGCGTGAGACTTGAGAGCCCTGCGCGGCTCGCTCACAGCTGATCGGCGAACATGCGCAAACAGGCGGTAATCGTCATGATTGGCGGGAGCGCTATCGGTGCGTAATTATGCTGCAACATGATTGGAAGCTGGAGCGCAGTTCGGCCCATGATTGGCTCTTCGCACTGGCTATTTTGACTTAAAGACGGCGAATTTTGCCAAAAGGTGAGGGATTTTCATGCGTGATTGATAAAATGCCACAAGGGATAGAAGAAGGGATGACTGTTTTAGAAGAGGGATGATTTTGACTATTTTTTCCCACAGGGGGGATGCCATCCCCCCTCAACTCGAGTACTGGTCATACACACAGTTTCCCTGCACAATGAAATTCTTACATATACATCTTATCCATCTTAAACCCTGCAGTCTGAACATAGCCTAAGAAACATTTATCAGTATAAGCATTGAAACAGTTGTATGCTCCAAATAATACAGAAATAGACGACCTCAGTGTTGATATAAGCGTGTGCACCTGAAAAGCTTTATTAATTTGACATTTCTTCAGAAGTTATCAGATTGGTCAAAAATAGGGACACCTGGGACATTTCTAGTATAAAACTGGGACAAAATCAGTGGTTTTGGATAAATCTGCAGGGACAGCGGGGACAGGGCTCAAAACTGGGACTGTCCCGGGGAAATAGGGACGCTCTATTCTATAGGTAATGCTTGATATGATAAATCAGGCTGATAAACAATAAAGGAATTTATGATTGTATTATGTGAACTAAAATATCCTCCAAAACTGGGAAATTCTCTAACGGCTTGGGAATAAACTCAGAAACAGGTTGTTCAAACAGGGGAATAATGCTTCAGACTTCAGATTCAGTTTCAGATACAGAGCCTGGTCAACGATCGAGCGAAGACTGAACGAACAGACGGAGTTTATATAGAGACTGCCCCGGGATCATTAGGGAGTGAGTGGCAGCTGTAGGAAAGACGAGGAGGAAGCAAAAGGACCGGAACAGACTGGGAAATGGAGCTGGACTGGGGAAAAACATGTAAACAAAAGACAGAACTGTGACATGGAGTTGTGTTTTGTTTTCATTCGCACGTTTAAAGGTCCCATGGCATGAAATTTTCACTTTCTGAGGTTTTTGAACGTTCATGTGAGCTCCCCTACCCTGTTTAGCCCCCCCCCCCATGGTTAAAAGTTGTGAAATGTCTAAACTGAGCATTTGCGATCCTTTTCTGCGTTAGAAAAAATCAGAGCTCAAACGGACGATTTTGAACAAGGAAACTTATTGACGTCAGATCGAAAAAAGAAATGCAAATGCAGTTCCACCCCCGTCTGTCTGTACTCAGCGTCTCTGTAAATCACGCCCAGAGAGTTTGGACTGCGGAGGAGCTACGCAATGCGAAATGCGTTTTTCTATTTGCCTGGAGGAACTTGCGAGTGTTTCTAGGCTCGGAAGTCCTTTATCTGAGCCTGTGGATATCTGAAACAGCAGTGGTTTAATTTTATTTTCTGTGGAAATGTGTTTATTTTTCAATGGAACGCTTCTCATCTCTCCCTCCGCGCAAAAACACGGAAGTGGGTCACAGAGCGGAGCGGAGAGCTTGGCCACGCCCCCACCCCCTAATATAGGCCATTTCTGTCCTCCTCATTTGCATTCAAGCAACAGCGCCCATAATGGACTGTTCAGAGTGACATTTATTACTCTTTCTCATCTTATCTCTGTTTCTCATGCACTGAGTGTTGATTTTGAAGAAGGATTCATTTACATTATTAGGGAACCATTAAGGAGCCATATAAAAGCATCAAGAAGTACCATGTCATGGGATCTTTAACGCACAAACCTGCAGATTTAGGCTGAGTTCTTCTCTCAAAAACTCCACACACCTTCACCATAAACATCTTGATGATTTCAGACCTGGAATTACCGATCTTTTGGCACTTGTGGTCGGATAAAGAGGCTTCAGAGACTTCCATTTTATTGCCGTATGCACTGAAACACAAGAGACACATCTATGACTGATTGACTGATCGTATTTATTTCGAGTTTGTGCCAAGACAACGCTATTCACGTCCGGGCACACTTTACATTTAGTTTATACTATGGCTGTCAGTTTAACGCGTTAATTAGATTAATTAATTACACTGCAAATTAACGTAATTAATTATGAGCAACAATTCAATGCGCATTTTAAATTTGTCCCATTGAAGGACCTGTAGGCGACTTGGCAGTGGCGTCACTTCCACCTGCATCGCTCAAACAAATAAATCCTGGTAGAAACTGACATGACTCGACTCAGGGGGCGAGGAGCGAATCGCCGCCAGGGCCGAAGAACGGCGAGTTTATTTATAAAAAGAACGAAGACGGAACGATCGACAAGAACTCCGTGATTTGGAGCTTTTGTCAAAAAGAATTTTCCGATCACTGAAGCTGCTCCAGCCTGACGGATCATTTGAACGACAAACACGTCCGGACAAGTTCAGTCATTACTGGTGATAGTGCGCACTTCACCAAACCAACAAACCACCAAACCAACAAACCAACAAACCAACGAACCAACGAACCAACGAACCAACGAACCAACGAACCAACGAACCACCGAACCAACGAACCACCGAACCAACGAACCAACGAACCACCGAACCAACGAACCACCGAACACCAAACCAACGAACCACCGAACCAACGAACCACCGAACCAACGAACCAACGAACCAATGAACCAATGAATCACCGAACCAACGAACCAACGAACCAACGAACCACCAAACCAACGAACCAACGAACCAACGAACCAACGAACCAACGAACCACCGAACCAACGAACCAATGAATGACCGAACCACCGAACCAACGAACCAACGAACCACCGAACCAACGAACCACCGAACCACCGAACCAACGAACCAACGAACCAACGAACCAACGAACCAACGAACCAACAAACCACCAAACCAACAAACCAACAAACCAACAAACCACCAAACCACACCACACTCGCAGAATTTGGGAAACTAATGCGCAAAGCGACCACTTGAAAATTGACAAACTCAATCGCAAAGTGGGTTCATTCGCTCGATCGCTCACTCACAATCTCTCTCACACTCTTAAAATTAAAATTAGATTAATTAATTACAAATCCTGTAACTAATTAGATTATTTTTTATAATCGCCTGACAGCACTAGTTTATTTGTAAAAAGAACGAAGACGGGATGATAAACAAGAACGCCACACCTACAGCAGGCAGGTTGCACTGAAAAAAGGATGTGTAACACTTCATCAGGGGGTAAAAATGGGAGTTTTAATAGCAAAATTAAGAAAAAAAAATCTAGGCGAGGACAAAATGTACTAAAATTGCACTTAGGTCTTTAAGGGATAAAGCAGGGGTGTCAAACATGCGGCCCGGGGGCCTGATCCAGCCCTCCAAGATCTTTAATCTGGCCCTTGGCTGATTTTCTATTAAAATATTTGAATTATATTTTAATTTTCTATTAAAATATTGGTAATTTTCTGTGCCTCTTTTCTGCGCAGTTTAGCACAGCAGCGTCTCCAGCGCCTCTGTGCGTGGCCCCGCCCACCAGAGGATGTTCAGGACTGCCTTTCCGAGCAGGTTTTCTCAGTAATGAACATGAATAAGACAAAACTGCGCTCAAAGCGAACACACAAACACCTGAATGACATTCTGAAGTTGCTCCTCAGGACACGGGGCCTGATACTGACGCACTTGTGCAGCTAAACCAGACCGGGGCAAACTGTTCCACAAAGGGCCGGTGTGGCTTTTGTTCCAACCAAGAGAACAACTGTCTGGAGACTGAGATCAGCTGAGTCTGGTGTGCTGCTGGAGGTGAAGAGCGCCGCTGATTAAAACTGGTTTGAGAAATTATTCACCAGAAAAGTGACAAATTTTAAAGTCATTATGAAACCTCAAATCACCGAAATCCTTCAGAACCTATTTTAAAAAACACATTTGGATAAAAAATGATGTGCGTGTAATTAAAGCTCCGGCAACAACAGATGAGTCCTGTTTTACACTGGTAGTTTAGACCTGGTTTAGTCTTAGTTTAGACCTGGTTTAGTCTTAGTTTAGACCTGGTTTAGTCTCGGTTTAGACCTGGTTTAGTCCTGGTTTAGACCTGGTTTAATTCTGTTTTAGACCTGGTTTAGTCTTAGTTTAGACCTGGTTTAGTCTTAGTTTAGACCTGGTTTAGTCTCGGTTTAGACCTGGTTTAGTCCTGGTTTAGACCTGGTTTAGACCTGGTTTAATTCTGTTTTAGTCCTGGTTGAGTCTTAGTTTAGACCTGGTTTAGTCCTGGTTTAGAACTAATTTAGAACTCATTTAGTTCCTGTTTCAGTTTTGGTTTAGACCTGGTTTAGTCTCAGTTTGGGCCTGGTTTAGTCCTGGTTTAGTCCAGGTTTAGTCCAGGTTTAGTCCAGGTTTAGTCCAGGTTTAGTCCTTTTTTACTCCTGGTTTAGTCCAGGTTTAGTCCAGGTTTAGTCCTTTTTTACTCCTGGTTTAGTCCAGGTTTAGTCCTTTTTTTGCTCCTGGTTTAGTCCAGGTTTAGTCCAGGTTTAGTCCAGGTTTAGTCCTTTTTTGCTCCTGGTTTAGTCCAGGTTTAGTCCAGGTTTAGTCCAGGTTTAGTCCTGGTTTAGTCCTTTTTTGCTCCTGGTTTAGTCCAGGTTTAGTCCAGGTTTAGTCCAGGTTTAGTCCAGGTGTAGTCCAGGTTTAGTCCAGGTTTAGTCCAGGTTTAGTCCTGCAGCCTCACCAGCCCTTTGTGGAACAGTTTTCTCTGGTCTGAGCTAAAAGATGTCCAGTTTCAGGAGCAAAAAGTAAGCCTGACTAAATTCTGTGAAATGCATACAAGTTAATTTTGTGTTGAAATTGCATTTTTCTTAAAGTTTCAGGCTGTTCATAATATTATAATTGATGGAATAATTGTATATATTATCAACTTTTGTGATTCTTTATTCTTAGAAATGAAGTTTTAAATGTGTACGTGACTTGTAATAATAATATGTTTTTGAGTTGCAGAAATGTCAGATATCTGAGGGCAGAAGTGAGCAGACAGATTGGCTCCTGAATTCACTAAGTCACAGTGACATTTTGTAAAAGAAAGAGTTCATCAAATAAAAAAGACTTCTGTAATAGATTTGTGTTTCTCTGCACAAATATTTGGACTTATTGTTATTTTTGGGGTATATTTGCCATGAGTTTTCTGATCCGGCCCCTTTGGGATCAAAGTAGGTTGGATACGGCCCCCGGACCAGAATGAGTTTGACACCCCTGAGATAAAGAGTTACTTAAACAAGTGCGAATGAAACAAAAAACACAACGCCAGGTCTGTTTTTGAGGAGGGAACGACACTATAACGTGACTTAAAGTTCAGAAGAGTCAGTTTTGTGTGATATAGGAGTTATAAAGTGTTTTAATGTTTGAGAATCAGGAGCTGTTTTATTAGGAGGCTTTTTGTTGCCAGTCTCTGCTCTGTTGTGAAAAACTCTTATAAACTCATTAACTTTGACACTGAATAACTTTGAACCACTGCAAACTTTTCACGTACCAGTAATTTTTATGGGTTCTGAACATAAAACATGAGACAAATGTATTAAAAAACGCTAAATAATCCTGGGCTTGGTGTTGCTCCAGATCATGTCCCATCTCAGCTTTTCTACGTGCTGGTTTAGTCCTGGTTTAGTCCTGGTTTAGTCCTGGTTTAGTCCTGGTTTAGTCCTGGTTTGTCCTTGTTCATACCTTGCGTAGACCTTGTTTATTTAATCCTGGTTTGCTCCTGGTTCAGTCCTGGTGTAGTTCTGGTTTAGTCTTGGTTTATATCTTGTTTAGACTTTGTTTAGTCCTGATTTGTCCAATCTGGCATTGGTTAAGTCCTGGTTTAGACCAGTTTCAGTCCTTAGACCTTCTCGTGGTTTGGTTCTGGCTTAATCCTGGTATAGTTTTTGTTCAGTCCAGGGGGGTATTCCACGAAAGCTACTAAGCGCAAAGCCCGGCTTTATTCGTCAGTTGGCGCTAGTTTAAGTGAGAGTTCGGTTCCACGACGCTCGCTAAACTTAGTTCCCGCTGAGTTACTGGGGCAACATGGTCTTAGCAGATAGTCTGGTCGGGGCAAGGCTAAAGTTCTGTCTTACTTAGGCCGTGTCGCAGAGAATACGTACCTGACGTAAACAGAGTGTCAAACAAACCGTTCCGCACACCTCCCCGCATGAGTATCTGTGTTGTCCGAAAACAACATCAGCAAAAAAACAAATTACCTTACGTTCTCGGTTCTTGACAATTCTCCGGTAATCTAAACATATGCTTTTCAACCGCTGTCTTTACGACATTAACATATAGAAGAATTCCAGCAGTATTTCAAAGAATATCTGTGGTCGAGTGGTTATGTGCTTTGACTCCCGTGTGGGCGGGCCGGGTTCGATTCCTGCTATTGACCTATTGATGCCCACGTCAAATTTCAGTTAAATTTTCACGCATTTATATTTGCAACATATTACAGAAATGGAAATGAATTTAACCTACAATTACTGTTCTCATCACATCAAATTATATCAGCTGGGCCTAACATCACTCTCACTTGACGACATTGACACTTTATATTTTATGTGACATCTCTATCAAAGAATACAGTTACAGGTAAACCTTTACTTTTAAAACAATACGTAGCCAAATAACAGGCACGCTCCATGATGCAACATTTCAATGATTCAACAAATTTGCTTCAGAGATGCTGTGCAAGCCTTTTTAATGAAATCCTATTTATCAATTTCCATCAATAGGCATAAAACAATAAAAGACATTAGGTATGACATTCTGGTGTGAGGCCACTGCTGGAGGACTGCTGAGGGTCAGGCAAGGCACTGCTGGAGGACTGCTGAGGGTCAGGCAAGGCACTGCTGGAGGACTGCTGGGGGTCAGGCAAGGCACTGCTGGAGGACTGCTGGGGGTCAGGCAAGGCACTGCTGGAGGACTGCTGAGGGTCAGGCAAGGCACTGCTGGAGGACTGCTGGGGGTCAGGCAAGGCACCGCTGGAGGACTGCTGAGGAGGGTCCAAGTGTACGCCATCTTCAGTAACTTGAATATACTCTTTAGGAGAACTCGCAGGAAGGATCTTTGATGGGGTCCCTCCTTCAGTTACCTCCACCAGTGGGTGACCCCGGTTTAGGGCCAGTGCCAGCTCCTCTGCAGGTGAAAGATTTTGAGGGGGGCTCCCACCTCCTGTGGCTTGGTACCTACTGTTCATTTTAAATTAAATTAAGGTACCATTTCAACAGTATTACTAATTTCACTGAATAATAATATTAATATTAGCCTACTTACCACTCTGCAAAATGTTATTATGCTTTGTCTTTACCTGCAAAACAGTCCTCTTCACATTATTCCTGCTCAAAGACAAGATAACACAATTTAACGTATTAGTTGGAGCAAATACTTTTACACAGTAAAAATAAATTACAACTGACAAGACTGCTATACAAATGTATAATAATTATGCCATCAACTGCCTACCATGAGTATCGAACTCACAATCTCCCGCTCTTCAGACGGTAACTTTCCCCCTGCGCCACAAATCAGCGTTGACATCAGTGGTGAAAAACGGACTTAAAAAACTCAATGTCCAGCACTGTTATAGGACTTAACTTACGTATTTAAGCGTTCGGCGAACTTCTGCCACACCATGTCTCTGGCCTTGGTTATTGCAAGTGTGTTGTAGAGTTCCAAAAGCAACTTCTGTTCTGATGCGCTGAAATAATCGGCCCGAATCTTCCACATGATCGCGTTTTCGACAGTCGCTTGTTCAGGGCTTCTTACCTTCCCCGTGGACGCGCGGAGGCCCGGCCTGATTAGGCCAGACTGAGCTTAGCTCTGACTAGGCGCAGCTGAAACGCGTTAGTGGAACGGGTTCAAGCTTTTGTCTAAGTTGTGTCTCAGCCAGGCGAGAACTTAGCACTTAGTCGCGGCTAACTTTAGCGACGTTCGTGGAATACCCCCCTGGTTTAGTCCTGATTTGTTCAGTTGGGTCCTAGTTCAGCTCTGGTTCAGTCATGGTTCGGTCCTGTTTAGACCGTACAAAGACCCGGTTTAGGCCTGGATCAGCTTTGGCTTAGTCCTGGTGTAGTTCTGGTTTAGTCTTGGTTTATACCTTTTTTAGCCCTGATTTGTCCAATCTGGCATTGTTTCAGTCCTGGTTTAGACCACTTTCAGTCCTTAGATCTTTTCGTGGTCCTGGTTTATTCTTTGTTTTGTTCTGGTTCAGACCTGGTCCAGTCCTGGTTTAGTCCAAGTTCAGTCCTGGTTCACTCCTGGTTTGGTTCTGGCTTGGTCCTGGTTTAGTTTTTGTTCAGTCCTGATTTAGTCCTGATTTGTCCAGTTGGGTCTTAGTTCAGCCCTGGCTCAGTCACGGCTCAGTCCCTGTTTAGACCTTGCAAAGACCCGGTTTAGTCCTGGTTTAGACCTGGTTTAGTCTTGGTTTAGTCCTGGTTTAGACCTGGTTCAGTCCTGGTTTAGACCTGCTTTAATCCTTTGTCAAAAACACCTTCCGTTTGTTCTTTTTTTTCCGTCTAATCTCAGCTTTTGTGGAAGAAATTCTCAAGACCTCGTAGAAAAATGCAGGCACTTTAATGTTGAACATCAGGGTATACAGGTAATGATTCTCCATCTCCCATCGTCTCCTGTCTTGGTACAGAACTGAGCTAAATTTAACCTACAGAGTAGTTAACCATTAACTCATTACTAGGACCCTCAAGAAGGAACTTTATGCAGACAGCGTACATAACATGATAATAAAACACAGGCAAAGTCCAGTTTAAAAGACCACGTCTTCTAGGTTTTTCACTGAATCAGCATAAATCAGCCATAGTTGTCGTAAACCTCAATGTATTGGTAACTATTGAGTGATAACACAAGAACAGAACATCAGCGACCTTTGACGTATTTCATAACAAAGATTATTTTCCTCACAGTTCCCTCCTTTGATCACATAAACACATGTGATCACACTTATATAGTAGAGTGGCAAAACGCTCCCTCTACAAATAAAATTAATCATCCCAATATAACAATTTAACCTTAGCATTCATAGAGCATAACACATCTCAATGTCTTCATGTCAATATATCATGTAAATCATTGTACAAAACTCGGACGGCAGAATAAGTCACAAGGAGCAACACCTTAGGGCTTAGAATTTGGATTATTTATTTATTCAGCCAAAACTTAATTCGTTCAATTTTGATCAGACTAGATTAATGTATCAATAAGTCGAAATTGCTCTATTAAACCTCTGAGGCAAGGGACAACGCAACAGCCAATTACAATTAAAATAGCAATTGCAGTCACTATGATAGTGATAATGGAGACAATTGTCGCAGCCCATGGGCCAAACATTTTATGAAACCAACTTGTCCAGGCATATTCAAGTACACCAGAGTTTCTTTAAGCTGTGGGGACAAGGACCTCTTATGGACATGGTCCGGTCCCGTTTTATATAGAACTTGAGTCGGTTTTAAATTCAATAAATCTGTAGGACCTATAGTGAATGGGATAATTAGCATAATTGGCACACACACCTCACCATGTTGGAGATAGTATTGCATACAGACGGAAATCTGCACATAACCACCAAATATCTGCTCATGAAGTGGATTGATTAGTCAAAAGTGCAAAATTGTCATAATTGTCAGAAGTAAAAGTCTAAAAGTAAAAGTCTGATTACAAAAATTATTAGTGAAACCCTCAATGTCAACTCTGTTGTCAGTCCTTATGTGTGCGTTTGTGATCGTATCTCTGAGAAAACATGTATACATTACAGTTCCCATTTTCCAAGTAGTGGGTATGTCCTTTGAAGTTACAACCGGTAACTTGTCATGGAGTTAATATCACTCATCAGTCCGTTCAAATGATTTTCTAATGAAGAGCTTAAGTATACTCGTCAAGTCCTTGTTTATTGGAATATGGTATGAATGCAGTAGTTAGTTGTGGTCTGGCAGTCGAACATACAATACAATCTTCTGTGGTCAGAGTATGGACCATATAATGTACTCATTTTAACTCATTTTAGTATGTTTAAAGTGTTTTCTGTCATTTCCAATCCTGTCTCTATTTTTATTGCTTCAGTCAAAGAATTTATTTCATTCACTGGAGCAATCTTATTAATTACTAATATGGTTATGTGGATATAGCCTTCAAAATTTAAATTGATTCTCCGATTACATGAAACAGTGGTGATTTTTGAGCACTAGAAACCTATAGCATATATTCCTGAATCACTAACTTCTGGATTTTGAATTGATAATACTACCGGGTTGCATCGCTGAGTAGGGGATTTATTCCCTCTGCAATGCTTTAGATCTGCTTGATAAGATGCCTCATCTTTCCTGATCTTTGTCAGGGTAATTCTCTGCTGTTGATCAGTTCTAAAATCACCTTGGTCTGTATTATGATGATCGTCCGTACTAGAAATTGCCCTGACATTGTTTGTGACCCTGTGGTCCTCATAATTATTAACTCTGGTCAGACAAGTGTCTTTACAAACAATTTTGGTATTAAAAACATAATCTATAGCGGGTATGTTTAACATACAGTCCAATATTTCACATACGTCGAATAAAACATTACATGTTTGGCCTTCATAGCAATATTTTTCAATTCTGGAAATTTTAGAAAGTTCCCTTTTTGCCCTTTTTAGTGCTCCTTGTGTCTTACCCATATGGTTGGCTGAGTTGGTCGTGCCGTGAGTGGTCGTTGTGGTTGTCGTGTTGTTTGCCAGCCGTCCGAGATCAGTCTCAGTCAGTAGAATGTCCCCATACTATAACAACAGAGAATAATATAATCAGCGTAGTCAAGATTACACATTGTAAATTTAACAAATTATCATAATATGGCCTATACTGTCCTTTTTCTTCTCTATCTCCTCGATCTCCTCCCTTTTTCCTCCCCTTCTGGATCCTCAACGGCGAAGGGTCGGATGGGGTCATCAGCTGTTCATCGGTTTCAGCATCCGGTTCTGCATAGGCAGCTTCATCCTGGTTCCAGTAGTCCATTGATGGTTTCTTGCTTCCTGCTGCTTGTTCTTCTTTGAGTTCATTTTGGTATTTCTGCAGTTGGAGTTTCATAGTGGCCAGTTCCAGCTCTTGCTTCTTCTCCTCGGCCTCTTTTTCCTCCTCTGGTACTTGTTTATTTGATGGCTGCAGTGTGCATCGAACTCATCGTCAGATTTAGTGTATATGCCCATCACATCGTCCAAAGCGTCTTGCACTGCTTTTGGCATACCTTTCACCAGAGCTGAGCAATAGATGATTTTCATTCCTGCTCTGGCATCGATCCGCTCTCCTGTGGCATCATGGTATAGATTAGTGGCACGTTGTTTGTAACTGTAGTAGTCTTCGTTGTCTTTCATTTGCATTGACAACAATTCTTCAGTCACGACAGAAGGATAGCGTTGACTGAGTTCTCTCTCCAGCACATCACGATAGTTGTATACAGCTTCTTGATCACACAGCGCATATCTCAAGCTCCTTTCGATAGCTTTTTTGATGTTTCTGGCAACAGTTTCATCAGCAGCTTTGGTCAGAGCAGCCTGAATATCACCCCAGCAAAGTTGGTCTCCTGCGGTTTGTTTGAAAAGAGCTCTTAGCCATGGTAAGCCACCTTTGGTAAGTCTTGGAAGTGTCAACATCAAAGCACTCCAGTCTTTGATTGAAAATGGCTGATAGACCACAGTTTGACCATCTGTTCTCACTGGATACACACTTGCTTTTGGCTCTCGTTCCTTCCGATGGCTGGGAGTATAAACTCCTGTCAGTACTTTGTATGTTGCTTTGGGGAGTGAGTCTTCTCCAAAATGGGAGGGCTTCGAGAATGTAGCAGCTTTAGTATCGGGGGTTCTCAGCTTGCCACTGGTGTAGGGTGAGGGATGGTATGGTCTTGGTGACTTGTACATGTTATCAAGTAGAGAAATCTCTCTGTCAGTGTCCTCATCCCATGCCCTTCTACTTCTTCTGTGTGACCTTCCTCTTCTCTCAGCAGACCCTTTTTCATCTTCAGTGTCACAACAAGAGTCTCTGAATTGTCTATGAGTTAGCACTGAATCTTCCTTTATTTTCACTTCTTTTACGATTTTCTTTAGGACCAAGATAGAAGACAGTTCTTTGGTATCTTGTAGGACTTTCAGGACTTTTGATTTGCTCGGGCTTGTTTGGGGTCCGCTTCATCCTGGAGTGCTTTATTCAACCAATATTCTGTCAACTGGCCAACCATGATAAAGTGTGAGGACATTTTGTGGTAATTTGTTTTTTAAAGTTGAATTATTTATTTATTATACAAATTTTGGGAACAACGTCCAGTTTATGGCTTTTTAGTGAATGTATCGCTATTTTGAGTACTGTGTACTTTTGATTCTACCTTTGGCTCTAAAAAATTTAATTCTTGGGGGCTTCTCCATTCTATAGACAGTTCTCTAGAAGGGAGAAGAAATTTGACTTAGATAATTATGACTTCGGGTTATAATTAGTTTAAAATATTTAATTTAAAATTTTAATCACCTGATTTACGCACAGTTTTTTTCCCTCAATTAGAATATGTGTCCGTCACATTTTGTTGTCTGCGGGACGGTCCGAATTGCAGCTATTAAGTTTTAAGCTTCTGCAACAAAGAGAGAGAAAAGTAGCGTAGGAGTAAACGTAGAATTTTGAAAATAATTATTTTATTAATATTTAATTTAGATAAAACAAAAAACTCCCAATCTTAAGTTATTTATAAAAGCAATTAGTTTATCCAATACCTCCTTTAATATGACAGGTGATACAACCTTTTATATTTTTGAATTGTACCCAAAAAAATGAACTGTAATAAATTAAAAATAACTTTGAGCAATTTAAACCTCTATACTCCAATTATTTGTGTTAAATTTTAAAATGTATCTACCTCCTCAATTGTTTTAGTGCCTGATTGCCGATAAAATATTTACTTTAATAATTGCAATGCTGTCTCAATAGCTTAAACTGTTTCTTATTTATTTATTATTTCGTTCATTGATGGCACCGTGCAAAGAGTAATTCTCACACTGCTCCTTTAAACTCAAACTAGTCCAACTCGTACTGAGCAAACATACAGACCAGAGGCGCTCCGAGCCTGAAGCAACAAAGCGCTTTCTTTAATTCCCACATAACACTCAAAATACAGATTAACACTATTCTATCCTTGTCCCTAATTTTTCTAATTCCTTTCTCAACTCTTACAACATTAACAAGAACAACAACATTAATAGAGCTAAATTACGACTGACATATCTTCCCCTGTGACCTCTTGACCTCTCTGCTCGCTGCCGCTCATACACTCACACACACACACAGAGAGAGACCGCATGCAGAAATACACAAACACTCATAACAAGATTTATTATTCCCATGAAATTGATTAAGCTAGCAAATCTTTGAGAGCTGAATTTAAAATATTTACAATTGTATTAAATTTAGAATTTATTGGTTTAAGTAAATTACACCATACAAGACTTTTAATTGAGATTCGCCAAAACAAGACAATTTTCAGTAAATAAAAAAATCTCCCGTTTCAGATTATTCTCCAAATATTCCAGGACATGCAACAATTTCAGAGATTTATTCCGAATTTTAAGAACATGCAATTTATTTCTAAGAACATGCAATTTTAAATTACTCAATAAATACAGAATTATTTGATCCAAGTATCATTTGTAAGATCATGACACTCACACAACCAGAATTTCCACAAACATCTCTCCAATAAATGCCATAATTCTTATCTCTCAACATTCTTCTATCACATTTTATTTATAATCCAAGCTTTCAACAAGACTTTACATGAACCACCATAGCCAATATTTTAACTCAAATCAAGACTCTAAACATCTCTCCATCTCATGTTTGCTCAAACAAGTGCTTCTTAATAAAAAATTCAAATTTACAAAGTGCCATCAATTTGAACAATTCATTTATACTGTCTTCCTCTTTAAATCGACACCAAGAAACAAATCTCCCAGGTAATTCTAAATGTGTCCTACTCTTCTTTTAATTTTTTCAGTATCTGCGTAATTTTGGTGGAATTAGCCGAACACAGACTTTTCGTTATATTTTCAGCTTTTTCTGTAATCTCCTTTACAAGCTCAGCTTTTAGTTTCAAGTGTATTTCTTTTTCACAAACTTTTGATGACGCTCTCGTAACAGTACTACCAGACGGGAGAGTCATAAAAAGGCAACCTGCTTGTGATTTAGGTCGGTTTTTCCAGGTACAACTCAATTTATTTCGGTCACATCAGTTTCCTGTACCAAAGTATTATTAATTTCGTCACAAACAAAATTGCGCATCCCCTATAAGATTGAGCATGCTACGAGTGTCTGTCAATTTGTATTAGTTGCGTTTAGTTGGACAATTGACCTTCGGCCAATTCTACAGAAGCAAGTGACGTCATGTTCTTCGAACTCTTACTTCTGCATCCTGGGTGTCTTGAGAGCTTAGGGCAATCAAAAAACACCAATAATGTTACTTTTGGAATTCCTTTTTTTGTAAACTCAAATTAGGAGTTTTTGTTTTTTCTTTTTGTGTAAAGTTTAACCACAAAAGTGTTTTTTTACAAAATCCGCTTTTTTTCTCTCTTCGTGCAAAGCAATAAACACGGAACTTAATTAATAACTTTGTTTTTAATCACGCTTTATCAAATTTAAAGCTTAAACGCTCACTATTATTTTGATTCTACGCTCCTTCTTTTCTCACGTGTTGGCGTACAAACACGGACTTTTTAATTACTGATTTTATATTGTTTTAAAATTACCACTTAATTTATTACAAAGGTCCCTCACAAAACATCACATATAATTTTGGTTTTGGCCAAATGTGACAGATATTCTTTGAAAAAGGCACTGCCATACCGTTTTTGTAGAGCGCTCTGGATGCGTTGTTTCTCAAAGGGGCCTTTGGGGAGACGACGGCCTGGTCCTTTCTGCATAGTTCTTTCACGTCTGGGTCACCAATTGTGGAAGAAATTCTCAAGACCTCGTAGAAAAATGCAGGCACTTTAATGTTGAACATCAGGGTATACAGGTAATGATTCTCCATCTCCCATCGTCTCCTGTCTTGGTACAGAACTGAGCTAAATTTAACCTACAGAGTAGTTAACCATTAACTCATTACTAGGACCCTCAAGAAGGAACTTTATGCAGACAGCGTACATAACATGATAATAAAACACAGGCAAAGTCCAGTTTAAAAGACCACGTCTTCTAGGTTTTTCACTGAATCAGCATAAATCAGCCATAGTTGTCGTAAACCTCAATGTATTGGTAACTATTGAGTGATAACACAAGAACAGAACATCAGCGACCTTTGACGTATTTCATAACAAAGATTATTTTCCTCACACTTTCACACCTCCACCTCCAGATCAGGACGACCTTCTCCAAACAAGAAAAACAAAAGACGTGGATTCCACCCACACTGTACTTTCTCCACAAACACAAAAACAACAAAAACAAACACAAAAAAAAATGAAAACAAAGAGACAAAACAAACGGGAGGCTCAGGCTGGTGTAAAGAGAGTTGGACCGTGACCGTGACGTTCGCTCTGAGGCTCTGAGGCTCTGAGGCTCTGGGGCTTTGGGTCTGATCTGTCCCTGAGTTTGCGTCCAAAAGGAAAACGTGGAAAATTCGGCGTGTTAGCATTAGCATAAACAGCTGTGTAGCCTTTAGCCGCTTTAGCCTCCGCTGTGCTAGCTCTGAGCACGTCTGTTCCACAAATAAAACCGCGAAAAAGGCGAGATTCTGGCAGGAAATGTGAGGAAAATACAGTGAACTAAAATGCTGCAGCGCTGAATCTAACTGGGGTAAAGGGAATGTTTGTTTTTCTCATTATTAAACTGATTCGTTTGGTGGATCGTGTGTTAAATAAACAGTTTAGATTAGACCAGAATTTCAAAATCAAAAATAACACTCTCCTGGTTCAGTCATGTTTTAGTCCTGATTTGGTTTTGTCCTGGTTTAGTCCTGTTTTAGTCTTGGTTAAGTCCTGGTTTGGTTTAGACCTGGTTTTGTCCTGGTTTAGTCCTGTTTTAGTCTTGGTTTAGTCTTCATTTAGTCCTGGTTTAGTCTTGTTTTAGTCTTGGTTTAGTCCTGGTTTGGTTTTGTCCTGGTTTTGTCCTGTTTTAGTCTTGGTTTAGTCCTGGTTTAGTCCTGGTTTTGTCCTGGTTTAGTCCTGTTTTAGTCTTGGTTTAGTCTTCATTTAGTCCTGGTTTAGTCTTGTTTTAGTCTTGGTTTAGTCCTGGTTTGGTTTTGTCCTGGTTTTGTGCTGTTTTAGTCTTGGTTTAGTCCTGGTTTTGACCTGGTTTTGTCCTCGTTTAGACCTGTTTTAGTCTTGGTGTAGTCCTGGTTTTGTCCTGATTTTGTCCTCGTTTAGTCCTGTTTTAGTCTTGGTTTAGTCTTGGCTTAGTCCTGGTGTAGTCCTGTTTTAGTCTTGGTTTAGTCCTGGTTTGGTTTCGTCCTGGTTTTGTCCTGGTTTAGTCCTGGTTTAGTTCTGGTTTTGTCCTCGTTTAGTCCTGTTTTAGTCTTGGTTTAGTCCTTGTGTAGTCCTGGTTTTGTCCTGTTTTAGTCTTGAGATGCGTGAAAAGTCCCTCAGTCGTCCAGGTAGAATCCATGATCAAAGGAGAAGTTCAATTTGTCAACTGGACAAAGTTTGTTTGGTTGAAAACATTTCGCCGCTCATCCGAGAGGCTTCGTCAGCTCTGAGCTGACCAGAGCCTGAGCTGACGAAGCCTCTCGGATGAGCGGCGAAATGTTTTCAACCAAACAAACTTTGTCCAGTTGACAAATTGAACTTCTCCTTTGATCATGGATTCTACCTGGACGACTGAGGGACTTTTCACGCATCAAGAGTATGAAGAAAATAATAATATTTAAGGTACATGTGTCCTGAGGCATTGTTAGGAGATGGAAAAGTCCTGGTTCAGTCCTGGTTTAGTCCTGGTTCAGTCCTGGTTCAGTCCTGCTTTATTCTTGGTTCAGTCCTGGTTTTGTCCTGGTTCAGTCTTGTTTTAGTCCTGGTTCAGTCCTGTTTTAGTCTTGGTTTAGTTCTGGTTAAGTTCTGTTTTAGTCTTGCTTCAGTCCTGGTTCAGTCCTGTTTTAGTCCTGGTTCAGTCCTGGTTTAGTCCTGGTGTAGTCTTGGTTCAGTCCTGGTTCAGTCCTGGTTTAATCCTGGTTTAGTCTTGGTTCAGTCCTGGTGTAGTCCTGGTGTAGTCTTGGTTCAGTCCTGGTTCAGTCCTGGTGTAGTCTTGGTTCAGTCCTGGTTCAGTCCTGGTTTAGTCCTGGTTTAGTCCTGGTTCAGTCCTATTCTGGTCCTGGTTCAGTCATGGTTCAGTCCTGGTTCAGTCCTGGTGTAGTCCTGGTGTAGTCCTGGTTTAGTCCTGGTTCAGTCCTGTTTCAGTCCTGTTTCACTTCTAGTCTGGTGCAGTTCTGATGTAGTCTTTGTTTAGTTTTGGTTTAGTCCTAGATTAGTCTTGATTCAGTCCTGGTTTAGTCTTGTTTTAGTCTTGGTTTAGTCCTGGATTGGTTTCATCCTGGCTTAGTCCTGTTTTAGTTTTGGTTTATATCTTGTTTAGACTTTGTTTAGTCTTGATTTGTCCAATCTGGCATTGGTTCAGTCTTAGTTCAGTCCTGGCTTTGACCAGTTTCAGTCCTTAGACCTTCTGGTTTGGTTCTGGCTTAATCCTGGTTTAGTTTTTGTTCAATCCTGGTTCAGTCCTGGTTCAGTCTTGGTGTAGTTGTGGTTTAGTCTTAGTTTATTTGGATGCTTCGTTTTCCGATCACTTTGCTCTCTTTTTGCCATTTTGATTCTTCTTTGTGACTTTTAGACTTAAAGAACGTCTGGCTGTGAGGTGTTAGGCGCGACATTTTGGTTTTTGAACAGAACCCCACGACTAACGGCCGTAGACCGGACGACCGTTCTGGACTTTTCCAGAACGCACAGATTGCCAATCTGTCCCTGCACCTGAACTAAAGGTAAAAGGAGCTGTTCAC
>JAVJIX010000259.1:935000-942500 GCA_036785185.1 Paratrypauchen microcephalus
GCTGCTGCTGCTGCTGCTGCTGCTGCTGCTGCTGCTGCTGCTGCTGCTGCTGCTGCTGCTGCTGCTGCTGCTGCTGCTGCTGCTGCTGCTGCTGCTGTTGCTGCTGCTGCTGCTGCTGCTGCTGCTGCTGCTGCTGCTGCTGCTGCTGCTGCTGCTGCTGCTGTTGCTGCTGCTGCTGCTGCTGCTGCTGCTGCTGCTGCTGCTGCTGCTGCGCTGCTGCTTGTGCTGCTGCTGCTGCTTGCTGCTGCTGCTGCTGCTGCTGCTGCTGCTGCTGCTGCTGCTGCTGCTGCTGCTGCTGCTGTTGCTGCTGCTGCTGCTGCTGCTGCTGCTGGCTGGTTGCTGCTGCTGCTGGTGGCGCTGCTGCTGCTGCTGCTGCTGCTGCTGCTGCTGCTGCTGCTGCTGCTGTTCTGCTGCTGCTGCTGCTGCTGCTGCTGCTGCTGCTGCTGCTGCTGCTGCTGCTGCTGCTGTTGCTGCTGCTTGGCTGCTGCTGCTGCTGCTGCTGCTGCTGCTGCTGTTGCTGCTGCTGCTGCTGCTGCTGCTGCTGCTGCTGCTGCTGTGCTGCTGCTGCTGCTGCTGCTGCTGCTGCTGCTGCTGTGCTGCTGCTGCTGCTGCTGCTGCTGCTGCTGTTGCTGCTGCTGCTGCTGCTGCTGCTGCTGCTGCTGCTGCTGCTGCTGCTGCTGCTGCTGCTGCTGCTGCTATTGCTACTGCTGCTGCTACTGCTACTATTACTACTACTACTACTACTACTGCTATTGTTACTTTTATATTTTCCTCATGTACATGAGGAAAACACATTTTAATCTCATTTGTTAAAACTTAAGAAACAAATGTAAAACTTTTGCAGGTTAAAGTTTTCACAAACAGAATTTAAAATGACTAAAAATAAAAGATGAACAGAACTAATGAAATCTGAACGAACAAAAGGTTAATTACTGCAAACGAGTCTGAGGTCCAAGGTCGAGTTTGAGGGAAAAACAAATAATGAAATTAACTGAATAAATTACAGAGTTCACATCAGAGAACAAATATACTGTATATTTTACATTTTTGGATGCATGTTTTTATTTATTTATTTATTTATTTAATACTTTTTTGTCGGCTTCTCGTCTGCTCAGGACTAAACCAGGACTAAACCAGGGCTAAACCAGGACTAAACCAGGACTAAACCAGGACTAAACCAGAACTAAACCAGGGCTAAACCAGGACTAAACCAGGGCTAAACCAGGACTAAACCAGGACTAAACCAGGACTAATCCAGGACTAAACCAGGACTAAACCAGGACTAAACCAGGACTAATCCAGGACTAAAACAGGACTAAACCAGAACTAAACCAGGGCTAAACCAGGACTAAACCAGGACTAAACCAGGATTAAACCAGGACTAAACCAGGATTAAACCAGGACTAAACCAGGACTAAACCAGGATTAAACCAGGACTAAACCAGGACTAAACCAGGACTAAACCAGGATTAAACCAGGACTAAACCAGGACTAAACCAGGATTAAACCAGGACTAAACCAGGACTAAACCAGGACTAAACCAGGACTAATCCAGGACTAAACCAGGACTAAACCAGGACTAAACCAGGACTAATCCAGGACTAAAACAGGACTAAACCAGAACTAAACCAGGGCTAAACCAGGACTAAACCAGGACTAAACCAGGACTAATCCAGGACTAAACCAGGACTAAACCAGGACTAAACCAGGACTAATCCAGGACTAAAACAGGACTAAACCAGGACTAAACCAGGGCTAAACCAGGACTAAACCAGGACTAAACCAGGACTAATCCAGGACTAAACCAGGACTAAACCAGGACTAAACCAGGACTAATCCAGGACTAAAACAGGACTAAACCAGGACTAAACCAGGGCTAAACCAGGACTAAACCAGGACTAAACCAGGACTAATCCAGGACTAAACCAGGACTAAACCAGGACTAAACCAGGACTAATCCAGGACTAAAACAGGACTAAACCAGAACTAAACCAGGGCTAAACCAGGACTAAACCAGGACTAAACCAGGATTAAACCAGGACTAAACCAGGACTAAACCAGGACTAAACCAGGACTAAACCAGGACTAAACCAGGACTAATCCAGGACTAAAACAGGACTAAACCAGAACTAAACCAGGGCTAAACCAGGACTAAACCAGGACTAAACCAGGACTAAACCAGGATTAAACCAGGACTAAACCAGGACTAATCCAGGACTAAACCAGGACTAAACCAGGACTAAACCAGAACTAAACCAGGGCTAAACCAGGACTAAACCAGGGCTAAACCAGGACTAAACCAGGACTAAACCAGGACTAATCCAGGACTAAACCAGGACTAAACCAGGACTAAACCAGGACTAATCCAGGACTAAAACAGGACTAAACCAGAACTAAACCAGGGCTAAACCAGGACTAAACCAGGACTAAACCAGGACTAAACCAGGATTAAACCAGGACTAAACCAGGACTAAACCAGGACTAAACCAGGACTAATCCAGGACTAAACCAGGACTAAACCAGGATTAAACCAGGACTAAACCAGGACTAATCCAGGACTAAACCAGGACTAAACCAGAACTAAACCAGGACTAAACCAGGACTAAACCAGGATTAAACCATGACTAAACCAGGACTAAACCAGAACTAAACCAGGACTAAACCAGGACTAAACCAGGGCTAAACCAGGGCTAAACCAGGACTAAACCAGGACTAAACCAGGGCTAAACCAGGGCTAATCCAGGACTAAACCAGGGCTAAACCAGGACTAAACCAGGACTAAACCAGGGCTAATCCAGGACTAATCCAGGACTAAACCAGGACTAAACCAGGCCTAAACCAAGACTAAACCAGGACTAATCCAGGACTAAACCAGGGCTAATCCAGGGCTAAACCAGGGCTAAACCAGGACTAAACAGGACTAAACCAGGACTAATCCAGGACTAAACCAGGACTAATCCAGGACTAAACCAGAACTAAACCAGGACTAATCCAGGACTAAACCAGGACTAAACCAGGACTAAACCCGGTCTAAGCCGGGTCTTGTTTGGATCATGTTCAGACTCTGGTGAAGGTCTCGTCCCTCTGGATTTTCTCACATTTATTTGAACTTTAAAATTAAATCAGTGGAAACATTTGAGCTTTTTAATTATGACTCCACACGTTCACCGAGGAGACGCAAATCCTCCTCTTCTCCTCTACTCCTCTACTCCTCCTTTTCTACTCCTCCTCCTCTTCTCTCCTCCTGTTTTCTTCCACCGCTCCTCCTTTTCTACTCCTCCTCCTCTCCTCCTCCACCTCTCCTCTCCTCCTCCTCCTCTACTCCTCTACTCCTCCTTTTCTACTCCTCTGCTCCTTCTTCTCCTCCTTCTCCTCCTCTTCTCCTTTCCTTCTCTCTTCCTCCTCTACTCCTTCTCCTCCTCTACTCCTCTTCTACTCCTCCTCCTCCTCCTCTACTCCTCTTCTTCTCCTCCTCCTCTCCTCCTCCTCTTCTACTCTCCTCCTTTTCTCCTCCTCTCCTCCTCCTCTTCTCTCCTCCTGTTTTCCTCCTCCTCTCCCCATTCTCTACTCCTCTTCTCCTCCTCTACTCCTCCACCTCTCCTCTCCTCCTCCTCTACCCCTCCTCTACTCCTCCTCCTTTTCTACTCCTCTGCTCCTCTTCTCCTCCTTCTCCTCCTCTTCTCCTCCTCTTCTCCTTTCCTCCTCTCTTCCTCCTCTACTCCTCCTCATCTACTCCTCTTCTTTTCCTCCTCCTCCTCCTCTACTCCTCCTCTACTCCTCTTCAACTCCTCCTCCTCTACTCTACCTCTACTCCTCCTCTACTCCTCTTCTTCTCCTCCTCCTCCTCTCCTCCTCCTCTCCTCCTCCTCCTCCTCTCCAGATCTTCATCTCTCATTTGTAAATCTTCACGTTGATCCTGATGTAAAATTATTCTCGTGTTTGGAGTTTGATGAATTCGACACTTTAGAATCAGATTCTCTTCAAAACAAAGAGGAGCAAAGAGGAGGAGAAGGAACAGGAGGAGGAGGAGGAACAGGAGGACGAGGAGGAGGAGGAGGAGGAAAAGGAAGACGAGGACGAGGAGCGAAGTGGAGGAGCAAAGAGGAGGAGGAGGAACAGGAGGAGGAACAGGAGGAGGAGAAGGAAGAGGAGGAAGAGGAGAGGAACAGGAGGAGGAGCAGGAAGAGGAGGAGGAACAGGAGGAAGAGGAGGAGGATAAGAGGAAGAGGAGGAACAGGAGGAGGAGAAGGAAGAGGAGGAGGAGGAGGAGGAGGAGAGTAGAAGGAGGAGGAGGAGCAGGAAGAGGAGGAGGAACAGGAGGAGAAGGAAGAGGAAGAGGAGAAGGAGCAGGAAGAGGAGAAGGAAGAACAGGAGGAGGAGAAGAGGAGCAGAAGGACAGGATGATGTCAGCGTATTTCACCGTGACGTTTTAAACGCCGCGGACGCTCCTGGTGATTCATCGGTTTATTTTTGTCGGCGGGTTTGAGGTGACGGATAATTTTACGTTTATGAAAATATGAGTTTGTCCTTGAGGATTTGGCCTGGACACGGAGCGCTCTGCCAAACCGGAATTACACCTGAGAACTACAAGAACCAGCGCGGTGATTTGTGAAAGAAAACCGGAACGCCAAAACCGGAACGCCAAAACCAGAATGTCAAAACCGGAACACCAAAACCGGAACGTCAAAACTGGAACGTCCGATATTATTAATTAGTCGGAGTTACGCAGAATCGACTTTTTGGAGCGTTCCCCGTGTTCTAACGTTCCCTCCTGGGCTCTATTCAAACCCTCCGTATGTTAGTACGAGGCTCCGCCCACAACCCGAAAACAAACGGGATGAAACCAAAAAAATACTAAACCAGGTCTAAACCAGGACTAAAGCAGGACTCAACAAAGGACTGAACCTGGACTAAAACTATGTCTAACCCAGGTCTAAACAAGGTCTAAACCAGGACTAAAGAAGGACTAATCCAGGTCTAAACCAGGACTGAACCAGGTCTAAAACAGGACTAAACAAGGACTAAACAAGGTCTAAACCAGGAATAAACAAGGACTAATCCAGGTCTAAACCAGGACTGAGCCAGGTCTAAAACAGGTCTAAACAAGAACTAAAGCAGGACTCAACAAAGGACTGAACCTGGACTAAAACTGCGTCTAACCCAGGTCTAAACAAGGTCTAAACCAGGACTAAACAAGGACTAATCCAGGTCTAAACCAGGACTAAACAAGGACTAATCCAGGTCTAAACCAGGACTAAAGCAGGACTAAAGCAGGACTCAACAAAGGACTGAACCTGGACTAAAACTAAGTCTAAACCAGGACTAAACAAGGACTAATCCAGGTCTAAACCAGGACTGAACCAGGTCTAAAACAGGATTAAACAAGGACTAAACCAGGTCTAAACCAGGACTAAACCTGGTCTAAATCAGGACTAAACAAGACTAAACCAGATCTAAACTAGGACTAAACTAGATTTAAATCAGGTCTAAACCAGGATTTTTTTATTATTATTTTTTTCAAATGAAAACAGATATTATTTACAAATGGAAATACTATTCCCAAAGACCAAAGTAAAAGTTTAACATTTTAAATTTGCATTTGTGGAAATCAAAACACGTTTTTATAGATCTCCTCTGTGAATGTTTAAAGTCACACTGCGGGACATTCAGGCAGAGCAGTGGCATCTCCATAGAAACAAACACTTGACAGAAAAGTTCCACAGTGCACCTTTAGCCTGATGTTTGAGTGTGAAAGTGACGGTGAAATGGAGTGTGCCGCGGTCGCCGGGGTCGCCGCGGCGGTTTGTGTGCGATGGATTGTGCCGTGTCCAAGGTCGTCAGCGGGGGGCGATAATGAGTGTAATTACAGCCCTGATTAACAGAAGTAATGACGCACAAAACGACTCCTCTGGCCCCGGGAAACTTTTCTGTCTCTCGCTGCAAAAACACGACGAGGGACGAGTTTAAACTCCGACTCTCGTTTTAAGACGACAAACGCTCGTGAAAGGGGATGGAGCGACTTTTCACAACGACACAAACGACAGGCCGAGAGAGAGAGAGAGACAGGTGGAGGTGTTTCTCTCTCTCCTCATCCTCTCTCCTTCTGTCTCTCTGTCCCTCACTCTCTCTTCCTCTCTCATTTTCTCTTTCTCTCCCTTTTTTTCTCTCTCTCTTCTCTTACACTTTGTTTCTCTCTTTCTGACTGTCTCTCCTTCTCCCCTCTCTTTCCCTCTCTCTCTCTCTATCCTCACTCTCTTCCCCTCTCTCTCTCTATCCCTCACTGTCTCCCTCCCTCACTCTCCCCCTCCCCCTCTCTTTTTCCCCCTCCTTTCTCCCTCTCTCTCTCCCTCTCTCTCTCCCTCTATCCCTCACTCTCTCTCTCTATCCCTCACTCTCTCCCTCCATCACTATCTATCCCTCACTCTCTCCTCGTCTCTCTTTCACTTTCTCCCTCTCTCTTCTCTTACACTTTGCTTCTCTCCCTCTCTCTCCCTTTCCCTCTCTCCCTTTCCCTCTCTCTCCCTCTCTCTGTCCCTCTCTCTCTCTCCCTCTCTTCCTCTCTCTCCCTTCACTCTCTCCCTCTCTTCCCTCTCTCTCTCTTTTGCCTTTCCTGTTTCTCTCTCTTTAGTCTCTCACCCCTTCTTTCTACCTCTCTTTTCTTTTTTCTCCCCCTGTTCCTCTCTCTCTCTCCTCTCTCTCTCTCTCTATCCTCACTCTCTCCCTCCCTCTCTCTCTCTCTATCCCTCACTCTCTCCCTCCCTCTCTCTCTCCCTCTCTCTCTCTCCCTCCCTCACTCTCTCCCTCCCTCTCTCTCTCTCTATCCCTCACTCTTCCCCTCCCTCTCTTCTCTCTCTCTGTTTCTTGTTTGGTCCTCGCTCCGCTGAACTCTTTCATTACCTTCCCTCTTTCCTCTTCCCTCTTTCCTCTTCCCTCGCTCCGGCTCACAGCTCCACTCGTCTGTTCTGTCCCCTGTCATTCTCTCCATCATCCCCTCTGCACAGAGAAAGACAAAATCGTTTGACCCGTCCAGATTTCATTTATACTGCGGAGCTCGTGTCATTAAAGGAGAAGTATCGTTTTTACAGTCTGGACCTTATGTCGGTGATAAAACCACGTCATTTACTCGCCCGTTGTACTTTTCCGTCATTTGGAGCATTTCCGGAGATTTCGGAGTTTGGCGATATCCGTTTAACGTGAGCGGTCGGGGCCAAATAACACAAACTTTATCTTTATTATTAGAATTTTAATTTTATTAGAATTATCTGAATTATTATTAGAATTATTTTAATTTTATTAGAATTATCTGAATTATTATTAGAATTATTTTTATTTTATTAGAATTATTATTACAATTTTTATTTTATTAGAATTATCAGAATTATTATTAGAATTATTTTTATTTTATTAGAATTATTAGAATTATTATTAGAATTTTTATTTTATTATAGTTATTAGAATTATTATTGGAATTTTTATTTTATTAGAATTATTAGATTTTTT
>JAVJIX010000259.1:947500-962500 GCA_036785185.1 Paratrypauchen microcephalus
CAAAGCTCATAACGCTCTGTTCCACCTTGTGTTCCACCTTATCCACCTTGATGTCATGAAGTGGTAGTTTTCATGTGAATAGCTCCTTATTTTTACCTTTAGTTCAGTCGAGATTGGGAATTCCAGAGCCGAAATGATCCAAATGATTCTAATGAAGGTGTGTGGAGTTTAAAAAAAAAAAAAGAAGTTATGGAGCACTTTCGGTATCACCACATGACATCACAAGGTGGAACGGGTTGTTTTCAGTTTGAGAGAAGACCTCAAAAGCCTAAATGTGCAGGTTTGTGTGTTAAACATGTGAATGAAGCAAAAAAAAACAACTGAACTCCAGGTGTGTTTTTTTGTCTTGGGCCCTGTGAGATTCAGAGTGAGTCATTCTTCTGTTGGAGGGAGTCGTTCTTCCGTTGGAGTAAGTTGTTGTTCCGTTGGAGTGAGTCGTTCCGTTGGAGTGAGTCGTTGTTCCGTTTGAGTCAATCGTTGTTCCGTTGGAGTCAATCGTTGTTCCGTTGGATTGAGCTGTTCTTCCATTGGAGTGAGTCGTTCTTCCGTTGGATTGAGTCTTTCCGTTGGAGTGAGTCATTGTTCCATTGGAGTGAATCGTTCTTCCATTGGAGTGAGTCGTTCCTTTGGAGTGAGTCTTTCTTCCGTTGGAGTGAGTCGTTCCATTGGAGCGAGTCGTTCTTCTGTTGCAGTGAGTAGTTGTTCCGTTGGAGTGAGTTGTTCCGTTGGAGTGAGTCGTTCTTCCGTTGCAATGAGTCGTTGTTCCTTTGGAGTGAGTCGTTCTTCCATTGGAGTGAGCCGTTGTTCTGTTGGAGTGAGTCGTTCTTCCATTGGAGTGAGCCGTTGTTCTGTTGGAGAGAGTCGTTCTTCCGTTGGAGCGACTCATTCTTCCGTTGGAGTGAGTCGTTCTTCCGTTGGAGTGAGTCATTCCTTTGGAGTGAGTCGTTGTTCTGTTGGAGTCAATCGTTCTTCCGTTGGAGTGAGCCGTTCTTCCGTTGGAGTGAGTCGTTCTTCCATTGGAGTGAGTTGTTCTTCCGTTGGAGTGAGTCGTTCTTCAGTTGGAGTGAGACGTTCTTCCGTTGGAATGAGTCGTTGTTCCTTTGGAGTGAGTCGTTGTTCTGTTAGAGTGAGTTGTTGTTTCGTTGGAGTGAGTCGTTCCATTGGAGTGAGTTGTTCCTTTGGACTGAGTCATTCTTCCGTTGGAGTGAGTCATTTTTCCGTTGGAGTGAGTCATTCTTCCGGTGGAATGAGTCATTCTTCCGGTGGAGTGAGTCGTTCCTTTGGACTGAGTCGTTCTTCTGTTGGAGTGAGTCGTTCTTCCGTTGGAATGAGTCGTTCTTCCGTTGGAGTGAGTCATTCTTCCGTTGGAGAGAGTAGTTGTTCTGTTAGTGTGAGTCGTTCTTCCGTTGGAGTGAGTCGTTCTTCCATTGGAGTGAGTCATTCTTCCGGTGGAGTGAGTCATTCTTCCGGTGGAGTGAGTCATTCCGTTGGAGTGAGTCGTTCCTTGGAGTGAGTCGTTCTTCCGTTGGATTGAGTCATTCTTCCATTGGAGTGAGTCGTTCTTCCGGTGGAGTGAGTCATTCCGTTGGAGTGAGTCGTTCCTTTGGAGTGAGTCATTCTTCCGTTGGAGTGAGTCATTCTTCCATTGGAGAGAGTAGTTGTTCCGTTGGTGTGAGTCGTTCTTCCGTTGGAGTGAGTCGTTCTTCCGTTGGAGTGAGTCATTTTTCCGTTGGAGTGAGTCATTCTTCCGGTGGAGTGAGTCATTCTGTTGGAGTGAGTCGTTCCTTTGGAGTGAGTCGTTCTTCCGTTGGAGTGAGTCATTCTTCCGTTGGAGTGAGTCGTTCTTCCGGTGGAGTGAGTCATTCCGTTGGAGTGAGTCATTCCTTTGGAGTGAGTCGTTCTTCCGTTGGAGTGAGTCATTCTTCCGTTGGAGTAAGTCATTCTTTCATTGGAGTGAGTCGTTCTTCCATTGGAGTGAGTCATTCTTCCACTGGAGAGAGTAGTTGTTCCGTTGGAGTGAGTCGTTCTTCCGTTGGAGTGAGTAATTTTTCCGTTGGAGTGAGTCATTCTTCCGGTGGAGTGAGTCATTCCATTGGAGTGAGTCGTTCCTTTGGAGTGAGTCGTTCTTCTGTTGGAGTGAGTCGTTCTTATGTTGGAGTGAGTCATTCTTCCGTTGGAGTGAGTCATTTTTCCGTTGGAATGAGTCATTCTTCCGGTGGAGTGAGTCATTCTGTTGGAGTGAGTCGTTCCTTTGGAGTGAGTCGATCTTCTGTTGGAGTGAGTCGTTCTTATGTTGGAGTGAGTCATTCTTCCGTTGGAGTGAGTCGTTCCTTTGGAGTGAGTCGTTCTTCTGTTGGAGTGAGTCGTTCTTATGTTGGAGTGAGTCATTCTTCCGTTGGAGTGAGTCTTTCTTCCGTTGAAGTGAGTCATTCTTCCATTGGAGAGAGTAGTTGTTCCGTTGGTGTGAGTCGTTCTTCCGTTGGAGTGAGTCGTTCTTCCGTTGGAGTGAGTCATTCCGTTGGAGTGAGTCGTTCCTTTGGAGTGAATCGTTCCTTTGGAGTGAATTGTTCCTTTGGAGTGAGTCGTTCCTTTGGAGTGAATCGTTCCTTTGGAGTGAATTGTTCCTTTGGAGTGAGTCGTTCCTTTGGAGTGAGTCGTTCCTTTGGAGTGAGTCATTCTTCCGTTGGAGTGAGTCATTTTTCCGTTGGAGTGAGTCATTCGTCCGGTGGAGTGAGTCATTCTGTTGGAGTGAGTCGTTCCTTTGGAGTGAGTCATTCTTCCATAGGTTTCTTTTCCTCATTTTTACCATTAGTTCAGTCGAGATTGGGAATTCCAGGGCTGAAATGATCCAAATAATTCTAGTGAAGGTGTGTGGAGGTTAAGAACAAACACTGGAGCACTTCCTGTATCACCACCTGACATCACAAGGTGGAACAGGGTGTTTTCAGTTTGAGAGAAGATCTCAAAAGCTTAAATCTGCAGGTCTGTGTGTTAAACATGTGCGAGTGAAGCAAAAAAAACGCAACTTCAGGTGTGTTTTTGAGGAGAAAACGGCATTAGAACACATGCCCTTTAACAAAACCTCTGATTTTCTGCATTTTTAAACATTTATTCAGAGTTTTTTCTACATTTATTGAGACTTATTTAACTTCTTCCACAGAGGTTGAGCTCAAGTGTTTGGGAAATTGCTGCTGTCGTCTTGAGACCATCCTCCTCTCCTCCTCCTCTGCTCCTCAGCTCCTCTGTTCTTTTGTGTTGAAGTGTTTGTACCAGGCAGAGAGGGGCCCTTCAGCGCTCTCCTCCCCCACCAACGAGCTCCCAACGTGGGCTCGAGTCTGCCCCAAGTGCCCCCTCCATCTCGGGCGATTCCTCGGAGAGAGTTTTGGATTCGTGGACGTGACAGGATGAGGGGATGAGTGTTAAACTGGACTGAGAAGAAGCGCTCTTGGTTTAGACACAATTAAAGGGGAGACTCTTGACGTAGCGACTCAAAACCAGTGGATTTAAACCAGACCTGTTCTGCAAAATGGACCTTCCAGAGCGTTTAAAGATGCATTGTGTAACTTTTCTGGTGGAGGGTCCTTCAAAGTAAACCTTTCTATCTTCATGGAGACCAAACCAGACCAAGTTACAGGTCAGATCTGTGGAGAGGTGACCCCACTCACAGTCAGAATGTCTGTTTTTCTTGGTATTTTTGAGCTCGAAAACCACTTGTAATTGAATAAATGTAAAGTAGATCTGTTTAATGTTACACTGTGGGACATTCCAGGCAGAGGAATGACATATCTATAGAAACAAGCACCTGACAGACCCACCAAAATTTACGTAGAGAACGTTTTAAAAATCTTGTAGTAGTTTGTTCTCACTGACCCTCTGAAGTTGTATTTGGAGTGATTCATGTTTGAGTCATCTTTAATCACTTATTTTCAAGACACCATTTGGTCGATTTCCCCGTTTCACTGTGACACGCCCACAGTGACACGCCCACTGTGACATGCCCACTGTGACACGCCCACTGTGACATGCCCACTGTGACATGCCCACTGTGACATGCCCACAGTGACACGCCCACTGTGACACGCCCACTGTGACATGCCCACTGTGACATGCCCACTGTGACACGCCCACTGTGACATGCCCACTGTGACATGCCCACAGTGACACGCCCACTGTGACACGCCCACTGTGACACGCCCACTGTGACACGCCCACTGTGACATGCCCACTGTGACATGCCCACTGTGACACGCCCACAGTGACACGCCCACTGTGACATGCCCACTGGGCGTTGTGACATGCCCACTGTGACACGCCCACTGTGACACGCCCACTGTGACACGCCCTCTGTGACACGCCCACTGTGGCGTCTCTTCCTTCTCCAGTTCGATGTTCTTCATGGTGATACTCATAGGTTTGGGCATCGTCGCGTCGGCGTTTTGGTCCAAATGTTAAAAAAAACGCTCTAATGTGAAGAGCTGTTAGCATGTTAGCATATTAGCATGTTAGCATGTTAGCATGTTAGCATGTTAGCATGTTACCGTGTTAGCATGTTAGCATGTTAGCATCTCTCCACTGGTTTAACACGACTGAAGAATCAGAGTCCTGATTTCTTTCATATTTTCCATTAAAAAT
Source organism: Paratrypauchen microcephalus (assembly GCA_036785185.1). Taxonomy (NCBI): domain Eukaryota; kingdom Metazoa; phylum Chordata; class Actinopteri; order Gobiiformes; family Gobiidae; genus Paratrypauchen; species Paratrypauchen microcephalus. The sequence continues at coordinate 952,133 of JAVJIX010000259.1, forward strand.
CAGTCGTGTTGAATCACCGCACCACATTATTACCAATTAGCCCAAACACCTGATGCCCTCCCACCTCTCCTCTCTTCTCCCCCCTTTCTTCTTTCTCTCTTCCCCTCTCTCTCTCCTCTTCCCTCGCTCTCTCTCTCTCTTTCTCTCTTCCCCCTTTCTTCCCTCTCCTCTTCCCCCTCTCTTTTCTCTCCTCTTCCCTCCTCCCCCTCTCTTCCCCCTCTCCTCTCTCTTCTTCCCTGTCTTCTTCCCGCTCTTCTCTCCCTTCTTCCCTCTCCTCTCTCTTCTTGCATAGGTGTCTCGGGCCCCTGTGAGTTTCAGAGTGAGTCATTCTTCCGTTGGAATGAGTCGTTGTTTCGTTGGAGTGAGTCGTTCTTCCGTTGGAGTGAGTCATTGACACGTTGGAGTAAGTCGTTCTGCCATTGAGTGAGTCGTTCTTCCGTAGAAGTGAGTCGTTCTTCGTTCTTCCATTGGAGCGAGTTGTTTTTCTGTTGGAGTGAGTCGTTCCGTTGGAGTGAGTCGTTCTTCCGTCGGAGTGAGTCGTTCTTCCGTTGGAGTGAGTCGTTCTTCCATTGGTGTGAGTCGTTCTTCTGTTAGAGTGAATCGTTATTCCGTTGGAGTGAGTCCTTGTTTCGTTGGAGTGAATAGTTGTTCTGTTGGAGTGAGCCGTTCATCCATTGGACTGAAACGTTCTTCCATTGGAGTGAGTAGTTCTTCCGTTGGAGTGAGTCGTTCTTCCATTGGTGTGAGTCATTGTTCCGTTGGACTGAGTCGTTCTTCCGTTGGAGTGAGTCGTTCTTCTGTTGGAGCGAGTCGTTCTTCAGTTGGAGCGAGTCGTTCTTCCGTTGGAGTGACTCGTTCTTCTGTTGGAGTGAGTTGTTGTTTCATTGGATTGAGTCGTTCCGTTGGAGTGACTCGTTCTTCTGTTGGAGCGAGTTGTTGTTTCATTGGAGTGAGTTGTTGTTCTGTTGGAGTAAGTCGTTGTTCCTTTGGAGTGAGTCGTTGTTCCTTTGGAGTGAGTCGTTGTTCCGTTGGCGTGAGTCGTTGTTCCTTTGGACTGAGTCGTTGTTCCGTTGCCATGAGTCATTGTTCCTTTGGAGTGAGTCGTTGTTCCGTTGGCGTGAGTCGTTGTTCCTTTGGAGTGAGTCGTTGTTCCGTTGGCGTGAGTCGTTGTTCCTTTGGAGTGAGTCGTTGTTCCGTTGGCGTGAGTCGTTGTTCCTTTGGAGTGAGTCGTTGTTCCGTTGGCGTGAGTCGTTGTTCCGTTGGCGTGAGTCGTTGTTCCTTTGGAGTGAGTTGCTGTTTCATTGGAGTGAGTCGTTGTTCCGTTGAAGTGAGTCGTTCTTATGTTGGAGTGAGTCGTTCCATTGGAGTGATTCTCGTGTTGATCTAAGACGTGTGGATATCGCACCAGATGCCCTCCCTGTTTCAGACCCTCGTGTCCTCTGGAGGCGCTGGAAAGCAGCTGGTCCTGTTTACTCCGGTTCATCCCGGATCTTGGACTCACTGGGATAAAGGCCAAATGACACAGGCTCAGTGCTCCACAACCAGCAGGTCTCAGGTCCAATTCCCAGACCTCGTGGCGTTTGCACGTTCTCCCTGTGTCTGCGTGTTCTCTCCATCAGACTAAATGTGACCCGGAGACACTCACGGGTCAAATGCAGGTTCCACCCAGAGACACTGTCCACGCTCACACGAGAGCCTCACAGGTCATTTAAATCCCAATAAAAATGAATTCCGCTTTAAAAAGACACTTAAATTCCTACTGAAAAGGATTATTCGGAATTAAACATAATTCCGAATTAAGTGGGTGGTTTGTCTCTCCCTGCCCCTCTCCATCTCTCTCTTTTCACTCTCTCTTTTCTCTCTCTCCTCCTCTCTCTCCCTCTCTCTGACCCTCTACCTCTCTCTTTTCTCTCTCTGTTTTCTCTCTCTCTTTTCTCTCTCTCCCTCTCCCTGCTCCTCTAACTCTCTCTTTTCTCTCTCTCTCTCCTCCTCTCCCAGCCCCTCTACCTCTCTCTCTTCTCTTTTCTCTTTCTCCTCCTCTCTATCCCTGTCCCTGCCCCTCTACCTCTCTCTCTCTCTCTCTCTCTCTCCTCCTTTTCTCCTCTCTCTCCCTCTCCCTGCCCCTCTACCTCTGTCTCTTTTCCCTCTTTTTTCTCTCTCTCTTTACTCTCTATCGCTCTACCTCTCCCTTTTCTCTCTCTCTTTTCTCTCTCTCCTTCTCTCTCTCCCTCTCCCTCCCGCTCTACCTCTCTCTCTTTTCTCTCTCTCTCCTCTCCTTACCCCTCTACCTCTCTCTCTTCTCTCTCTTTTCTCTCTCCTCCTCTCTCTCCCTCTCCCTGCCGCTCTACCTCTCTCTCTTTTCTCTCTCTCTCCTCCTCTCCCTACCCCTCTACCTCTCTCCCTTCTCTCTCTTTTCTCTCTCCTCCTCTCTCTCCCTGCCGCTCTACCTCTCTCTCTTTTCTCTCTCTCCACCTCTCTATCCCTCTCCCTCTCTCTCTTTTCTCTCTCTCCCTTCTCTATCCCTCTGTGAACTCTGTCTCTTCCTCTCCTCCTCTGTTCGTATCAGGGCAGTCCTGTGTGATGTCACCTACTACTTACCACTAACATACGACTTATAAACACAGTAAAACACACAAAACCTTCTTCTGTCAAACTGAAAACACTCTGTTCCACCTTGTGATGTCATCATGTGGTGATACAGGAAGTGCTCCACTGTGTTTATAAACTCCACACACCTTCACTAGAATCATCTGGAGGATTTCAGCCCCAGAATTGCTGATCTCTAATGAACTAAAGGTTTAAAAAAAAAAAAAAAAAAAAAAAAGGAGCTGTTCACTTGGGAAACATCACGAGGTGGAACAGAGCGTTTGGAATAATAAAGAGTTCCTCAAACATGTGAATGAAACAAAACACAACTACAGGTCTGTTTTTGATGATTATAACTAGGCCTGTCAGTTTAACGCGTTAATTAACACAATTAATTATGAGCGGCAATTCAATGTGCATTTTAAATTTGGCGTGCGGTGAGCAAATCGCTGCCACGGCCTTTGAACGGCGAGTTTATTTATAAAATAACGAAGACGAGATGATCAACAAGAACTCCGTGATTTGGAGCTTTTATCAAAAAGAATTTTCCGATCACCGAAGCTGCTCCAGCCTGACGGATCAATTGAACGATAAACACGTCTGGACAAGTTCCATCGTTACCAGTGATAGAGCGCACTTCACCGAACCACCGAACCAACGAACCACCAAACCAACAAACCACCAAACCACCAAACCACCAAACCAATGAACCACCGAACCAACGAACCACCGAACCAACGAACCAACGAACCAACAAACCAACAAACCACCAAACCAACAAACCACCAAACCAACGAACCAACAAACCAACAAACCACCAAACCACCAAACCAACAAACCACCAAACCAACGAACCACCAAACCAATGAACCACCAAACCACCAAACCAACAAACCACCAAACCAACAAACCAACAAACCACCAAACCACCAAACCACCAAACCAACAAACCAACAAACCACGCTCGCAGAATTTGGGAAATGAATGAGCAAAACGACCACATGAAAACTGACAAACTCAATCTCAAAGTGGGTTTGTTCGTTCGTTCGATTTCACACTCTTAAAATGTGATTAATTAATTACAAATCCTGTCATTAATTAGATTAATTTTTTTAAATCGCCTGGCAGCACTAATTATAACACGCTTAAAGCTCAGAGTAAATGTCGTGCAGTTTAGGATCTTTAATGCCACAGTGAGAAACATGAGGAAAGTAACAGCGTCTCCGTGGAAACAAGCTGGTGCCAGATGCTCCATAAACAAACAATTATCCCTTTTTTTTTTTGTTTTGAACCAGAATAACTGAAGTGAAAAGAGTGAAGTGGTTAATTAATAAAGGCGCAGTTCAAACGGATCTTCAGCTCGTTAGGTTTAATCAGGGCCTCGTTTGGATCCTGAAATGAAATGATTTAAACACAGCTCTGTTCCTCTTCCTTAATTAGATGAATTTGCACATTTTCCCAACATTTTTACTTTCACTTTGCGGTGTACAAGTGGTTTATTAAAATCCAAGACTTCAGGATTGGTCAAGTTTGCCAATTAGTCCAGTTATTTCAAAATGTTCCAGTTTAAAGTTTATTGTGCAAATTTGAGTTTTTAGAGATTTGTACCGTTTTAAATCTCGGTTCTCGTCACAAACCCGTCTGAGGAGGGTTTAGAGTCACACAAGCATGTCTGAGGAATCTAGAGATCTCTCCTGGGAACTATTCAAACCCGTCTTACATCAGCTGTACGTTTCTGTACGAGGCTCCGCCCACAAGCCTACGTCACCCCCCCCCATGCTCCACACGACAATTCTACTAGTACTAGTTGTAGCAGCAGTACTAGTAGTAGCAGTAGTAGTAACTCTAGTTGTAGCAGTAGTAGTCATAGTAGCAGTAGTAGAAGTAGTACAAGTAGTAGTAACAGTATTAACAGCCCTAACAGTAGTAGTAAAAGTAGTAGCAGTAACAGCAGTAACAGAAGTACTAGTAGTAGCAGTAGTAGAAGTACTAGTAGCAGTAACAGCACTAGCAGTAGTAGTAAAAGTAGTAGTAGTAGCAGCAGTAGTAGTAGTAGTTGTAGTTGTAGTAGTAGTAATACTAGTAGTAGTAGTAGTAGTTGTTGTTGTTGTAGTTGTAGTAATAGTAATACTAGTAGAAGTAGTACTATAGTTACTAGTAGTAGAAGTAGTAGTTGTAGTAGTAGCAGTAGTAGTAGTAGTAGTAAAAGTAGTAGTAGTAGTAGTAGTAGTTGTAGTTGTAGTAGTAGTAGTAGTAGTAGTAGTAGTAAAAGTAGTAGTAGTAGTAGTAGTAGTTGTAGTTGTAGTAGTAGTAGTAGTAGTATCTGTTGTTGTAGTAGTAGTAGCAGTAGTAGTAGCAGTAGCAGTAGTAGTATCTGTTGTTGTAGTAGTAGTAGTAGTAGGAGTAGTAGTAGCAGTAGTAGTAGTAGTAGTAGCAGTAGTAGTATCTGTTGTTGTAGTAGTAGTAGTAGTAGCAGTAGTAGTAATAGTAGCAGTAGTAGTAATAGTAGCAGTAGTAGTTGTAGTTGTAGTAGTAGTAGTAATACTAGTAGTAGTAGTACTATAGTTACTAGTAGTAGTAGTAGTAGTAGTAGTATCTGTTGTTGTAGTAGTAGTAGTAGCAGTAGTAGTATCTGTTGTTGTAGTAGTAGTAGTAGCAGTAGTAGTATCTGTTGTTGTAGTAGTAGTAATAGTAGCAGTAGTAGTTGTAGTAGTAGCAGTAGTAATAGTATCTGTTGTTGTAGTAGCAGTAGTAGTAAAAGTAGTAGTAGTAGTAGTAGTAGTAGCAGTAGTAGCAGTAGTAGTAGTAGTAGTAGTAGTAGTAGTAGTAGTAGTAGTAGTAGTAGTAGTAGTAGCAGTAGTAGTAGTATCTGTTGTAGTAGTAGTAGTAGTAGTTCCCCCAAATATTTTTATAGTCTTGGTTGAGTAATTTCTTTCACTACTTTGTACTTCTACTTTAGTACTACCATTTTGAAGTAACAGTATTTCAGTATTCTCCTCGAGTAGAGTTTGTCCTTCTGATCTCTGACTTCCATCTGCTTCTTTTTCTGTCTTTTGTTTTTAATATTCTCAGATTAAATAAACCCAAAACTCCAAATCTAATCAAACTCGTGTTGTATTTTTCGTGTCTTTTCTGTTAGTTTCAAATCAAACGCAGACGATGGCGCGGGAGATGTAGAGGAGAACAGCTCTTGAATCAGATTAAAAGTGTTAATGTCTGCGAGGAGAAACTTTGGAGCGCCGATGCCGGTTCTTTTGGAGCTGAGTGAAGATAGAAGGACCATCAGAACTACTGCTTCAGAAACATGCCCACGCTCAAATATCTGATCATTCCGCTTCCTTTTCTGCGCTCTGTGGTGAAGAAAATGTGCTCATGTAAAAGTAAAAGTCCACATCACAGACTGTATACTGTATATAAACGGACATAGCTAACCCGCTAGCCGCTGCTGTTATGGACAGGAAGTGAGCATGGGGGCGCTTCAGGCTCCAACTGACTTTACATTGAAAAACCGACGCCCCTCGCTCTGTAACCGCTGCAGTGAGCCTCGTTATTTTGGTCTTAAAATGTTCGTATTAACCCGCTCTACGTGATCCTGGGGTTTTTCTAAAATGGAATTGGATGCAAATCGAGGTTATCCCTTTCTTGCATTGTGGCCACATATGTTGCCTAAGTTTAAGTGGGTCAACTGGAGGGAAAACAGACATTTTCACCCCTAAAAGCATGCTGGCCACATACGTGCAGCCCTGTAATTGCATTCTATTGCTGCTAGATGGCGCTGTGATATCCTGTTGCAGAATCAAGATGGCCGCCCTCAGTGGAAGCAGGTGAGTTTGACTCTCCCACTTGTCAAGTGCAATAATTCCTCCATGAAGAGGAAAATGAAGGGAAAATCTATATCAGTTTAGTAAAATATTTGTTTTAGAACATGTAGAAGTAGTATTTGGTGATTTTCAAAGAAAAATAAACAAACCAGGAGGTATTTTATCAACTGCATATGCATATAGTAGTGACCTTATACATGCCACATATGTACACATATGTGGCCAGTATGCATGTAAGTGTTTGTGTACTGTACTAAAGTAATGATATAGTAATAAACTTTCACACCACACATACAGTGATGAAGCAGCTATAGTACGAAAGTTTAGGGGTACATTTTATTGCAATATATATATATATATATATATATATAATGTTATATATGTTATTATATTATATATAATATTTAGTGCAATCTGTATCTGTTTGCATTGGCTAAACAACCAAACACTGCTGAAAGTTGACAAAATTGTTGGTAAAGTTCACAGAATGTCTGTGTTACTTCATGGAACAATAAACATTTTGCACTTTTTGACATTTTTGACATTGTGATACTATAACTGCCGGCCTCAGTGAGCTTCATTTGACTGGAGCTGCGGGGGACGTCACTCACTCAGTCCACTTCTTTGTACAGTCTGTGGTGCAGTTACATGGCTAATAATAGAAGTACAAGTACTGCAGTACAAACTAGGGGTGGGTATTGGCAAAGAAGTCACGATTCAATTCGAATCACGATTCATATGCTACGATGTGATACTATCACGATGCATCACGATACTTGAATTACTGCGATGCATTGCAATATATTCGACATACTTCAGTGAAAATGTACCAAAAAAAGAGGATAACTTAAATATCAGTGGCTGTGTATCTGGGTAGTGTCTTCAGTTGATACATAACTGAGCAACTCAATTCATAACTGAATTTATTGAATAACAAAAACAAATAAACCAAACCAATAACAAAAAAAAGTGCAGAGGATTTTTTCTAAAACAAAAAATGATGTTCAAACATTTGCCATTTTGGAGGTAGCTCCCATCATAACAAACAATACCCTTTCACAAAGAAAAAAGTGCATAGGATTTTTTTTTTACTAATAATTTATTTATTTATTTATTTATATTAAATATTAAATTATTAAATATTAAATTATTAATTAATAAAAATCGATTTTTGGCATCAAGAATCGATGCAGTATATTGTGAAAGTTAGTATCGCGATGCATTGTCATGACGATTATTTTGCACACCCCTAGTACAAACTGTACTTAACGGGCCGATATCGATCAATAAGATCAATAAGAAAAACATGGAGACTGTAAAATATCATCATCATCATCAAAAAGTGTATTTCAGTTTAAGCACAAAGTAGGAAACTCAACAGTAACAGAAACACTCAAAAAGTCTGAGAGCAGCGAGTCTGTGTCAGTGCAGTGAGGAGAGGAGCAGCCCTCAGGACAAAAGTGCCCCCTTCTGTGTCCTCTGTATCCTCCAGGGGGCGCCAGGTGAGCTCTGGAGATTCCTCTTTTTTCTCCGCTCTGTTGTTTCAGTCGGTGATGAGACAGGCTTTTCCCTCTGAAATGTCTTCTGTCAGATTTGGTGTAAAAAGTGTTCAGCATTTCAGAGCTAGCTGAATAGCACCGCAATCTTCAAGTGGGGTCGCCATGGATACAGAAAAAACAAACTGCTCAAATCACACCATCCAATAATCCTTAACTTCTGTTCTTTAAACTGGACAAGCAAAATCCCCAAATATTAATTTAAAAACGCAATATAATAATTTAGAAAAAGATTAAAAACTGTTCAGTGTGGCAGCAAACCAAAACCATGGCAACCAAGTTTTATGCTTTTTACAACATTTGAAACGGATGCATAGAAATGAAGCAAATCGCAGCTCTGGATTTGAGTTTGATGAGGAAACGACATTATAACTCAGAGATATGATGTATTTAAAAATGTTTCTGTTTCCTCATAAATATTTCCATCCATCCATGTTGTTCCTCTTATCCAGGGTTGGGTTGCCGGGGCAACAGTCTCAACAGGGACTCCCAGACTTCCTTCACCCCGACACTTCCTCCAGCTCCTCCGGTGTGTTCCCAGGCCAGCAGGGACACATAGTCCCTTCAGCGCGTCCTGGGTCTTCCCCGGGGCCTCCTCCCGGTGGGACGTGCCCGGAACACCTCCCGAGGGAGGCGTCCAGGTGGCGTCCGGAACAGACGCCCGAGACATTCCATGTCCCCAGAGCTCGTCTCCATGTCCAGAGATCCTGTCGTCGAGGCCCCTGCCTTCGACTGCCACCTGAATCTCTTTGCACCGGCCCCTGTGGATCCTCTTGTGGGTGGTGGGTCCACGGGAGGACAGCCCCATGTCGCTCCTTAAAATTTACATGAAAAGTCCCTCAGTCGTCCAGGTAGAATCCATGGTAAAAGGAGAAATTCAATTTGTCAACTGGACAAAGTTTATTTGGTCGAAAACGTTTAACAGCTCATCCGAGTTGCTTCGTCAGCAGCAACTCGATAACAAAGCAACTCGGATAAGCTGCGAAACTTTTTTGACCAAATAGACTTTGTCCAATTGACAAATTGAATTTCTCCTGTTACCCTTAAAATGTACCATTTTTTAAATTTTTTCCCCATTTTCTCCCGCTTTATTCTGTATTTTTGGGTCACGGGAGCAACGGTCCAGGTCCGCTGCCCAGATCACACAGTGCACCGGCCCCCATGGATCCTCCCGCGGGTGGTGGATCCACGGGAGGACAGCCCCACGTCACAATGGACCGGCCTTGATGTACTTTGTGTCATAGGGATCTTCCAGTGTGCACAGACACTGGGGGTGAAGTGGGTTAAGTGTCTTGCCCAAGGACACAACGGCAGCACTCATCTGTGGGAGCTTTGGAGCTGGGATCGCACCGCCAACCCGCGGGTCAGTGGATCCGACTGCTCAACCCATTGTCGAGAGCGGGATTCAAACCGCCAACCTCTGGATCAGCGGACAAACGCTCTACTAACTGAACTACTGCCGCCCCTATATAACTTACATAATATATAACTTACATAATATATATTTTACATTTCACTAAATAAATCCAGTGAAATGTAAATTTATTGTGTGTGGTTTTTAAACGGTGAGCGCAGCTGGACTCCGTCCCTGTCACGGTCTGGACAAACGCTCCAGTGTCTCTGACCGCAATTTTCATCAAGATTTCAGCAGCCGGCCATTTTGTGTAATTTTATGTAATTATAGCACAAACCGCTGTGGGTCCAACGCTTCATTTGTGTTTCTGTAATGACCACTTCACACGGCGTCCACTCCAGATCTGAGACGAGGAGACGCTCTTCACACAGACACAGCTGGGACTGATGGAGGACCAGAGCGAGGAGGACGATCATCAGCGCCGTCGTGGACACTGACAGTGGGAGATGAAGAAGCAAATTACACCATCAAATACCATATGAAAACTGTGAAAAAACCTGATTTATGTCGTAAATAAAGATCAGATCAGACTGACATGAATGTTTATGGACTAATAATAACCAGACGAGTTTTTGTTATAGTGGATTTCATGTAAACGAACTGGAATCTTTTAACTGTTGGAGCTAAGAAGCACAAGAGGTTTAACCAGCACAGACGAGAGAGCCAGAGTGGACCTCAGTCTGCCGTACATCTCCACCTAAAAGGACCTCAGTCTGCCGTACATCTCCACCTAAAAGGACCTCAGTCTGCCGTACATCTCCACCTAAAAGGACCTCAGTCTGCCGTACATCTCCGCCTAAAAGGACCTCAGTCTGCCGTACATCTCCGCCTAAAAGGACCTCAGTCTGCCGTACATCTCCACCTAAAAGCCACGGGCCACTCCTTTGAGGACAGTGAGGTCCAGATCTTGGCCAGAGAAAAGAACTGGTTTGAGAGGAGAGGTAAAGAGGCTATTTTTGTCAAGAAAGAAAATCCTTCCTTGAACAGAAAT
>JAVJIX010000259.1:967500-1024057 GCA_036785185.1 Paratrypauchen microcephalus
TTTGAACGTAGACCCAAGTGATTTCCTGCATACCACAAAACCAAGCCAACAACTGATCTGAGCAACGCCAAGAGACATTAACGCCACATAGTCCTCCACCACAAGCGCAAACACAGCGCAACTCTCACATCTGAGGGGACGAAACCAGGACTGGACCAGGTCTAGACCTGGACTAAACCGGGATTAAACCACCACGGGCCACTCTTTGCTGATTTCGTGCGGCTGGTTTGTGGCTGGGGCTGAGAGTACGCGGTCCGGGCGCCGCGGATCGTTTTCGTGCTCGCAGCCCCGGTGTACGCGCGGCCTCGTGCCGGTGGTGGTGCACGTGGTGCACGCGTTGCGTCCCAGGACATGGCAGTGCCGTTGAATGAGCATGGAAACATTATGTGACCACGCAAGTCATTCAAGTCATCGTGTCTCAAGTCAAGTCAAGTCCCGAGTCCTAGACCCCCAAGTCCGAGTCAAGTCTCAAGTATTTCATTTTTTGTCGAGTCAAGTCACAAGTCATAAAAACAGCGACTCGAGTCGACTCGAGTCCAAGTCACTAAGTCTCAAGTCCCCATGTCTGCTATACACACTATACACACACACACTATACACACACACACACACACACACTATACACACTATACACACACACACTATACACACTATACACACACACACACACACTATACACACACACACTATACACACACACACACACACTATACACACACACTATACACACACTATACACACTATACACACTATATATACACTATACACACTATACACACACACACACACACTATACACACACACTATACACACACACAACACACACTATACACACACACACACACTATACACACACACACACACTATACACACACACTATACACACTATATATACTATACACACTATACACACACACACACACACTATACACACACACACACACACACACTATACACACACACACACACACACACTATACACACACACACTATACACACACACACACACACACACACACACACTATACACACACACACACACACACTATACACACTATACACACACACACACACACTATACACACACACACTATACACACACACACACACACTATACACACACACTATACACATACTATACACACTATACACACACGCACTATACACACTATACACACACACACTATACACACACACACACTATACACACACACACACACACACACACACACACTATACACACACACTATACACACACAACACACACTATACACACACACACACACTATACACACACACACACACTATACACACACACACACACTATACACACACACACTATACACACTATATATACTATACACACTATACACACACACACACACACTATACACACACACACTATACACACACACACACACTATACACACACACACACACTATACACACTATATATACTATACACACTATACACACACACACACACACACACACACACTATACACACACACACTATACACACACACTATACACACTATACACACACACACACACACTATACACACACACACACACTGTAACAGAGGTCAGGGATGTGGTTAAAGGTCCTGTAAGTGTGAACAGGCTAATAATAATAATAATAATATAATAATAATAATAATAATAATAATAATAATAATAATAATAATAATAATAATAATAATAATAATAATAATAACAGCCGCGCAGTGATACAACTTGAGAGAAAATAGTACCAAGCGATTTAGACTTCTGACTTTTTCGTGTTTTCTGATGCAAATATATCACTTTTGGACAAATGTTTTGAGAAGAAAAACAAGCTTTATTAAAGGGATATGCCACCCCCAGGTCAAACTTGGGCATCTCGCCACAGTCCAGAGACTAAAATAAGTGGTGGAAAGTGTTTTCCTGCTCACCCAGCCATTGTCCAGGTCTGTCGCCACTGACCGCCGCGGTATCTGCTGCTCCTCCGCGTTAGACTGGAGTCTAACGGCGCCAGAGAAAGATTTCGGCCAAAAGGAATTAATTTGCTCGATGCGTTTCCCAATTACTTTCTGTGTAGTGCGCATTCATATCGAGTGCAAATAAATGTACAAATCAACACGGAGAGCTTGCCTTGGTCATTTTGGGTGGGAACTATTTTTCAGTGCGGAAAAAGAAAGCCGAAGCACGCACCACGCTGTGCAACAGGGGAACTCCCTTCCTGGTGCGTAACAGGGATTCCCCTGGCAGCGTGCTCTGTGCTTCGGCTTTCTTTTTCCGCACTGAAAAATAGTTCCCACCCAAAATGACCAAGTCAAGTTCTCCGTGTTGATTTGCACATTTATTTGCACTCGATATGAATGCGCACTACACAGGAAATAATTGGGAAACGCATCGAGCAAATTAATTCCTTTTGGCCGAAATCTTTCTCTGGTGACGTTAGACTCCAGTCTAAGGCGGAGGAGCACCAGATACCGCGGCGGTCAGTGGCGACAGACTCGGACAATGACTGGGTGACCAGAAAAACACTTTCCACCACTTATTTTAGTCTCTGGACTGTGGGGAGATGCCCAAATTTGACCTGGGGGTGGCATATCCCTTTAACTGTGTTTGCTAACTTGCCGGAACTACTTTCGTCAGCTCCAGAACCGGGGCAGAACTCGGCCAAGTTCCATGTCAGATCTATGGAGAGGTGGGCCCGTTCTCACAATAAGAATGTAAATCTTTGTGGTCGTTTTGAGACATAAAAACACCTGCAAATGAGTAAATAATAATAAGATAACCAGAAAAGTTACACACTACACCTGTCCAACGTTTTGGCGTGGTCGTAAACGTCATGACGACAAAGCGCCACATGGGCCAAACCAGGACTAAACCAGGACTAAACCAGGTCTAAACCAGGGCTAAACCAAGTCTAAACCAAGACTAAACCAGGACTAAACCAGGACTAAAGCAGGACTAAACCAGGACTAATCCAGGTCTAAACCAGGGCTAAACCAGGACTAAACCAGGTCTAAACCAGGGCTAAACCAAGACTAAACCAAGACTAAACCAGGACTAAACCAGGACTAAACCAGGACTAAACCAGGAATAAACCACAACCAAACAAGGACTAAATCAGGACTAAACCAGGACTAAAGCAGGACTAAACCAGGACTAATCCAGGTCTAAACCAGGGCTAAACCAGGACTAAACCAGGTCTAAACCAGGGCTAAACCAAGACTAAACCAAGACTAAACCAGGACTAAACCAGGACTAAACCAGGACTAAACCAGGAATAAACCACAACCAAACAAGGACTAAATCAGGACTAAACCCCGCTATTATCTCTGTGTCTCGTCTGGAAACACGGAGCGGAGGTTTAGTCCTGGTTTAATCCTGGTTTAGTCCTGGTGAGGGCTGGATTGGGACAAAAAAACGGCCCTGGCATTTTTGGCACAGAACGGCCCCTCATAATTAGAGGAGCACAACAGACTAATTTATGTTCGTGTTCCCCAAGTAATCAGGATCAGTAATGGATCAGTTTATCAATCCATCCGATGTCTGTTTTACAGGTGCTGCTCCCCCAGCAGACTACAGCGGAGTACAAAGTGCTGGCCTCCACAGACTGGTAGAAGATCTCCAGTAACTTACTGCACACATTGAAAGACCTGAGCTTCCTCAGGAGGTAGAGTCTGCTCATCCTCTTCTTGTACACAGCATTACAGTTGTCCCTCCAGTCCAGCCTGTTGTTCACATGAACGCCCAGGTACTTGTGGCAGTCCACGATCTCCACCTCATGACCCTTGATGTTAATAGGCTCCACAGGTGACCTCATCCTCCTGAAGTCAATCACCAGTTCCTTGGTCTTGTCTAAGTTCAGGAGCAGATGTTTTGCCTGGGACCACTCCACAAAATTTGCAATCAGTGTCCTGTACTCCGTCTCCTGTCCATCTGTGATACACCCGACCACCGCAGAGTCATCAGAGAACCTCTGCAGATGGACCTGGAGCTGTACTGGAAATCAGAGGTGTACAGAGTGAACAGGAACGGAGACAGGACTGTACCCTGAGGGGCTCCCACATTACTGACCACAGTGTCGGACAGGGTGGTCCCCAGTCGCACTGAGGCCTGCCTGAGAGGAACTCAGTAATCCAGGAGACAGTGGAGGAGCTGACACTCATCCTGAGCGGTTTCTCACCCATCAGAGAGGGCTGGATTGTGTTAAAGGCGCTGGAGAAATCAAAGAACAATATCCTCACAGAGCCCTTAACACTATCCAGGTGTGAGTGAGCCCGCTGCAGAAGATAGATTACAGCGTCGTCCACACTCATGTGGGCCTGATGGGCAAACTGGAGAGGGTCCAGGGATGGAGCCACCAGGGGTCTGAGCTGAGCCAGAACAAGTCTCTCAAACACTTTCATGACATGAGGTGTCAGCGCAACTGGTCTGAAGTCATTGAGTCCAGATGGGACAGGCTTCTTGGGCACTGGCACAATGCAGGAGATCTTCCAAAGCACCGGTACCCTTTCAAGCTTCAGACTCAGTGCAAAGAGAAAGTGCAGGACCCCAGTGAGCTGCGCTGCACAAGTTCTTAGCGCACAGGGGTTGATTTTGTCAGGTCCTGGACACAGATCAGAGAATACTGTAGATACGGGCCCTTTAAGAGTCTCTTCTGACCTGTCGTATCTTTACTCTTACCCCGTTCTTTGTCTGCGCTGATTAGCTAAAAGTGTGTGGAATTACCTCTGCGTCTCGTCTGGAAACACGGAGCGGAGAAGGTGAGGAACCTGGAGAAGAACGTGCAGAGGAACGTGGAGAGGAACGTGGAGAGGAACGTGGAGAGGAACGTGGAGAGGAACGTGGAGAGGAACGTGGAGAGGAACGTAGAGAGCTCCTCGTACTGACGCAGAATCAGGGCCTATTCTGTCTGGACAAAAACGCCTTCAAACCAAATCAGATCTGATGACTTTACGAGGATAAGAAGCGCTCGTGAAGTGTTTTGGATGATTTCAGGACCGTTCAGGCTGAATCAGGAAACAATAACAATCAATTAGGAAATTGGGGATCAATGGTGTTTCTGTGAGAGGAGCAGAGGGGAGCTTAAAGGTGTAGTGTGTAACTTTTCTGGTTATCTTATTATTATTTACTCATTTGCAGGTGTTTTTATATGAAATATGTAAAAGTTAAATTAGAAAATGATTCATGTTGATTTAGTCCTGGTTTAGTCCTGGTTTGGTCCTGGTTTGGTCCTGGTTTGGTCCTGGTTTAGTTCTGGTTTAGTCCTGCTTTAGTCCTGGTTTGGTCCTCGTTTGGTCCTGGTTTGGTCCTGGTTTAGTCCTGGTTTGGTCCTGGTTTGGTCCTGGTTTGGACCTGGTTTAGTTCTGGTTTAGTCCTGCTTTAGTCCTGGTTTGGTCCTGGTTTGGACCTGGTTTAGTTCTGGTTTAGTCCTGCTTTAGTCCTGCTTTAGTCCTGGTTTGGTCCTGCTTTGGTCCTGGTTTAGTCCTGGTTTAGTCCTGCTTTAGTCCTGGTTTGGTCCTGCTTTGGTCCTGGTTTAGTCCTGGTTTAGTCCTGGTTTGGACCTGATTTAGTCCTGGTTTAGTCCTGCTTTAGTCCTGGTTTGGTCCTGGTTTGGTCCTGGTTTAGTCCTGGTTTAGTCCTGGTTTAGTCCTGCTTTAGTCCTGGTTTGGTCCTGCTTTGGTCCTGGTTTAGTCCTGGTTTAGTCCTGGTTTGGACCTGATTTAGTCCTGGTTTAGTCCTGCTTTAGTCCTGGTTTGGTCCTGGTTTGGACCTGGTTTAGTTCTGGTTTAGTCCTGCTTTAGGCCTGGTTTGGTCCTGGTTTGGTCCTGGTTTAGTCCTGGTTTAGTCCTGGTTTAGTTCTGGTTTAGTCCTGGTTTAGTCCTGGTTTAGTTCTGGTTTAGTCCTGGTTTAGTCCCGGTTTAGTCCTGGTGTAGTCCTGGTTTAGTCCTGGTTTAGTCCCGGTTTAGTCCTGGTGTAGTCCTGGTTTAGTCCTTGTGTAGTTTACTGGATTTGTTTACCTTATTAAGTCGTTTTAGATCAATATTGTGATTTAAAATGTCACAATTATAACAGAATGATGCACGGGAGTCGTAGATTATCACTATAGAGCGCACACAAGAATAATTTATCTGATTTAGAGTTGCATTTACGTAAACAGATGGAAAAAGGAGCAGAATATATCAAATTCGCTTTAGTCTGAAGATGAAATTAACATTTTACAAAAGTAGAATCAGAAAACATGAGCCAAGATGGATCCAGGTTTGTTTTTGAGGAGGAAACGACATTATAGAACGGCTTAAAGCTCACACGAGATAATTCTGTGTAATATATGACCTTTAAAGAATTTATTTTAAATCAGGGCATTGTAAAAAATCTAAAAAGTCTTGACATTTTGAAAAGGAAACACAATTCAAACTCTCTGAAGGCTGCGTCCTTCAAACACTTCTAACCCGTAGAGTGTGTTTTTTCTCAGGCATTTTTAAGGAATTTTCTTTTTTAAAAACAAGGTTAAAAAAGTGAAATTCTAAAGTGATTTAATTACACTAAACGTGCCCTTTCTGACACGCTTCTTTGTGTATTTTACTTTTAAAAACTTGGGAATTACACTCTGACAAAACCCTCGTTAAGGCCTCTCGTGATTAAAGAGTGAAACTTATAAAAGTGAAATTAGAAAATGATTCATGTTGGTTTAGTCCTGGGTTAGTCCTCTTTTAGTCCTGGTTTAATCCTGGTTTGGTCCTGGTTTAGTCCTCTTTTAGTCGTGGTTTAGTCCTCATTTAGTCCTGGTTTAGTCCTGGTTTAGTCCTGGTTTAGTCTTAGCTTAGTTCTGGTTTGGTCCTGGTTTAATCCTGGTTTAGTCCTGGTTTGGTCCTGGTTTAGTCTTAGTTTAGTCTTGGTTTTAGTCCTAGTTTACTCCTGGTTTAGTCCTCTTTTAGTCCTGGTTTAGTCCTCTTTTAGTCCTCATTTAGTCCTGGTTTTAGTCCTAGTTTACTCCTGGTTTAGTCCTCTTTTAGTCCTGGTTTAGTCTTAGTTTGGTCCTGGATTTAGTCCTGGTTTAGTCCTGGTTTTAATCCTCTTTAATCCTGATTTAGTCCTCATTTAGTCTTGGTTTAGTCCTGGCTTGGTCCTGGTTTAGTCCTTGTTTAGTCCTGATTTAGTTCTGGTTTGGTCCTGGTTTGGTCCTGGTTTGGTCCTGGTTTAGTCCTGGTTTAGTCCTGGTTTAGTCCTGGTTTAGTCCTCTTTTAGTCCTGGCTTGATTAGATTGATTAGGTTGATTAGACTTTTTTACATTATTATATTTATTTGATATTTTGTTAAATGTATATTATATATATATTTTTTTATATATTTCTTCATTTTTGTAGGGTGAGGATGAAGTGGTTTTCAGTGGGTTTTGTCTGTTGGCTTCTTCATCGTGTCTGTGTCTGTCTTCATTCCCTCGTGTCTCGTTCTGTCAAACTGCAAAGACGTCGGCCTGGATTTGATTTCTGTTCTCGCTGTCGGAGAGTGCAGACGTGTTTCTCTTCCTCCTTATCTCCTGCTCTTTGTGTGCGTGCCTTCTCTTGTTTTCATTGTTTTTCTCCTTTTTGGAACAGATTTTTCAAAATCCTAAATTATGGAATTGATAAGCTGATCCCTCAACGCAATTGACACACTTTTTTCACGGAGGAGTACCGCTGGGGTGTCCCGATGGTACTTACTTATACTATATTATGTGCAATACGAAATCCACATGCAACACATATACTACACCACATTATGTGCAATCTGTGAAATACTCTACTTACACCTTATTTAATCCTACCTGCACCTTTGTACATTGTACCTTGTATTTTATTACATTTTATGACATTTTATTACATATTTTTATTATATTGTTTACTTCTTCCCCTGCACTTTTATAACACTTTTTACCATGTACTATTATTGCTGTTATTAGTACTTCTGACTATCTTAGCGAGTCAACGGTTCCTCTGATCCTAAGCATTTCGTTGCATTGTTGACCTTGTGTTGATTCTGCATATGACAAATAAACAATCTTGAATCTTGAATCTTGAATCTTGAATCTTGAATCTACGCTGCTGGATATGCGATAGACTCTTATTATAAGTGGCAAGTCGTGTTCCTAGCACGTATGTACCTGGAGGATGTGGAGGACATTTACTTATATGGATTTCTGATAGCTAGACATCTGTTGATTGGCCTGGGATTGTCCATGATCTATCGGAAAATTGGCAAGCTGGCAGCGAGTAAAGAATCCCCCAAGCTGTCTGCGGTAATTTCACACCACAGCGGAGCCGCTGTGGACCTCGTAAAAGGAGTACATCAGAAAGTGGTACAGGTTGAGGACCGTCTAGAAGGGTTCCAACCAGAGGAAACATCTCGACGTTTGGATAGCATCACGAGCATGCTGACAGAACTGTGCAGAACAACGCAGCGCAGTCTGTGCGCCAAGAGGACCTGTTGAGGTCTTTAGTGACTCTCCAGGGTGACATGAAAATGGGGGTCTGGCAGAACCAGGGTTCCGGCTAAATTGCTCGCTCACCTGGGTCTCTAAAATGTATTTCATTATGCAAGCAAAATTACGCCCTTGATTAATCTGTCTCCTGGGAAAATCTGGTTTCAGCGGGTCTGTGTTTTGTTTTGACTTGGCTTCCTTGCATAAACACTCCCAAGGTCACAGGTGTGGCTTATCACGGTAGTCTACAAACATTGACACACTAATCTTGGTCACACTGACGTATTAAATAAACACGTTACCCTGTCTATTTTAGAGATGTTTGCCTAAACTTTTTTTTTCAATCAATTTCATCAATTTCTGATCTGCTCCCTTGCCCCACCCTTCCGTCTGTCGCCAAAGAAAAAAACACCGTATGTTACCTGCCCAATTGTTTTTCTGTCATTACATGTTGTGAATAATTATCATTGATTGTAACTGCATCTTTTCCACTCTGTATCTCCGAGTCGACGGTGTGCACATGCGCGTGGCCCCTCCCCTAGCCACTCTATCGCTGTCCTGCTTGGTTAGACACTATGTGTCTTGTACATATGGTTTTTCGACAATAAAGCAAACTATGACTATGACTATCGTTTCTTCTCTGCGACATGTGAAGAGTTCTGTTCCAGCTTCACTTTTACACAGTGGAACAGGAGAGGGGGAGAGAAAGAGCAGAAAAGTTCATTGTCCCAAATCAAACTCTTGTTCTTTCGTGCTGTGCCTCTTCTCATTTAATCAGATCATTAAATAAGTCGCACTTTGAGCCCATTTTCCCTGGTGTCATTGCGCCGTTCATCTGACCTGCTCAGAGTCACCGGGAGCACAAAGTGACGCTACTTTAGTGGCGCTACCTTAGTGACACTACCATAGCAACTGTTATCTTAGCAACTGTTATCTTAGCAACTGTTATCATAGCAAACGTTACCACAGCTACTGTTACCATAACAACCATTACCATAGAAACTCTTGCAACTGTTATCATAGGCACTGTTACCACAGCAACGTTACGTTGGCGGCACAGTAGCTGAGTGGCTAGCGCTCTTGCTTCACAGGAAGAAGGTTCTGGGTTCGATCCCCGGGTGGCCCAGGCCTTTCTGTGTGTGTTCTGTGTGGAGTTTGCATGCATGGTCTGGGTTCAATCCCCGGGTCGCCCGAGCCTTTCTGTGTGGAGTTTGCATGTTCTCCCCGTGTCTGGGTGGGTTTCCTCCGGGCACTCCGGTTTCCCCCACCAACCCAAAACATGCACCATAGGTAAAATCCTCCAACTTAGGTCCTGACCAAACCGAAGCAAGAAGATCATGGAGATGGTCCCCGGGCGCCCTAATGTGTGTGCTGCCCACTGCTCCTAATATATGTATACTCAACAAAAATATAAACGCAACACTTTTGTTTTTGCTCCCATTTTTCATGAGATGGACTTAAAGATCTAAAATTCATTCCAGATACACAATATTACCATTTCTCTCAAACATTGTTCACAAATCTGTCTAAATGTGTGATAGTGAGCACTTCTGCTTTGCTGAGATAATCCATCCCACCTCACAGGTGCGCCACATCAAGATGCTGATCTGACATCATGATTAGTGCACAGGTGTACCTTAGACTGCCCACAATAAAAGGCCACTCCGAAATGTGCTTTTTTTTTTTTTTTTTTTGCTTTATTGGGGGTCTGGGGACTCAGAACCAGTCAGTATCTGGTGTGACCACCATTTGCCTCATGCAGTGCAACACATCTTCTTCGCATAGAGTTTATCAGATTGTCAATTGTGGCCTGTGGAATGTTGGTCCACTCCTCTTCAATGGCTGTGTGAAGTTGCTGGATATTAGTGGGAGCTGGTACACGCTGTCGTATACGCCGGTCAAGCACATCCCAAACATGCTCAATGGGTGACATGTCCGGTGAGTATGCTGGCCATGCAAGAACTGGGACATTTTCAGCTTCCAAGAATTGTGTACAGATCCTTGCAACATGGGGCCGTGCATTATCTTGCTGAAACATGAGGTGATGTTCATGGATGTATGGCACAACAATGGGCCTCAGGATCTCATCACGGTATCTCTGTGCATTCAAAATGCCATCAATAAAATGCAACTGTGTTCTTCGTCCATAACAGGTGCCTGCCCATACCATAACCCCACCACCACCATGGGCCACTCGATCCACAACATTGACATCAGCAAAGCGCTCACCCACACGACGCCACACACGCTGTCTGCCATCTGCCCTGAACAATGTAAACCGAGATTTATCCGTGAAGAGAAGACCTCTCCAACGTGCCAGACGCCATCGAATGTGAGCATTTGCCCACTCAAGGCTGTTACGGCGACGATCTGGAGTCAGGTTAAGACCCCGATGAGGACGACGAGCATGCAGTTGAGCTTCCCTGAGACGGTTTCTGACAGTTTGTGCAGAAATTGTTTGGTTATGCAAACCAATTGTTTCAGCAGCTGTCCGAGTGGCTGGTCTCAGACGATCTTGGAGGTGAACCTGCTGGATGTGGAGGTCCTGGGCTGGTGTGGTGACACATGCTCTGCGGTTGTGAGGCCGGTTGGATGTACTGCCATATTCTCTGAAACGCCTTTGGAGACGGCTTATGGTGGAGAAATGAACATTCAATTCACGAGCAACAGATCTGGTTGACATTTCTGCTGTCAGCATGCCAATTGCACGCTCCCTCAATGCTTGTGACATCTGTGGCATTTTGCTGTGAGACAAAACTGCACATTTCAGGGTGGCCTTTTATTGTGGGCAGTATAAGGTACACCTGTGCACTAATCATGATGTCAGATCAGCATCTTGATGTGGCACACCTGTGAGGTGGGATGGATTATCTCAGCAAAGCAGAAGTGCTCACTATCACACATTTAGACAGATTTGTGAACAATGTTTGAGAGAAATGGTAATATTGTGTATCTGGAATGAATTTTAGATCTTTAAGTCCATCTCATGAAAAATGGGAGCAAAAACAAAAGTGTTGCATTTATATTTTTGTTGAGTGTATATATATATATATAGGATGTGTTAAAATGCAGAGAAGAATTTCTCCAGTGTGAGATCAATAAAGTAACTTCTTCTATAGTAACTGTTATCATAGCAAATGTTACCATAGCAACCGTTATCATAGCAACCATTACCATAACTCTGTGGAACCATAGTGGCTTTACCACAGTGATGCTACCATAGCAACCGTTACCATAGGTGTCCAGAGGTGTGAAAACACCATCATGGTCCTGAATGGTTCTGCTAACAAGACCCACACTCCACTCCCACTGCAGATCTACCAGGCCCACCTAACTAACACAAACTGTAAACAAGTAGGTGTGGTCGTCTCAGTTAGCGCCCCCTTCAGGCAGATATAGGCAGTGTCCACCAGCGTCTGACCAGAACTGAAGAAGCAGCTTGGACGAGCTGAGAAACAGATTCCACCAAATAAACTTTTGTCCAGTCGACAAATTGAATTTCTCCTTTTTGCCACCTCCTGGTTTTGAATGTACAATAACAGAGTCGCTCTGTTATTGTTTACACGACTCTAGACCTGATTTTATGTCATAAATATAGTCGGGGTCCCTGCTCCAGCTCTCCATCAGTTTGGGGGTCCCTGCTCCAGCTCTCCATCAGTTTGGGGGTCCCTGCTCCAGCTCTCCATCAGTTTGGGGGTCCCTGCTCCAGCTCTCCATCAGTTTGGGGGTCCCTGCTCCAGCTCTCCATCAGTTTGGGGGTCCCTGGCCTGAAATTATAACAGAATGATCCACGAGGGTCAGAGGTTAGAACTATAGAGACACAAGCACAACAGGTCTGATTTAGAGGACACATATTCCACAAAATCAACCACCTTGTGATGTCATGTGGTGATACAGGAAGTGCTCCACTGTGTTTTTTAACTCCACACACCTTCACTAGAATCATTTGAATAATTTCACCCCTGGAATTGCCGATCTCCACTGAAATAAAGGTAAAAAGAGCTGTTCACTTGAAAACTACCACTTCATGACATCACAAGGTGGAACAGAGCGTTTGGAGCTTTGGAGATGGAGACACACAAAAATAAATAGTTCCTCAAACATGTGGATGAAATAAAATACAAAATATAAACCAGCACTAAAGGAGGACTAAAGGACTAAAGGAGGACTAAACCAGGACTAAAGGGGGACTAAACCAGGACTAAAGGAGGTCTAAACCAGGACTAAAGGAGGACTAAACCAGGACTAAAGGGGGACTAAACCAGGACTAAAGGAGGTCTAAACCAGGACTAAAGGAGGAGTAAAGGACTAAAGGAGGACTAAACCAGGACTAAAGGAGGTCTAAACCAGGACTAAAGGAGGTCTAAACCAGGACTAAAGGAGGACTAAAGGACTAAAGGAGGTCTAAACCAGGACTAAAGGAGGTCTAAACCAGGACTAAAGGAGGAGTAAACAAGGTCTAAACCAGGACTAAAGGAGGACTAAAGGACGTCTAAACCAGGCCTAAACCAGGACTAAAGGAGGACTAAACCAGGACAAAAAGGAGGACTAAACCAGGACAAAAGGAGGACTAAAGGAGGACTAAACCAGGTCTAAACCAGGACTAAAGGAGGACTAAAGGAGGACAAAAAGGAGGACTAAACCAGGACAAAAGGAGGACTAAAGGAGGACTAAAGGAGGTCTAAACCAGGACTAAAGGAGGTCTAAACCAGGACTAAAGGAGGACTAAAGGAGGACTAAACCAGGTCTAAACCAGGACTAAAGGACGACTAAACCAGGACAAAAGGAGGATTAAACTAGGACTAAACCAGGACAAAAGGAGGACTAAAGGAGGACAAAAAGGAGGTCTAAACCAGGACTAAAGGAGGACTAAAGGACTAAAGGAGGTCTAAACCAGGACAAAAGGAGGACTAAAGGAGGTCTAAACCAGGACTAAAGGAGGTCTAAACCAGGGCTAAAGGAGGACTAAACCAGGACTAAAGGAGGACTAAACCAGGACTAAAGGTGGTATAAACCAGGACAAAAGGAGGACTAAAGGAGGAGTAAAGGAGGACTAAATGAGGTCTAAACCAGGACTAAAGGAGGACTAAAGGAGGTCTAAACCAGGACAAAAGGAGGACTAAAGGAGGTCTAAACCAGGACTAAAGGAGGACTAAAGGAGGACTAAAGGAGGACTAAAGGAGGACTAAAGGAGGACTAAAGGAGGACTAAAGGACGTCTAAACTAGGACTAAAGGAGGACTAAACCAGGACTAAAGGAGGACTAAAGGAGGACTAAAGGACGTCTAAAACAAGGTGGAACAGAGCATTTAAACAGACGAATAATAAAGAGTTACTCAAATGTGAATGAAACAAAACACAAGTCCAGGTCTGAGGAGGAAATGACATTAGAACACAATTTAAAGCTCACCAGAGTCAGTTTTGAGTAAAGTGGGACCAATATTTCCGAGATCTTTTATTCCGTATTGTTCCACGTTAAATAATCGATGGCTTCTGTTTTATTCGGTTTGAGGTTCAGTTGCTTTTCTCCGAGTCTCTTTGAAACTAAACCTGTTCTGGTGTTTTATACAAGTTTGTGTTTTATCTCGGAACGCCCCAAACTCCCCCTGGACTCTGGCTCTTTCCTAAGCTCTGGGATCTGATTCAAACGTTCTGATAAAGTGCTGAGCTTTTAAACGTTTTTTAATATGTTCTGATGCAGTTTTGTCGTTCAAAACGGAGTTGGCGTCAGTGGGAAAAACTAAACACGTGTACAGGAGTCTGCGAGTTCTCCTTCGTTTGGTGGTTTTCAAAATACATTAAAACAAAGTCATATATTTCAGGATTTGCCGACGCAGTTTGACCTATTGATACTTTGCAGCTGATGTCGTCAAGATTCCGTCAGTGTGATGCTAACTGTAGGCACTGCTCTATCTGAAGCTTGTTAGACTTAATCTGAGCTTTATTTTAACATAATTCAAACAAAAAGAGGACCAGAAAAAGGTGGCTTGCCCTCTGTGGGTGGTGGAGAGTCCCTGCCTCAGGTGGAGGAGTTCAAGTATCTCGGGGTCTTGTTCTCGAGTGAGGGGAGGATGGAGCGTGAGATTGACTGGCGGAACGGTGCAGCGTCGGCAGTGATACGGTCGCTGTACCGAACCGCTGTGGTGAAGAGGGAGCTGAGCCGAAAGGCAAAGCTCTCGATTTACCGTCGCTCTACGTTCACCTATGGTCATGAGCTCTGGGTAATGACCGAAAGGACGAGATCGTGGATACAAGCGGCCGAAATGAGTTTCCTGTGCAGATGGCTGGACGCTCCCTTAGAGATAGGGCGAAGAGCTCAGGCACAAGGGAGGAGCTTGGAGTAGAGCTGCTGCTCCTCCACTTGGAGTGGAGCAGCTGAGGCTTGGGCATCTGTTCCGGACGCCTCCTGGACGCCTCCCTCGGGAGGCCCCGGGGAAGACCCAGGACACGCTGGAGGGACTATGTCTCCTGGCTGGCCTGGGAACGCCTTGGGGTCCCCCCGGAGGAGCTGGAGGAAGTGTCCGGGGTGAAGGAAGTCTGGGAGTCCCTGCTTAAACTGTTGACCTCTCCTCTCTCTCTCCCTCCTCTCTCTCCCTCTCTCCTCTCTCTCTCCTCTCTCCCTCCTCTTTCTTCCTCCTCTCTCTCTCTCCTCTTTCTTCCTCCCTCCTCTCTCCTCTCTTTCTTCCTCCTCTCCCCCTCTCTCCCTCCCCTCCCTTCCCTCTCTCTCCTCTGGTCCAGGCGGATAAGACCTCCTTTTTCTTCTTCTTCTTTGTGGCTTTGCCTCTGCTCCGGGGATGTGGGTCTTGGTTCAGTCCTGGTCTCTGGTCTCGGTTCAGTCTTGGTCTTGGTTCAGTCCTGGTCTCTGGTCTCGGTTCAGTCCTGGTCTCTGGTCTCGGTTCAGTCTTGGTCTTGGTTCAGTCCTGGTCTTGGCTCAGTCCTGGTCTCTGGTCTTGGCTCAGTCCTGGTCTCTGGTCTTGGCTCAGTCCTGGTCTCGGTTCAGTCCTGGTCTCTGGTCTTGGCTCAGTCCTGATCTCAGGTCTTGGCTCAGTCCTGGTCTCGGTTCAGTCCTGGTCTCTGGTTTTGGTTCAGTCCTGGTCTTGGCTCAGTCCTGGTCTCGGGTCTTGGCTCAGTCCTGGTCTCGGTTCAGTCCTGGTCTCTGATTTTGGTTCAGTCCTGGTCTTGGCTCAGTCCTGGTCTCGGGTCTTGGCTCAGTCCTGGTCTTGGTTCAGTCCTGGTCTCTGGTCTTGGCTCAGTCCTGGTCTTGGCTCAGTCCTGGTCTCTGGTCTTGGCTCAGTCCTGGTGTCTGGTCTTAGCTCAGTCCTGGTCTCGGGTCTTGGCTCAGTCCTGGTCTCTGGTCTTGGCTCAGTCTTGGTCTTGGTTCAGTCCTGGTCTGTGGTCTCAGTTCAGTCCTGGTCTTGGTTCAGTCCTGGTCTCTGGTCTTGGTTCAGTCCTGGTCTTGGCTCAGTCCTGGTCTCGGGTCTTGGCTCAGTCCTGGTCTCTGGTCTTGGCTCAGTCCTGGTCTCTGGTCTTGGCTCAGTCCTGGTCTCGGTTCAGTCCTGGTCTTGGTTCAGTCCTGGTCTCTGGTCTTGGCTCAGTCCTGGTCTCAGGTCTTGGCTCAGTCCTGGTCTCGGTTCAGTCCTGGTCTTGGTTCAGTCCTGGTCTCGGGTCTTGGCTCAGTCCTGGTCTCAGGTCTTGGCTCAGTCCTGGTCTCAGGTCTTGGCTCAGTCCTGGTCTCTGGTCTCGGTTCAGTCCTGGTCTCTGGTCTCGGTTCAGTCCTGGTCTCTGGTTTTGGTTCAGTCCTGGTCTTGGCTCAGTCCTGGTCTCTGGTCTTGGCTCAGTCCTGGTCTTGGCTCAGTCCTGGTTTCTGGTCTTGGCTCAGTCCTGGTCTCGGGTCTTGGCTCAGTCCTGGTCTTGGCTCAGTCCTGGTCTCTGGTCTTAGCTCAGTCCTGGTCTCGGGTCTTGGCTCAGTCCTGGTCTCGGGTCTTGGCTCAGTCTTGGTCTTGGTTCAGTCCTGGTCTCTAGTCTTTGTTCAGTCCTGGTCTTGGCTCAGTCCTGGTCTCGGGTCTTGGCTCAGTCCTGGTCTCGGTTCAGTCCTGGTCTCTGGTCTTAGCTCAGTCCTGGTCTCTGGTCTTGGCTCAGTCCTGGTCTCGGGTCTTGGCTCAGTCCTGGTCTCGGTTCAGTCCTGGTCTCTGGTTTTGGTTCAGTCCTGGTCTTGGCTCAGTCCTGGTCTCTGGTCTTAGCTCAGTCCTGGTCTCGGGTCTTAGCTCAGTCCTGGTCTCGGGTCTTGGCTCAGTCCTGGTCTCTGGTCTTGGCTCAGTCCTGGTCTCTGGTCTTAGCTCAGTCCTGGTCTCGGGTCTTGGCTCAGTCCTGGTCTCGGGTCTTGGCTCAGTCTTGGTCTCGGTTCAGTCCTGGTCTCTGGTTTTGGTTCAGTCCTGGTCATGGCTCAGTCCTGGTCTCTGGTCTTAGCTCAGTCCTGGTCTCGGGTCTTGGCTCAGTCCTGGTCTCGGGTCTTGGCTCAGTCTTGGTCTTGGTTCAGTCCTGGTCTCTGGTCTTTGTTCAGTCCTGGTCTTGGCTCAGTCCTGGTCTCTGGTCTCAGTTCAGTCCTGGTCTTGGTTCAGTCCTGGTCTTGGTTCAGTCCTGGTCTTGGTTCAGTCCTGGTCTCTGGTCTCGGCTCAGTCCTGGTCTTGGTTCAGTCCTGGTCTTGGTTCAGTCCTGGTCTCTGGTCTTGGTTCAGTCCTGGTCTCTGGTCTTGGTTCAGTCCTGGTCTTGGTTCAGTCCTGGTCTTGGTTCAGTCCTGGTCTCTGGTCTTGGTTCAGTCCTGGTTTTGGCTCAGTCCTGGTCTTGGTTCAGTCCTGGTCTTGGCTCAGTCCTGGTCTTGGCTCAGTCCTGGTCTTGGTTCAGTCCTGGTCTTGGTTCAGTCCTGGTCTTGGTTCAGTCCTGGTCTCTGGTCTTGGGAATGAACAGAGAGAGACACACACGTGATGAAGGAGCGAACAGACAGAACAGTGTCCTCCTCAGAGTCCTCTTCAGTGTCCTCCTCAAGAACGCCGTGATCTGGAGCTTTTGTCAAAAAGAATTTTCCGATCACCGAAGCCGCTCCATCCTGACGGATCAATTGAACGATAAACATGTCTGGACAAGTTCCATCGTTACCGGTGATCAGTGTTGTATAGTAACAAAGTAATAATACTTCACTACTGTACTTAAATACATTTTGGGAGACTTTGTACTTTACTTGAGTTTAAAAAAAAATGATTACTTTTACTTTTACTTCACTACATTTCCGAATTTAATTACATGCTTTTACTCTGATACATTTTCAATGTGCCGTTTAGTTACTCGTTACAAAAAAAACCTCTACTGACTGAAGGAAGTCAGGACGTGCCTGGGCTTGTTCTCTATTTGTGCATGACAATCAGCCTACACCTGTTGGTTTCATGCAGCTAGTTTAATCAATCAACATCCCTGATGGAAGAGGAGACAGCATCCACGTCGGCTACAAATGAAGGGGGAGCTGACGATGAGCATCCCTGGCCGTACTTAAACACAATGTTCTCTTACGCTGATATGAAGGATTCGTCCTATCGAATGAAGTGCCTCTTGTGCCTTCCAAGAAACGTGGAAATCCTATTTTATAGAAACTCCCCGTCCAACCTCAAGAAACACATCGAGGTAAATTCTAGATTAATTAAATTGTTAGCATCTTTGACGATGTTGGAGCTAACAGACTATCTAGCTTTTTCGGCTCAAGGGAAGGCATAGCTGTAGGCGAAGTGTAACGAATGAGAAAGAGCACACGAGTTCAAAAGGACAAAAAATAACATTAACATGTGCGCTGGTGTTTGTGCTATCTAAGTAACAAAGCGAGGGTTAGCTTCAGACTGCCTTTGCTTGATACTTTTACTTGTACTTTTAATGACATTACTTGAGTACATTTATTTTTACATTACTTGTCATACTTAAGTACAAGAAGTTCCAGATACTTTAAGACTTTTACTCAAGTAACATTTCAGTCAGTGACTTCGACTTTTACCAAAGTCATTTTTGGGAGGGGTACCTGTACTTTTACTTGAGTTTGATTTTCCACTACTTTATACAACACTGCCGGTGATAGAGCGAGCGTGAGCGCACTTCACCAAACCACCAAAACCACCAAACCACCAAACCACCAAACCAACAACCCACCAAACCAACAAACCAACAAACCAACAACCCACCAAACCAACAAACCAACAAACCACCAAACCAACAACCCACCAAACCACCAAACCAACAAACCAACAACCCAACAAACCACCAAACCAACAAACCAACAACCCACCAAACCAACAAACCAACAAACCAACAACCCACCAAACCAACAAACCAACAAACCACCAAACCAACAAACCAACAAACCAACAACCCAACAAACCACCAAACCAACAAACCAACAACCCACCAAACCAACAAACCAACAAACCAACAAACCAACAAACCAACAACCCAACAAACCAACAAACCAACAAACCAACAACCCACCAAACCAACAAACCAACAAACCAACAAACCAACAACCCACCAAACCAACAAACCAACAAACCAACAACCCAACAAACCACCAAACCAACAAACCAACAACCCACCAAACCAACAAACCAACAAACCAACAAACCACCAAACCAACAACCCACCAAACCACCAAACCAACAAACCAACAACCCAACAAACCACCAAACCAACAAACCAACAACCAGACATGGGACCAAGTCACACATGTGCAAGTCTCAAGTAAGTCTCAAGTCTTCACCTTCAAGTCACAAGTAAGTCTCAAGTATTTTTTTCTTGGGCAAGTCAAGTCAAGTCAAGTCACAGGCTATGTCAAGTCAAGTCAAGTCAAGTCCTGTAATAGGTCAAGTCAAGTCCAAGTCAAGTCACCTTTGGCGTATTGTTGTAATTTTAGCTGTAGAATCTGATCTTAATAAAGTGAAAGGCAATATATAAGAAAGTGTAAGTCATCATCACTGGCTAATGTGCCCAACCTGTTATAAAATATTTGTATTGTAAATACTCATGTTCAGTAAAATACATCATAGACTCAAACAAAACAGTGATAATGTAATTATTGGTTATTTATTGGTAAAAGTGATCTGTACATCGAAAACCAAACACATGTTTTCAACATTGTTTCAGCATTGAGCTGAAACCAGTAACAGCTAAAACAAACTTGTATTAAACTTTGTTACACTCCCTAACTCACTCTGTCCCACACACACTTTCTAACACACACACACACACACAAGTAGCTATCCTTTTACAAAGTAACAATAACAGCTAAAACAAATACTAACTTACAGTAAATTAAACTGTCACATTTCTTTGCTCTTTTCTTTGCACACGCTTTCTGTCACTCACACAGTATATCCAGAAGTCATTCCCTTTTTGTGAGGAAACAAATAATAGCTAAAACAAATAGCTTATTAATATTAAACTTTGTTACATTTCTCCTCTCTCTCTCACACACACACACACACACACAAACACACGCTCTCTCACTCACTCACACACACACACACACACACACACACACACGCACGCACACACACGCACGCGCACGCACTCACACACACACACACACACACACACACACACCACTCCTCGCGTGCGTAATGGGTCAGGCGCGCTCCTCGAGAGCTCGTGTATTTAGACTACACCTTTGTAAGAGACTGACTAAGAGTAAAAAGTCATGAGAGTTTTGTTTATCATTATTATTTGAACGTAGACCCAAGTGATTTCCTGCATACCACAAAACCAAGCCAACAACTGATCTGAGCAACGCCAAGAGACATTAACGCCACATAGTCCTCCACCACAAGCGCAAACACAGCGCAACTCTCACATCTGAGGGGACGAAACCAGGACTGGACCAGGTCTAGACCTGGACTAAACCGGGATTAAACCACCACGGGCCACTCTTTGCTGATTTCGTGCGGCTGGTTTGTGGCTGGGGCTGAGAGTACGCGGTCCGGGCGCCGCGGATCGTTTTCGTGCTCGCAGCCCCGGTGTACGCGCGGCCTCGTGCCGGTGGTGGTGCACGTGGTGCACGCGTTGCGTCCCAGGACATGGCAGTGCCGTTGAATGAGCATGGAAACATTATGTGACCACGCAAGTCATTCAAGTCATCGTGTCTCAAGTCAAGTCAAGTCCCGAGTCCTAGACCCCCAAGTCCGAGTCAAGTCTCAAGTATTTCATTTTTTGTCGAGTCAAGTCACAAGTCATAAAAACAGCGACTCGAGTCGACTCGAGTCCAAGTCACTAAGTCTCAAGTCCCCATGTCTGCCAACAACCCACCAAACCAACAAACCAACAAACCAACAACCCACCAAACCAACAAACCAACAAACCACCAAACCAACAAACCAACAAACCAACAACCCAACAAACCACCAAACCAACAAACCAACAACCCAACAAACCACCAAACCAACAAACCAACAACCCACCAAACCAACAAACCAACAAACCAACAACCCACCAAACCAACAAACCAACAAACCACCAAACCAACAAACCAACAAACCAACAACCCAACAAACCACCAAACCAACAAACCAACAACCCACCAAACCAACAAACCAACAAACCAACAAACCAACAACCCACCAAACCAACAAACCAACAAACCACCAAACCAACAACCCAACAAACCAACAAACCACCAAACCAACAAACCACCAAACCAACAAACCACCAAACCACCAAACCAACAAACCAACAAACAAACTACCAAACTATGCGGCGGTATACAAAGATGGCGCTCGAGGAGTTTGCCGGAGCAGCGTTGGTGTACGTGTTGTGCATTCTTTCTTTGCAGCCATGATTTCGTTTGACTTTTCTGGCAACAATCGCTATTTATGACGGCGTCGGCGCCTCCTGCCACTTCCGTGTGAAATCGCTGGCGAAAATTCCCGCGCATGCGCAGTACGCCAATCCGATTCGATATCGTGAACAAGGCGGCACCAAGCGGATTACTATGGGCCTAAGCCAGGGGTTCCAATCGGATTCGGGAAACCAATCCCTATACCATCCTTAACCTGTGCACGTGAATCCGATCCGATCCCGATCCGTTTGCAGTCGGATTACACTCGTCCATGTGCACACAGTGGGGCCGTCCTCCCATGGACCCACCACCCGCAGGAGGATCTGTGGGGGCTGGTGCGGCAGATCTGTTTGGACTGTTGCCCCTGTGACCCGAACTGGAAAAGTGGAAGAAAATGCATGGGTGGATGGCACTTCATGACATCACGAGGTGGAACAGAGCGTTTGGAGCTTTGGAGATGTGGACAAACGAATAATAAAGAGTTCCTCAAACGTGTGAATGAAACAAACACAACTCCAGGTGTGTTTTTGAGGAGGAAACGTTCGAACACGACTTAAAGCTCACAGGAGTCAGTTTAGTGTCATACTGGACCTTTAACTCGTTCTCTTCTTCCGTTGCCGTTGTTGTTCTCGTGAAGTTGCTGTTTGACGTCATAAAGTGTTTTATATTTATCCTCAGGCTGTAAACTTTACTCAGTCCATCGTGACTCATTCCCTGAGCTTCAGGATTAGAGTGACCAGATTTTCAAAATTAAAAACTGGGGCATTAAACTGAGTGACATTATGAGGGACTCACTTGTGAGTCAGGATACGGTGAGTCTTCTGGACATTTTCACCCACCGTTTTCTGTATTTAGACAAAAACATACAACAATAACAATATTCCCCTCTATTATACACCATTGATCTGAAAATTCCCATTTTCCCCCACCACCCACACACTCAAATTTGATTTTCTTAACAGCGTATCTCATTTTTACTGTTTTAAAACGTAAAAACAGAATTAGTTAGCCCCGAATCAACAGAAGAAAATGGATGGATGCAGTGCTCCAAAGTTCTTCCTTAACCTTGTGCAGATGGATTCTTCTGATATTTATGAGTCCACAAACAAGAATCCATCCTGAGGCGCTACCGCTGTGCAGTTTAAAGGGATAGTGTGTTTTTTATGTTAATCTGTATGGGTTTCCTTGTAAAAGTTCCGTGTGTTGATGTCGGTTTACCTCGGACAGTCTCAGCTGATCTCGGTTCGGCTCGCTTTCTGGAGCCCACGTAAGTAGGTCCGGTAACTTCCCTGGAACATGAAATAAAGCTTGTTTTTCTTCTCTTCTCGTTCGTGTATTGTGTCTCTCGATTCGTATCACTGCGCGCATATTAGCTGTATTAGCCTGTTAACCTTTACGGCAGATGCGGTCCGCCGTAAGGGGAAGTTTACGAGTGAACAGGCTAATGCAGCTGATGTGCGCGCAGGGATACGAATCGACAGACACAATACACGATCGCTAAGTTCGCTGCTGGATGTTTCATGGACAACTGTTTGGGACACAAATATATCACCTAGGACTAAACCAGATCTGAACCAGGATTAAACCAGGTTAAACACGGGACTAAATCAGGTCTAAACTAGGATTAAATCAGGCCTAAAGTTGGACTGAACCAGGGCTAAACTAGGACTAAACCAGGTCTGAACCAGGACTAAACCAGGTCTGAACCAGGATTAAACCAGGGCTAAACCAGGTTAAACATGGGACTAAACCAGGACTAAACTAGGATTAAATCAGGCCTAAAGTTGGACTGAACCAGGGCTAAACTAGGACTAAACCAGGTCTGAACCAGGACTAAACCAGGGATGAACCAGGATTAAACCAGGGCTAAACCAGGTTAAACACGGGACTAAACCAGGACTAAACTAGGATTAAATCAGGCCTAAAGTTGGACTAAACCAGGACTAAACTAGGATTAAATCAGGCCTAAAGTTGGACTAAACCAGGACTAAACTAGGATTAAATCAGGCCTAAAGTTGGACTGAACCAGGGCTAAACTAGGACTAAACCAGGTCTGAACCAGGACTAAACCAGGGATGAACCAGGATTAAACCAGGGCTAAACCAGGTTAAACACGGGACTAAACCAGGACTAAACTAGGATTAAATCAGGCCTAAAGTTGGACTGAACCAGGTCTAAACTAGGACTAAACCAGATCTGAACCAGGACTAAACCAGGGATGAACCAGGATTAAACCAGGGCTAAACCAGTTTAAAAAGGGACTAAACTAGGATTAAATCAGGCCTAAACTTGGACTGAACCAGGTCTAAACTAGGACTAAACCGGGTTAAAAAGGGGACTAAACCAGGTCTAAACTAGGACCCAAGAACACTGTGAAAGACTTGTGGAGAGCATGCCAAGACGCATGAAAGCTGTGATTGAAAATAAGGGTTATTGCACCAAATATTGATTTGTGAACTCTTCTTAAGTGTAAACATTAGTATTATGTTGTTTTAAAATGAATTTGATCTTGTTTCTTTGCATTGTTTGAGGTCTGAAAACATGGATCTTTTTTGCTATTTT
Organism: Paratrypauchen microcephalus; assembly: GCA_036785185.1. Taxonomy (NCBI): domain Eukaryota; kingdom Metazoa; phylum Chordata; class Actinopteri; order Gobiiformes; family Gobiidae; genus Paratrypauchen; species Paratrypauchen microcephalus. The sequence continues at coordinate 991,379 of JAVJIX010000259.1, forward strand.
GACCATTTGCCATTTTCTGCAAATAAACGCTCTAAACGATAATATTTTTATTTGGAATTTGGGGGAAATGTTGTCAGTAGTTTAGAGACTCAAACAAAAATGTTCCTTTTGCCAAACACAAACCTATAAATAGTAAAATCAGAAAAACGGATCATTTTGCAGACCTGTATTATATGAACAGTGTTTGGTCTACACGGAGCAAACGGCGGTGGCGATGGACGGCGATGGACGGTGATGGACGGCGATGGACGGCGATGGACGACAATGGACGCTTCTATCTCCCTGCATGCACACGTCTGTATCATAAAAACGCCTAAACTGGTTCGTGGACGTCTTCCCTCTCCACCGTGACGCTCGTTTTGGTTTTACCTGGTGTTGGACACGTCATTTTGACAGGTTTGCTGTGATTGGCTAAAAAGAAACTGGTGGGCGGGCACTTGGTGGTTCGCCCAATCAGCTCGAGGCATTCTGCTGCAAGTCCCTGGTTTTCCTAAACGCTTCAGCGAAGGTCGTTCAGATGGAGAACGTGGAGAACGTTCAGATGAACTTTACACAACCTCCAGAGTTCAACTAGCATGCTAACGTGTATTTACATATTTACTCTTCCTCCTCTGCACCTCCTCTGTACCTTCTCTGCACCTCCTCCTCCTCTGCACCTCCTCTGTACCTTCTCTGCACCTCCTCCTCCTCTGTACCTCCTCCTCTGCACCTCCTCCTCTATACTTCTCCTCCTCCTCTGCACCACATGTTTTTCCTCTTTATCTCAGAGTGTTCCTCTCCTCCTCCTCTGCACCTCCTCCTCTGTACCTCCTCCTCCTCTGCACCTCCTCCTCCTCTGTACCTCCTCTGTCCTCCTGTGCACCTCCTCTGGTCCTCTGCACCTCCTCCTCTGCACCTCCTCCTCCTCTATACTTCTCCTCCTCTGCACCTCCTCCTCTGCACCACATGTTTTTCCTCTTTATCTCCTCCTCTGCACCTCCTCTTCCTCTGTACCTCCTCTTCTCCTCCGCTGTACCTCCTCTGTACCTCCTCCTCCTCTGCACCTCCTCCTCCTCTGCACCACATGTTTTTCCTCTTTATCTCAGAGCATTCCTCTCCTCCTCCTCTGTACCTCCTCAGCACCTCCTCCTCATCTGTACCTCCTCCTCTGCACCTCCTCCTCCTCCTCTGCACCACATGTTTTTCCTCTTTATCTCAGAGCATTCCTCTCCTCCTCTGCACCTCCTCCTCCTCTGTACCTCCTCTTCTCCTCCTCTGTACCTCCTCAGCACCTCCTCCTCATCTGTACCTCCTCCTCTGCACCTCCTCCTCCTCCTCTGCACCACATGTTTTTCCTCTTTATCTCAGAGCATTCCTCTCCTCCTCCTCTGCACCTCCTCTGCACCTCATCCTCCTCTGCATCACATGTTTTTCCTCTTTATCTCAGAGCGTTCCTCTTCTCCTCCTCTGTACCTCCTCCTCCTCTGCACCTCCTCCTCCTCTGCACCACATGTTTTTCCTCTTTATCTCAGAGCGTTCCTCTGCACCTCCTCTGCACCTCCTCCTCCTCTGCACCACATGTTTTCCTCTTTATCTCAGAGCGTTCCTCTCCTCCTCCTCTCCTCTCCTCCTCCTCTCCTCCTCCTCTGCACCTCCTCCTCTGCACCACATGTTTTTCCTCTTTATCTCAGAGCGTTCCTCCTCCTCTCGGTACATTTATAATATCTCCATTATTCTCAACCTGCTCCCTGCAGAAATAATTACGGGATCTTTTCATGTTTTCAATTAGCCGCTCGTTTCTTCTCCTCCTCGGTCGACGTCGGGCTAATTGCTGAAGACGTTAGCGGAAAAAGGATGTGAAAAACAGAATATTCTCGGGCTGTCAATCGTACGAGTGACAGAACGTTGGGATGATTCTGGAGGACGGGGGCGGCGGTGGTCGGGACTTCCTCTTGGGGAGTCATTAAAGTTCACGCAGCGCCGAGATGTTGTGATTTATTTCTGAATATTTTCGGAGATAAAAGACAAAAATAACGAAGAATTCCGCTGTAGTTTTCCTGGAGGTTGATGAGTTTAAAGCACAAAACGGATTCTTTTGAGCTTTTCTGGTGTGGAACTTCTCTGGTGGAGCGTCCGTCATTAAACCTCTTACTAACTAACTGAAATTATAGATAAACTAAAGCAGGACTAAACCAGGACTAAACCAAGACTAAACCAGGACTAAACCGGGACTAAACTGGGACTAAACCAGGACTAAACCAAGACTAAACCAGGACTAAACTAGGACTAAAGTAGGACTATACCAGGGCTAAACCAGGACTAAACCAAGACTAAACCAGGACTAAACCGGGACTATACCAGGGCTAAACCGGGACTAAACCAAGACTAAACCAGGACTAAACCGGGACTAAACCGGGACTAAACCAGGACTAAACCAAGACTAAACCAGGACTAAACAGGGACTAAACCAGTACTAAACCAGGACTAAACTAGAACTATAGTAGGACTAAACCAGGGCTAAACCAGGACTAAACCGGGACTAAACCAGGATTAAAGCGGGACTAAAGCAGTACTGAACTAGAACTATTTATTTAACTTACTGAAATAATAGATAAACTAAACCAGGACTAAACAAGGACTAAAGTAGGACTAAACTAGGACTAAACAAGGCCTAAACAAGGACTAAAGTAGGACTAAACTAGGACTAAACCAGGACTAAACCAGGGCTGAACCAGGACTAAACCAGGACTAAACAAGGACTAAACTACAACTAAACTAGGACTAGGAATGTCTTCCATTTTTTTTTTATAATATAGTTTTTTTTTATAGTGTAACATTATGTTCTGCGTCCTGATTGGCTAAGGGACCTTTGCCGATTGATGTTATAGATGGGGGACGCGGGGGGGGAGGGGGCAAACTGGAACTAGACCAGGACCAGACCAGGACCAGACCAAGACCAGACCAGGATCAGACCAGGACTAGACCAGGACTAAACGCCGACTAAACCAGGTCTAAACCTGGACTGGACCAGGACTAAACCTGGACTAAACCAGGACTGGACCAGGTCTAGACCTGGACTAAACCAGGACTAGACCAGGTCTAAATCAGGATTAGCCTTTGCAAAGAGCAAAGGGACTGCGTGCCCTCGGGACGCGCAGTCCCTGGTCTAGAGGAGGCACGGTTTGGGCACGGCTCTCGTGCTCACAGCCCCCCCCCCCCCTTCACTATTAATACATTTTGTTGAAAATCTACAAACGTTTGAGTGTTTAAACGAGAGAGAAATGTGAGAAAATGTTAATTTGTGGGATTACTGTACTGACAAATATCAGTCCTTAATATCGGCCCGATGTGTAAAAGTGGGCCGTTAAAAATTTGCTATGTCGGCCGATACCGATGTTAGTGCCGATATACCGTGCATCCCTAAACAAAACACATTCACACAAACAGAGAAAACAGAAAACACACCAGACATTTCACCAAGAGCCGACCCATCTCCAAAAGTCAGAACAATCCAGAATAATAATGTGTGAGCACGTCTGGTTACTTTTCAGACAATGTTTCAGACTCGTTTTAAAGGCTGAATCGGTGTTTCGGAGCCGTTTTAAAGGCTGAATCGGTGTTTCGGAGCCGTTTTAAAGGCTGAATCAGTGTTTCGGAGCCGTTTTAAAGGCTGAAGGGGCCACAGTTCCTGACGTGGGCTGGCAGTGTGTTCCATGTCTGTGAGCCTCTGATAGACTCCACCATTTGACCAAATTTAGTCCTACGCCTTTTTATGTTCCAGTCTCCTCTGGTCGATGCTCTGGTATTTACTCGGTCGCCAGGTTTTTTTACCTATAAAATCCAGTAGAGGAGGAGGAGCGAGCCTGTTTAAAACTTTAAAAATGAGGCAAGCATCCATAAATATCTGATAACTAAAAATCCAAAATGATCTACTTACTTAAGATGTTACAATAATGATACTGTAAAGGCTTTTTGTCCAAAGTTTTCAGTCAGAGAAGGTCTTATGTGTTTAAAGTTTGACAGATTTAATTTAATCATATTTAATTATATGTGAAATGTTCATGTTGCTTTAAATTTTAAATTGGAATCAAAGACTACTCCAAGATATATAAATTGTTCCACCTAACTAACTAAACCAGGACTAAACTAGGACTAAACTAAGACTAAACTAGAACTAAACTAGGACTAAACCAGGACTAAACTAGGACTAAACCAGGACTAAACTAGGACTAAACCAGGACTAAACTAAGACTAAACTAGAACTAAACTAGGACTAAACCAGGACTAAACTAGGACTAAACCAGGACTAAACTAAGACTAAACTAAGACTAAACTAGGACTAAACCAGGACTAAACTAGGACTAAACTAAGACTAAACTAGAACTAAACTAGGACTAAGGACTAAACTAGGACTAAACTAAGACTAAACTAGAACTAAACTAGGACTAAACCAGGACTAAACTAGAACTAAACCAGGACTAAACTAAGACTAAACTAAGACTAAACTAGGACTAAACCAGGACTAAACTAGGACTAAACTAAGACTAAACTAGAACTAAACTAGGACTAAACTAGGACTAAACTAGGACTAAAACAGAACTAAACTAGGACTGAACTAGAACTAAACCAGGATTATACTAGAACTAAACTAGGACTAAACCAGGACTAAACTAAATTAGGACAATTAAAAGAAACAAATGCATGAAGTCGTCCAGGTAGAATCCATGATAAAAGAAGAAATTCAATTTGTCAACTGGACAAAGTTTGTTTGTCCAGTCAGAACTGACGAAGCCTCTCGGATGAGCGGCGAAACGTTTTCGACCAAACAAACTTTGTCCAGTTGACAAATTGAATTTCTTCTTTTATCATAAAAGAAACAAACATAACTGAAACTGTATTGTGTGTTTACAAAACTCAAACTAACTGAAATTCGCGATAAATCGCTCTTGGTTTTGGCCTTTTTTGGAGTTGGTAAATGTGGAAGTTTTTATTTGTTTTCACACTTAAGGCTGCAGCTTGTGGAAGGCTTTGGTCGTTGTGGGGGTAAAACCTGAAGAAATGTTTTAAAATTGTATTTGTTTGTTGTAAGTTTGAGAACACAAAACTTTCTTTTTGAATCCTGCACTTGACAAATAACTCAAAGTATAACCCAAAAACTAAAACTAAAAAAACTAAACTAAAACTAAAACAAAACAAAACAAACGAAAAGTAAAACTATCAGAGCCGCTCTAAAAACTAATTAAAACTAACTGAATTAGAGGGGAAAAAAGTCAAAACTAAAACTAAAAGTATAATGAAAACTCCAAACCTATTATAACCTTGCTTCAGACAGAGAAGAGCCTAAATCTGCAGGTTTGTGCGTTAAACGTGTAAATGAAACGACATTAGAAGATGACTTAAGCCCACAGGAGTCAGTACATTTCTGCGGCTGCAGCGGATGTTTTCGTCTGTGGTTTTGTGTTTTTGGATGGGTGACGCGGCGCTGGCATTTGGATCAGATCTGACCTTCTCTGGCCTTTAAACTGGACTCGGCTCTGGAACCATCTGGAAACTAAACTCCAGTGACATGAGGGCTGTTCAGCTGTTGCAACACAATTTATGCCAGAAAATTGAGCCGAGAAAACGCTGCGTCAGCATCGGCTCTGTGCCACAGACTGAATACAGAAGTGAAGTGAGCGAGTGCGACGTCACCCGCGGCGTTCAGATCCACGGCGTTCAGACCCGGCCAGATGAAGCTCGTGATGTTACAGGAGCAAATTTGGAGCCAGATTAAGGTACGGTGGGATGATTGGTAATTAAATTGTGAAAAGAGCGCTAAACATTGTCATTTCTCGACTTGACAGAATTTAATCTGAGCGTTAAGATTATTTTCAAGCATGGTTTTCTGTATTTTTTAACGTGTCAATTAGATTAATGAATTACACTGCAGATGAACTCATTATAACAATTAATGCAATTAATTATGAGTGTCAATTCAATGTGTGCACATTTTAAATTTGGCATGCGGTGAGCAAAACGCTGCCAGGGCCTTTGAAGGGCAAGTTTATTTATAAAAAGAATGAAGACGGGACGATCAACAAGAACGCCGTGATTTGGAGCTTTTGTCAAAGAGAATTTTCCGATCACCGAAGCTGCTCCAGCCTGACGGATCATTTGAACGATAAACACGTCCGGACAAGTTCCATCGTTACTGGTGATAGAGCGAACGTGAGCGCACTTCACCAAACCAACAAACCAACAAACCGACAAACCGACAAACCGACAAACCACCAAACCACCAAACCAACAAACCAACAAACCAACAAACCAACAAATCAACAAACCAACAAACCAACAAACCAACAAACCAAACAAACCAACAAACCAACAAATCAACAAACCAACAAACCAACAAACCAACAAACCAAACAAACCAACAAACCAACAAATCAACAAACCAACAAACCAACAAACCAACAAACCAAACAAACCAACAAACCGCCAAACCGCCAAACCGCCAAACCGCCAAACCGCCAAACCACCAAACCACCAAACCACCAAACCGACAACCCACCAAACCACCAACCCACCAAACCAACAAACCACCAAACCAACAAACCACCAAACCAACAAACCAACAAATCAACAAACCACCAAACCAACAAACCACCAAACCAACAAACCACCAAACCAACAAACCAACATACGATGCTTGCAGAATTTGGGAAACGAATGAACAAAGCGACAAACTCAATCGCAAAGTGGGTTCGTTTGTTCCTTCGCTCGTTCGATCGCTCACTCACAATCTCTCTCTCTCACTCTTAAAATCTGATTAATCAGATTAATTAATTACAAATCCTGTAATTAATCAGATAATTTTGTTTTAATCACCTGACAGCACTAGTCGTTATTGTACTTGATCCTTTGATTTCTTTGTCGAGACTTTTCCATAAATGAACTCCTTTCACAGCGACGCTTCGATCAATAACCTCGGTTCTGAATCTGGGTTTTTTAAACATGTCGGTTCCTTTTAAATTATAGTTCTTATTCTCGTCTCAAACAGTTTTTGAATATTTACAGGAAACACTCTGCACTTTGCTTTATCCACGACTTTGAGGAGACTTAATTCAACAAAATCACACATTTTCAACACTTTAAATTGAACAGATAATGGGTTGGATGCTCTGACTGTTGGTGATTATTCCCAAAGTCCTTTTCTGTAAAATAAATAATGTCTGTAGGTGAGTTTTACCCACAAATTTCCACACAGAACATCAGATATGGTGCAATTATAGATTTATACAAGGTTCATAATGCTGCATTTGGTTTGCAAATTTTGCTTTTAGTGTGATTTATATGGGGCCTCCAGTTTAAACCTACATCAAAATTTTGTTTCACTTACTCTCTTATTCTGTGTCCCATCTACAGAATGTTTAATGTTACGTCATCTTTTTTCTTTTTATCTTTAAATAAAATGAAATTTGTTTTTTTAACATTAAGATTCAATCCATTTAAATCAAACCAATATCCTCCTGGGACCTGAAGAAAAAAAATGTATCTGAATTATTATTATTATTATTATTATTATTATTATTATTATTATTATTATTATTATTATTATTATTATTATTATTATTATTATTATTTTCTATTTGGAAGAAAATGAACACCTCAGCATTTACATTTTGTTAATTTTATTTGTATTCACAATGTTGTAACATGTCCTCTGTAATGGACGTCAGGGACATTTTGTTGTTAAATCCATGTGAAGTTAACAACCTAACAAAAACAAATTTTTTTTGATGACCAACATCTCTGACAAGCTTCTACAGTCATGTCACATACTTTTTAGTCTCCCTTTTAATTTCTTATGTATTTATTTTATATATTTATTTATTTAATATTTTTAAATTTATTTATATTTTATGGTATTTATTTGTATTTATTTATTTATTTATTTATTTATTTATTTATATATATATATATATATATATATATATATATATATATATATTTTTTTTTATTTTTATATATTATTTATTTTTTAAATTTATTTATTTATTTTTATCTATTATTTATTTTGACAGACTGGTTAACAGACTCAGCTAGCTGAGTGGCTAGCACTCATGCTTCACAGCAAGAAGGTTCGGGTTGCCCGGGCCTTTCTGTGTGGAGACTGCATGTTCTCCCCGTGTTTGGGTGGGTTTCCTCCGGGCACTCCGGTTTCCCCCACCAACCTAAACATGCGCCATAGGTAAAATCCAGCTTAGGGCCTGACCAAAGCATAAATAACAAAACAAAATCATGGGGATGGTCCCCGGGTCAAATATAGAAACAACTTCTCCTGTGCGAGATCAATAAAGGTCAATCTTCTAATCCTTGACCACTGTAAGGCGCTTTGTGCTACAATTTTGTATGAAAAGCGCCTTATAAATGCTTGATTGATTGATTGATTGATTGATTGATTGAACTCAGTGTCCACTATAAAGGACACAAATGAATGGGCGGGTCTCAGGAGGATATTTTACTTTTTTTGCTCTTCGTTTACTCTATTTGTGACTCTTTTATATCTTTTCCCTGGTAAAATAATGTCGTATCATCAGCAAATAGAATTTTCCCAAGTTCAGATACTTTAACAAAAATTCATTCATTCATATATAAAATAAATAATTTGGGCCCAAGAATCGACCCTTGGGGCATACCTCATTTGAAACCATATCTTTCTGATTCTGTGTCATTGATTTGTACATATTGTTTTGTGGTTTCTAAATAACTCGCTCTCCATTGACGCACCGCCCCTCCAATGCCAGACTTGTTCATTTTCTTAAGTAATCTTGAATGATTTATTACATCGAAAGCTTTTTGTAGGTCAATGAATAAACTTAAGAAATAATTCCCCTTGTCAATTTCAGTTGCTATTTTTTCAGTTAGTTTAATTATTGCCATTGCAGTTGAATGTTTTATTTCACTATATTTTTTTATTTTTAAATAAAATGAAATTTGTTTATTTAACATTAAGAATCAATCCTTTCAAATCAAACCAATATTTTACTTTTTTTTTTTAGCTCTTCGTTTACTCTATTTGTGACTCTTTTATATCTTTTCCCTGGTAAAATAATGTATTATCAGCAAATAGAATTTTCCCAAGTTCAGATACTTTAACAAAAATTCATTCATTCATATATAAAATAAATAATTTGGGCCCAAGAATCGACCCTTGGGGCACACCCCATTTGATATCATATCTGTCATTGATTTGTACATATTTTCAGTTTTCTAAATAACTCGCTATCCATTGAAGAGCCGCCCCTCCAATGCCAGACTTATTTTGTTTAATTTGGGCCCAAGAATCGAGCCTTTTTAAGTAAATTTTAGTTTAAAAAAAGGACAATATTGGCTCCTTTACTGTTGGTGGATTCGTAAAAAAATAGCTACACCTGGGACATTTCTGTATAAAACTGTAACAAATCTCAAAACTGGGACTGTAAACGGGTAACTAGGGAAATCTGGTCACCTTAAGCCAGATCCATATTATGAAGAGGATTTTTAACGGACAAAATTGCGAAGTAAAAACACCAGAATCACGTAGAGCGAGTTACATTTTAAGCCAAAAATGACGAGGCTCAGTCAGTTAGTCAGGTCACTTTTTATTCAAATTATAAAAAATATAAAAATAAGCAACCTTTTAAAATTCAAATTCATTAAAACAAAGACGAGTTATTTTTATATTTACAATATGTCAGTTTGTGGGTGTTTCTTGTTAATTATGCCTCAAAATTTGCATTAGCGACAGGACTGAGACACAAACATGTATTTTTCTAAAAACAGAAAGGACCTCCTCCGCTCAAGTATTCGTTTTATTTGTGTATTTTTTAACTCCGGTTCACTGCCTTATCTTTAAGTATTTCTTCAGTGTAGTACAAAAGTGAAGGGGGTTCTTCTTCTTCCTCACTCTCTTTCTCGTTCCTCTCACCTCCTTATCTCACTATTTTCTCTCTCATCGCTCTCCTCCTTCCTCTACCACTTCTCTTTCTCTCTCTTCTTTGCCTCTCCCTCTCTTTTCCTCCGTGCCCCTCCTCTCCTCTGTCACCTCAGATCCATCACTCCGTCGGTTCTGGAGTCCGTTTGGAGCCTCCATTCGTCTTCATTCACAAACAAACCTCTCCATTCTCTCCATTCTCTCCATTCTGTCCATTCTCCCCCAGTCAGTCTGGAGCACGACTTTTATTACTTCACCGACAAAGTTCTGAGTTCTCCTGAATCGAAGTCTGCAATTACCCACAGGTGATAGAGTTCTGCTCCATTCTGTTCTCTCTTCTCTTCCCTGTTCTCTTCTCTCTTCTCTTCTCTCTTCTCTTTTTGTTCTTTTCTCTCTTCTCTTCCCTATTCTCTTTTTGTTCTTTTCTCTGTTCTCTTCCCTATTCTCTTTTTATTCTCTTCTCTGTTCTTTTTTATTCTCTTTTTGTTCTTTTGTTCTCTTCTGTTCTCTTTTTGTTCTTTTCTCTCTTCTCTTTTTGTTCTGTTCTCTGTTCTCTTTTTGTTCTTTTTGTTCTCTTCTCTGTTCTCTTTTTGTTCTCTTCTCTGTTCTCTTTTTGTTCTCTTCTCTTTTTGTTCTCTTTTTGTTCTCTTCTCTTTTTGTTCTCTTCTCTTTTTGTTCTCTTCTCTGTTCTCTTCCCTGTTCTCTTTTTGTTCTCTTCTCTCTGTTCTCTTTTTGTTCTCTTCTCTGTTAACTTTTTTTTCTCTTCTCTGTTCTCTTTTTGTTCTCTGTTCTCTTTTTGTTCTCTTTTTGTTCTCTTCTCCATTCACTTTTTTTTCTCTTCTCTGTTCTCTTTTTGTTCTCTTTTTGTTCTCTTTTTGTTCTCTTCTGTTCTCTTTTTGTTCTCTTCTCTGTTCTCTTTTGTTCTTTTTCTCTTTTTGTTCTCTTTTTGTTCTCTTTTTGTTCTCTTCTCTGTTCACTTTTTTTCTCTTCTCTGTTCTCTTTTTGTTCTCTTTTTGTTCTCTTTTTGTTCTCTTCTCTGTTCTCTTTTTGTTCTCTTTTTGTTCTCTTTTTGTTCTCTTCTCTGTTCTCTTTTTGTTCTCTTTTTGTTTTCTTCTCTGTTTTCTTCTCGGGTCTATTCTCTGTTCTGTTCACTGTTATTTTTTTTCTGTTCTCTGGTGTTTTTTCCATTCAAAATAAGTATCATTTTTAGTTTTGAATTGTTAAAGATGTGTCCTCCTTTAGTCCTGGTTCAGTTCTGGTTCAGTCCTGGTTCAGTCCTGGTTCAGTCCTGGTTCAGTCCTGGTTTAGTCTTGGTTCAGTCCGCCTTTAGTCCTCTTTTAGTCCTGCTTTAGTCCTGGTTCAGTTCTGGTTCAGTCCTGGTTCAGTCCTGCTTTAGTCCTGGTTCAGTCCTCCTTTAGTCCTCTTTTAGTCCTCCTTTAGTCCTGGTTCAGTCCTGGTTCAGTCCTGGTTCAGTTCTGGTTCAGTTCTGGCTCAGTCCTGGTTCAGTCCTGGTTCAGTCCTGGTTTAGTCTTGGTTCAGTCCGTCTTTAGTCCTCTTTTAGTCCTGCTTTAGTCCTGGTTCAGTTCTGGCTCAGTCCTGGTTCAGTCCTGGTTTAGTCTTGGTTCAGTCCTGGTTCAGTCCTGGTTTAGTCTTGGTTCAGTCCGCCTTTAGTCCTCCTTTAGTCCTGGTGCAGTCCTGTTTTTCTCCTGTCAGTCCTGCTTTAGTCAGAGTTTAGTGGAGTTTGTTTTAAAAGTCGAAGAACAATCCAAACTTTGAGCAGAGTTTCCAACAAACGGCTCTCGCCCTAAACTTCAGGACTGACAACACCTGGAACAGCCTCTCGCCCGAACCAAATCTCACAAAATCACTGTGTCCAATGGACTTGGGGAATTTTGACCAAAGTTCAGATTTGTTGGATATCGGCTCTCAGATATCGGCTCTCCCATGTCCTGGTTGGATATACTGATGTAGAAAAACTATTTACTCGTCGTAGTTGAACTCGAAAGCTTTCAACTTTACATGTAAACTTGACGCCCCCTGTTACCGAGCAACCATAATGTTTACAAGCACCAAAGCTTTCTAAATAATAGCTATAATTGGGGCCAAGCAGCAAAGCTGCGAGGCACCCATAGTGTTTCTACTGATTCCTATTATTAGGGCCCAAGCACCATAGGTGCTAGGCACCCTATAGTGTTTGTACTGATTCCTATTATTATTATTATTATTATTATTATTATTATTATTATTATTATTATTATTATTATTATTATTATTATTATTATATATTCCTCCACCTCTGGGAGTCTATGGCAACCCCTAGAACCGTCTGGTAAAAAGTTGTGAAATTTTGCATGTACATTCCAGCCAGTCTCTCCATTACCCACAGCAATTTATAGGACCCCACCCTTAACCCTCTAGCGCCACCAGCAGGTCAAAGTTGCAGGAATTTGTATGTTTGATTGGCTGCCATGACAAAACGATAAGACATATCAAAAAATCCAGGCATATTTCTGATGAGGCTCAGTCCAAAGATGCTATGTACCAAATTTGAGCAAAATTGGTCCAAAATTGAGGGAGAAGGATTTTAAGTGTTTTCATAAAATTAAAAATGGCAGAAAATTACGTCATATGGTGCGTTGGATTCGGCTTGGCCCAAGAAGTCCAGGGATGCCAAGTTTTTGAAAATTGGACATACGGTTCAAAAGTTACACGCAGAAATGTACCTGAAAATTCCTTCCGTACGCCCGATTCGCAAAAACTTGGAATCCCTAGAATCCTTGGGCCAAGACGAATCCAACACATCCTATGACGATGGCGTCATAGGATGCGTTGGATTCGTCTAGTCCGCCGGAATAGAATGTCCGCCATCTTGGATTTTATGAAAAACACTCAAAATGCTTCTCCTCCCTCATTTCTGCTTGTAACTTTTGAACCGTGAGTCCGATTTTCAAAAACTTGGCATCCCTGGAATCCTTGGGCGAAGACTGATCCAACGCACATCATCAAATTGACGTGCGTTGACGTGCGTTTCAGCTCTCTCAATGAAACTTGGTGCACAATGTAATGTACCATCCATACAGAATTAGCCATACCAAATTTGGTGCACATTGGCCACTAGGGGGCGCTACAACATGCAAAAATGTGTTTTGGGCGAAGACTGATCCATCGCACGTCATCAAATTAGGCTGGGTCACTGCTTGGCCCCACATTGCTGCTTGCAGCTATATTTATGATTAAACTTACAATACTCAGACCCTCCAGGAATTCGCGATGTTGTGATTTGCAACTTCAGCCAATCCCCGTGAATTCAGGGCGATGTTGCAATTTTGACCAATCACTGCAACTTTTCTGCAATTTTGACCAATTTTGACCAATCATCGGCGACGTATTGAACTCACGTTGAGCAACTTCCTTCTGCCTTACTTCCGTGTGACAAAACGAAACTGCGGCCGTGTCCCCAGTTCGAAGCATGGTTTGAAGGGGGCTCAGACCGCAGTCAAGGCGGTGCACACTTGCTCAGCCCTGAGGCCGTGTCCCCAGTTCGAAGCATGGTTTGAAGGGGGTTCAGACCGCAGTCAAGGCGGTGCACACTTGCTCAGCCCTGAGTGCACTTTGCGGACCGCATGGCCGTCTGCGAAATGCGACAGGTCTCGCAACTACGGAAGCAGCCGCCGACTCAATTTTCTCCCGTAGAAAAAGTAGCGCGCGGTGCATGCTGGGATATACAGTATGAGTGCGCGAAGCGTGCATTTTCACGCGCTTGGTCCACAGCCCGATTTCCATGGAAACGACTGCGGTCTTCGGACCGCGTGATAACTGCGCATGGGACAAAAAAGAAATGACGCACATGCCCTTCAAACCACGCTCCGAACTGTGCACTCTGAGAATTGGGACACGGCTTCTAATGACAAAGAAACATGTCTGCGGCGCCATTTGCCCACAAAAATAAAAGCAAAAGACCGCGCGAAACAGTTCCCCTCCTAGTAATCATTTATTTTCGATGTTGGTAAGGTTGTTTTAGGACCATATCTGTGATCTCTGTATCCTTGTATTATTCTTTGTCAGTAATAACTCAGTATTCAAAATATTACTCAATTTTAATTACAAAAAGGGAAAATCACAACTATTTATCGCAACTTTCACTTCCTCCCGCAACAAAATCGCAACAAAAACCTTAAAAGCACCGCAACTTTCATCGCAACTTTTTGGAAAAGTTCACGCAAATTCAGGCATTTTAGCCGCAACAATCACAAAAAATGCCCGCGAAATCCTGGGGGGGTCTGAATACGACATACTAATGAAGCTTTAAACTGACCGAAAAAATGGAAATTGACGCTGCAAGTCCACCTTTAGTCCTGGTTTAGTCCTGGTTCAGTCCTGGTTTAGTCCTGCTTTAGTCCTGCTTTAGTCCTGCTTTAGTCCTCCTTTAGTCCTGGTTCAGTCCTGGTTCAGTCCTGGTTTAGTCCTGGTTTAGTCCTGCTTTAGTCCTGCTTTAGTCCTCCTTTAGTCCTGGTTCAGTCCTGGTTTAGTCCTGGTTTAGTCCTGCTTTAGTCCCGTTTTAGTCCTCCTTTAGTCCTGGTTCAGTCCTGGTTCAGTCCTGCTTTAGTCCTGCTTTAGTCCTCCTTTAGTCCTGGTTTAGTCCTGGTTCAGTCCTGGTTTAGTCCTGCTTTAGTCCTGCTTTAGTCCTCCTTTAGTCCTGGTTCAGTGCTGGTTTAGTCCTGGTTTAGTCCTGCTTTAGTCCTGCTTTAGTCCTCCTTTAGTCCTGGTTCAGTCCTGGTTCAGTCCTCCTTTAGTCCTGGTTCAGTCCTGGTTCAGTCCTCCTTTAGTCCTGGTTTAGTCCTGGTTCAGTCCTCCTTTAGTCCTGGTTCAGTCCTCCTTTAGTCCTGGTTTAGTCCTGGTTCAGTCCTCCTTTAGTCCTGGTTTAGTCCTCCTTTAGTCCTTGAACGGCGTGCTGTCCCTGGATCCTTGTTTAACCTTTAACGATCTTTATGTGAAATTAAAACTCTTTGATTTAATAAACCCTGAGCCTGTGGAAATGCCAAGCGCCCCCTGTGGATCAGACCCTGAACTGCACTTAAGGACACGTCCCCTGGGACTAAACCAAGACGGAAATATGGTCCAAAATGAGTCCACAGGCCAGTACTGATGATTATTACTGTCATTGTGTGTGTTTAGGCCTGCTTTAGTCCTGGTTTAGACCTGGTTTAGACCTGATTTAGACCTGGTTTAGTCCTGGTTCAGTCTTGGTTTAGTCTTGGCTTAGTCTTGGCTTAGTCCTGGTCTAGTCCTGGTTTAGCCTTGGTGTAGTCCTGGTTTTGTCCTGGTTCAGTCCAGGTTTAGTCCTGGTTTAGTCCCGGTTTAGTCCTGGTTTAGTCCCGGTTTAGTCCTGATTTAGTCCTGATTTAGTCCCGGTTTAGTCCTGATTTAGTCCTGATTTAGACCTGGTTTAGTCCTGATTTAATCCTGGTTCAGTCCAGGTTTAGTCCTGGTTTAGACCTGGTTCAGTCCAGGTTTAGTCCTGATTTAGTCCCAGTTTAGTCCTGGTTTAGTCCTGATTTAGACCTGGTTCAGTCCTGGTTTAGTCCTGGTTTAGTCCTGGTTCAGTCCTGGTTTAGTCCTGGTGAACTGTGAGTTTGGTGCGCAGAAGAAAGATGGAGAGAGATGGAGAGAGGGATGGAAGGATGGATGGAGAGAGAAGAGGAGGATGAAGGGGAGGAGGAGCAGGAGGAGGAGGATCTCTCGCTCCACCTGCCCCGGTCTCTCCTCTCCTCACAGTCCGCTCGCAGCTCGCTCTGACCGGACACTCTCTCCGCAGACCTCCGCGGTTCCCCCGGGTCTCTCCGCTCCTCACACCCCGCTCAGACCTCACTTTCATCGGACACTTTTCTCCATCAACCACCGCTGTTCCCCCGGGTCTCTCCTCGCCGCGCAGCCCGCTCACAGCGCGCCCTGACCGGACTCTCTCCCCGCAGACCTCCGCTCTTCCCCCGGTTCTTCCCCCGGTTCTTCCTCCGGTTCTCCGCGGGTTTTACCTGAACTTGGACTCAAAATCGCCACAGGAGATCCACGAAAAGGTAAGAATGAACATTTTTATCTTAATTTGAAAACAATTTAGTAAAAAAAAGATCCGAGGAGACAACCTGTTAGTCCGAGGAGCGCGGCGAGAGCAGAACGGAGTGAAATATTGATCGACGAAGCGTTATTATTGATTACGGCTTTTTTAATGTTTGAAATTTAATATAAACAACACGAATTAAGATTAAAACAACATTTAGTAAGATTGGAGGGATTTTATTTCATTGTTATTCTAAATTTGGTCATATTTATCCGTGGATTACTGATTTTTTTATCTCTTTGGACGTGATCAGGAGCCAGTGGAATGTGTTATTAGGATTTTATTGATAAGTTAATTGTAACTGATCGTGTTGTATTAGTAGATCTTCATTGTGATAAAGTAAACTGGGAATTCACGTTTTTTTACGCGAAATCAGCTTAAAGGACCCGTATTAGGTTATTTTTGTCTGATTTCTGTTCTTAGTCCTCAGTCCAGGTTTAGTCCTGGTTTAGACCTGTTTTAGTCCCAGTTTAGTCTTGGTTTAGACCTGGTTTAGACCTGGTTTAGTCCTGATTTAGACCTGGTTTTAGTTCTGATTTAGACCTGATTTAGACCTGGTTTTAGTTCTGATTTAGACCTGGTTTAGACCTGGTTTAGTCCTGGTTTAGTCCTGGTTTAGACCTGGTTTAGACCTGGTTTAGTCCTGGTTTAGTCCTGGTTTAGTCCTGGTTTAGACCTGGTTTAGACCCAGTTTAGTCTTGGTTTAGACTTGGTTTAGACCTGGTTTAGTCCTGGTTTAGACCTGGTTTAGACCTGGTTTAGTCCTGGTTTAGACCTGTTTTAGTCCCAGTTTAGTCTTGGTTTAGACCTGGTTTAGTCCTGATTTAGACCTGGTTTTAGTTCTGATTTAGACCTGGTTTAGTCCTGGTTTAGTCCTGGTTTAGACCTGGTTTAGTCCTGGTTTAGTCCTGGTTTAGACCTGTTTTAATCCCAGTTTAGTCTTGGCTTAGTCAAAACCAAGGTCTCTAAACCAGGTCTCTAAACCAGAGACCTGGTTTTAGTTCTGATTTAGACCTGGTTTAGACCTGGTTTAGTCCTGGTTTAGACCTGGTTTAGTCCTGGTTTAGTCCTGGTTTAGTCCTGGTTTAGACCTGGTTTAGACCCAGTTTAGTCTTGGTTTAGACTTGGTTTAGACCTGGTTTAGACCTGGTTTAGACCTGGTTTAGTCCTGATTTAGACCTGGCTTAGTCCTGGTTTAGACCTGGTTTAGTCCTGGTTTAGTCCTGGTTTAGTCCTGATTTAGACCTGGTTTAGACCTGGTTTAGACCTGGTTTAGTCTTTGTTTAGACCTGGTTTAGACCTGTTTTGGTCCCAGTTTAGTCTTGGTTTAGACTTGGTTTAGACCTGGTTTAGACCTGTTTTAGTCCCAGTTTATTCTTGGTTTAGACCTGGTTTAGACCTGGTTTAGACCTGGTTTAGACCTGGTTTAGACCTGGTTTAGACCTGGTTTACTCCTGATTTAGACCTGGTTTAGTCCTGATTTAGACCTGGTTTAGTCCTGGTTTAATCCTGGTTTAGACCTGGTTTAGACCCAGTTTAGTCTTGGTTTAGACTTGGTTTAGACCTGGTTTAGACCTGGTTTAGACCTGGTTTAGTCCTGATTTAGACCTGGCTTAGTCCTGGTTTAGACCTGGTTTAGTCCTGGTTTAGTCCTGGTTTAGTCCTGATTTAGACCTGGTTTAGACCTGGTTTAGACCTGGTTTAGACCTGGTTTAGTCCTTGTTTAGACCTGGTTTAGACCTGTTTTGGTCCCAGTTTAGTCTTGGTTTAGACTTGGTTTAGACCTGGTTTAGACCTGTTTTAGTCCCAGTTTATTCTTGGTTTAGACCTGGTTTAGACCTGGTTTAGACCTGGTTTAGACCTGGTTTACTCCTGATTTAGACCTGGTTTAGTCCTGATTTAGACCTGGTTTAGTCCTGGTTTAGTCCTGGTTTAGACCTGGTTTAGACCTGGTTTAGTCCTGATTTAGACCTGGTTTAGTCCCAGTTTAGTCTTGGTTTAGCCCTGATTTAGACCTGGTTTAGACCTGGTTTAGTCCTGATTTAGACCTGGTTTAGTCCTGGTTTAGTCCTGGTTTAGTCCTGGTTTAGTCCTGGTTTAGTCCTGGTTTAGTCCTGGACTAAATCTTATGTTTTCTCATCACAAACACACCTTGAGTTGTGTTTTGTTTTATTCATGTTTAAGATTTTTAAGCTTTGAGCTCTTCTCTCGAACTGAAAACACGCTGTTCCACCTTGTGATGTCATGCAGTAACACAGGAAGTGCTCCACTGTGTTTTTAAACTCCATAAACTAGAGAGGAACCTTAAGGGATTTTTACAGATCCTGGTCCAGTTTGACAAAGTAATGAAACTATAATGGTGTTTAACCAGGTCTGGTTAGTCCTGATTTAGTCCTGGTTTAAACCCGGCTAGTCCTGGTTGTTGTTGTTGGTTTGGTTCAGGCAGGAAGTGAAAACGATTAGTCAAATCCCGGCTCGTAAACGATGGAGGAGGATTTGTTTAAGGTTTGAAAAGTGACAGTGAGCGAGTAAAGTGTGAAACGTGAAGCTGTTTGTCACTCGGAGTCGCTCCTCGCTCCGGTGCGTTTACACCAGGAACTTTTTCACACTATTTTTCTGACAGCAAACTTATCTTTTTATTGAACTAACAGAACTTTCACTGTTTTTCGTCTGTTCTCGGGTCCATTGTCGGGCTTATTCTTTGTCCTCTTCTCTTCTTTGTTCTCTCTGTTCGGTTCTCTGTTTTCTTCTCTATTCTCTTCTCAGGTTTGTTCTCTTTTTGTTCTCTTTTCTTCTCTGTTCTGACTTGGTTTAGTCCTGGTTTAAACCTGGTTTAGACCTGGTTTAGACCTGGTTTAGACCTGGTTTAGACCTGGTTTAGTCCTGGTTTAAACCTGGTTTAGACCTGGTTTAGACCTGGTTTAGTCCTGGTTTAGTCCTGGTTTAGACCTGGTTTAGTCCTGGTTTAGTCCTGGTTTAGATCTGGTTTAGTCCTGGTTCAAACCTGGTTTAAACCTGGTTCAAACCTGGTTCAAACCTGGTTTAGACCTGGTTTAGTCCTGGGTTAGTCCTGGTTTAGTCCTGGTTTAGACCTGGTTTAGACCTGGTTTAGATCTGGTTTAGTCCTGGTTCAAACCTGGTTTAAACCTGGTTCAAACCTGGTTTAGACCTGGTTTAGTCCTGGGTTAGTCCTGGTTTAGTCCTGGTTTAGACCTGGTTTAGACCTGGTTTAGATCTGGTTTAGTCCTGGTTCAAACCTGGCTTAAACCTGGTTCAAACCTGGTTTAGACCTGGTTTAGTCCTGGGTTAGTCCTGGTTTAGTCCTGGTTTAGACCTGGTTTAGACCTGGTTTAGATCTGGTTTAGTCCTGGTTTAGACCTGGTTTAGTCCTGGTTTAGACCTGGTTTAGTCCTGGTTTAGTCCTGGTTTGGACCTGGTTTAGTCCTGGTTTAGTCCTGGTTTAAACCTGGTTTAGAACTGGTTTAGATCTGGTTTAGTCCTGGTTTAGACCTGGTTTAGTCCTGGTTTAGACCTGGTTTAGTCCTGGTTTAGTCCTGGTTTAAACCTGGTTTAGACCTGGTTTAGATCTGGTTTAGTCCTGATTTAGACCTGGTTTAGTCCTGGTTTAGTCCTGGTTTAGTCCTGGTTTAAACCTGGTTTAGACCTGGTTTAGACCTGGTTTAGTCCTGGTTTAGTCCTGGTTTAGACCTGGTTTAGACCTGGTTTAGACCTGGTTTATTCCTGGTCTAGTCCTGGTCTGGTTTTGGTTTAGTCCTGGTCTAGTCCTGGTCTAGTCCTGGTCTCGTCCTGGTCTAGTCCTGGTTTAGTCCTGGTCTAGTCCTGGTCTAGTTCTAGTCTGGTTCTGGTTTAGTCCTGGTTTAGTCCTGGTTTAGTCCTGGTCTAGTCCTGGTCTAGTTCTGGTTTAGTCCTGGTTTAGTCCTGGTCTAGTCCTGGTCTAGTCCTGGTTTAGTCCTGGTCTAGTCCTGGTCTAGTTCTGGTCTGGTTCTGGTTTTGTCCTGGTCTAGTTCTGGTTTAGTCCTGGTTTAGTCCTGGTCTAGTCCTGGTCTAGTCCTGGTCTGGTTCTGGTTTAGTCCTGGTCTTGTCCTGGTTTAGTCCTGGTCTAGTCCTGGTCTAGTCCTGGTCTAGTCCTGGTTTAGTCCTGGTCTAGTCCTGGTCTAGTCCTGGTTTAGTCCTGGTCTAGTCCTGGTCTAGTTCTGGTCTGGTTCTGGTTTAGTCCTGGTCTAGTCCTGGTCTAGTCCTGGTCTAGTCCTGGTTTAGTCCTGGTCTAGTCCTGGTCTAGTCCTGGTTTAGTCCTGGTCTAGTTCTGGTTTAGTCCTGGTCTAGTCCTGGTTTAGTCCTGGTCTAGTCCTGGTCTAGTCCTGGTTTAGTCCTGGTCTAGTCCTGGTCTAGTTCTGGTCTGGTTCTGGTTTAGTCCTGGTCTAGTCCTGGTCTAGTCCTGGTTTAGTCCTGGTTTAGTCCTGGTCTAGTTCTGGTCTAGTCCTGGTCTAGTCCTGGTTTAGTCCTGGTCTAGTCCTGGTCTAGTCCTGGTCTAGTTCTGGTTTAGTCCTGGTTCAACAGTCCGTTACAGACTTATTTTGGACGCTCTAATCCTCTTCCATTTCTCTGATCCTCTCTCCCCTTTTCCTCTTTCCTCCTCCCTCTCTCCCTCTCTCCCTTTATCATCATCTTCTATCGTTCTCTCCTCCTCTTATTTCTCCCTCCCTCTCCCTCTTTTTCTCCCTCCGTTCCTTTTTCTCTCTTTTCTTCTTCTCCCTTCTTTTTCCTTCTCTCACTGCTCCTTTGCTCTAATCTCTTCCTCCTTTCCTCTCTTTCTTTTCATCACTCTGGTCATCTCACCTTCCCTCTCTCCTCTCATCTTTCAGCTCCTCCTCTTTTCACCTTCTCTTTTCTCCCTCTCCTTTTCTTTCCCTTTCTCCGCTCTCCCCAGACTCCCTCTTTTCCTTCCCCTTCCCCTCTCTCCCCTCGCTCTCTCCCTCCCTCCTCCTCTCCCCTTCTCTCTCCTCTCCCTTCTCTCTCTCTCCTCACCTCCATCCTCATCTCCTTCCTCCCTCTCTTTCTACCTCTCTATCTCCCTTTCTCCTCTCCTCCCTCCCTCCCTCCCTCCCTCCCTCCCCCCCTCTCTCCTCTCCTCCCTCGCTCCCTCCCTCTCTCTTCTTATCTCTATCCTTTTCTCTCTCCTCCCTCCCTCTCTCCTCCCACTCTTTCTCTTTCCCTCTCTCCTCTTCTCCCTCCCTCCCTCCTTCTCTCTCCCCTCTTCCTTCCCTCTCTGCTCACCTCCATCCTCGTCTCCTTCCTCCCTCTCCCCCACTCCCTCCCTCTCTCTCCTCATCTCTATCCTTTTCTCTGTCCTCCCTCCCTCTCTCCTCCTCTCCTTCCTCCTGCTCTTCCCTTTTCCCTCTCTCCTCTTCTCCCTCCCTCCTTCTCTCTCCTCTTCCTTCCCTCTCTCCTCACCTCCATCCTCCTCTCCTTCCTCCCTCTCTTTCTACCTCTCTATCTCCCTTTCTCCTCTCCTCTCCTCTCCTCCCCTCCCTCCCTCTCTCTCCTTTCCTCCCTCGCTCCCGCCCTCTCTCTCCTATCCGTTCTCTCTCTCTCCTCACCTCTATCCTTTTCTCTCTCCTCCCTCCCTCTCTCCCCCTCTCTTTACTCCCACTCTTTCTCTTTCCCTCTCTCCTCTTCTCCCTCCCTCCTTCTCTCTCCTCTTCCTTCCCTCTCTCCTCACCTCCATCCTCGTCTCCTTCCTCCTGCTCTTTCTCTCTCTCTCTCCTCACCTCTATCCTTTTCTCTCTCCGCCCTCCCTCTCTCCTTCCTCCTCCTTCCTCCCTTACTCCCTCCTTCATTCTCTCTTTTCCTTCCCTCCCTCCCTCTCTCTCTCTCTCTCTCTCTTTCACACAGAGGTTTCCTTGTTCTCTCTGTTTTCATTAGTGTCTCTGTGTCGCTTCTTTTCCCTCGTCTGAAGAGTAAATATACGGACTAAAGAGTAAATGTACGGACTAAAGGGTGAATATACGGACTAAAGAGTAAATATACGGACTAAAGAGTGAATATACGGACTAAAGAGTAAATATACGGACTAAAGGGTGAATATACGGACTAAAGAGTAAATATACGGACTAAAGAGTGAATATACGGACTAAAGAGTAAATATACGGACTAAAGAGTAAATGTACGGACTAAAGGGTGAATATACGGACTAAAGAGTAAATATACGGACTAAAGAGTGAATATACGGACTAAAGAGTAAATATACGGACTAAAGAGTAAATATACGGACTAAAGAGTGAATATACGGACTAAAGAGTGAACATACGGACTAAAGAGTAAATATACGGACTAAAGAGTGAATATATACGGACTAAAGAGTAAATATACGGACTAAAGAGTGAATATACGGACTAAAGAGTAAATATACGGACTAAAGAGTAAATATACGGACTAAAGAGTGAATATACGGACTAAAGAGTGAATATATACGGACTAAAGAGTAAATATACGGACTAAAGAGTGAATATATACAGACTAAAGAGTAAATATACGGACTAAAGAGTAAATATACGGACTAAAGAGTGAATATATGGACTAAAGAGTGAATATACGGACTAAAGAGTGAATATATACGGACTAAAGACTAAATATACGGACTAAAGAGTGAATATACGGACTAAAGAGTGAATATATACGGACTAAAGAGTGAATATATGGACTAAAGAGTAAATATACGGACTAATGAGTAAATATACGGACTAAAGAGTGAATATACGGACTAAAGAGTGAATATACGGACTAAAGAGTGAATATACGGACTAAAGGGTGAATATATACGGACTAAAGAGTGAATATACGGACTAAAGAGTGAACATACGGACTAAAGGGTGAATATATACGGATTAAAGAGTGAATATATACGGACTAAAGAGTGAATATATACGGACTAAAGAGTAAATATACGGACTAAAGAGTAAATATACGGACTAAAGAGTGAATATACGGACTAAAGAGTGAATATATACGGACTAAAGAGTAAATATACGGACTAAAGAGTAAATATACGGACTAAAGAGTGAATATACGGACTAAAGAGTAAATATACGGACTAAAGGGTGAATATACGGACTAAAGAGTGAATATACGGACTAAAGGGTGAATATACGGACTAAAGACTAAATATACGGACTAAAGGGTGAATATACGGACTAAAGGGTGAATATACGGACTAAAGGGTGAATATACGGACTAAAGAGTGAATATATACGGACTAAAGACTAAATATACGGACTAAAGAGTAAATATACGGACTATAGAGTAAATATACGGACTAAAGAGTAAATATACGGACTAAAGAGTGAATATACGGACTAAAGAGTGAATATACGGACTAAAGAGTAAATATACGGACTAAAGAGTAAATATACGGACTAAAGAGTGAATATACGGACTAAAGAGTGAATATACGGACTAAAGAGTGAATATACGAACTAAAGAGTGAATATACGGACTAAAGAGTAAATATACGGACTAAAGAGTGAATATACGGACTAAAGAGTAAATATACGGACTAAAGAGTGAATATACAGACTAAAGAGTGAATATACGGACTAAAGAGTAAATATACGGACTAAAGACTAAATATACGGACTAAAGACTAAATATACGGACTAAAGAGTGAATATACGGACTAAAGAGTAAATATACGGACTAAAGACTAAATATACGGACTAGAGACTAAATATACGGACTAAAGTGTGAATATACGGACTAAAGATTGAATATACGGACTAAAGAGTGAATATACGGACTAAAGATTGAATATACGGACTAAAGAGTGAATATACGGACTAAAGAGTAAATATACGGACTAAAGAGTGAATATATGGACTAAAGAGTGAATATACGGACTAAAGAGTAAATATACGGATTCAAGATTGAATATACGGACTAAAGGGTGAATATACGGACTAAAGAGTAAATATACGGACTAAAGATTGAATATACAGACTAAAGGGTGAATATACGGACTAAAGAGTAAATATACGGACTAAAGGGTGATTATACGGACTAAAGAGTGAATATGTACGGACTAAAGAGTAAATATACGGACTAAAAAGTGAATATACGGGCTAAAGAGTAAATATATGGACTAAAGGGTAAATATACGGACTAAAGAGTGAATATACGGACTAAAGAGTTAATATACGGACTAAAAAGTGAATATACGGACTAAAGAGTGAATATATGGACTAAAGGGTGAATATACGGACTAAAGAGTGAATATACGAACTAAAGGGTGAATATACGGACTAAAGAGTGAATATACGGACTAAAGAGTGAATATACAAACTAAAGAGTGAATATACGGACTAAAGAGTGAATATACAGACTAAAGAGTGAATATACGGACTAAAGAGTGAATATACGGACTAAAGAGTGAATATACGGACTAAAGAGTAAATATACGGATTCAAGATTTAATATACGGACTAAAGGGTGAATATACGGACTAAAGAGTAAATATACGGACTAAAGATTGAATATACAGACTAAAGGGTGAATATACGGACTAAAGAGTAAATATACGGACTAAAGGGTGATTATACGGACTAAAGAGTGAATATGTACGGACTAAAGAGTAAATATACGGACTAAAAAGTGAATATACGGGCTAAAGAGTAAATATATGGACTAAAGGGTGAATATACGGACTAAAGAGTAAATATACGGACTAAAGATTGAATATACGAACTAAAGAGTGAATATACGGACTAAAGAGTAAATATACGGATTCAAGATTGAATATACGGACTAAAGGGTGAATATACGGACTAAAGAGTAAATATACGGACTAAAGATTGAATATACAGACTAAAGGGTGAATATATGGACTAAAGAGTAAATATACGGACTAAAGGGTGATTATACGGACTAAAGAGTGAATATACGGACTAAAGAGTGAATATACGGACTAAAGAGTGAATATACGGACTAAAGAGTAAATATACGGATTCAAGATTGAATATACGGACTAAAGGGTGAATATACGGACTAAAGAGTAAATATACGGACTAAAGATTGAATATACAGACTAAAGGGTGAATATACGGACTAAAGAGTAAATATACGGACTAAAGGGTGATTATACGGACTAAAGAGTGAATATGTACGGACTAAAGAGTAAATATACGGACTAAAAAGTGAATATACGGGCTAAAGAGTAAATATATGGACTAAAGGGTGAATATACGGACTAAAGAGTGAATATACGGACTAAAGTGTACATAGACTGATTAAAGTGTAAATATACGGACTAGTCCTGGTTTATACTGGTTTAGTCCTGGTTTAGACCTGGTTTACACCTGGTTTAATCCTAGTTTAGTCCTGGTTTAGACCTGGTTTAGACCTGGTTTAGTCCATGTTTAGTCCTAGTTTAGTCCTAGGTTAGTCCTGGATTAGCCCTAGTTTAGTCCTGGTTTAGTCCAGGTTTACACCTGGTTTAGTCCTAGTTTAGTCCTGGTTTAGTCCTAGTTTAGTCCTGGTTTAGTCCAGGTTTACACCTGATTTAGTCTTAGTTTAGTCCTAGTTTAGACCTGGTTTAGTCCTGGTTTAATCCTAGTTTAGTCCTAGTTTAGTCCTGGTTTAGTCCTAGTTTAGTCCTGGTTTAGTCCAGGTTTACACCTGGTTTAGTCCTAGTTTAGTCCTGGTTTAGTCTTAGTTTAGTCCTGGTTTAGTCCAGGTTTACACCTGGTTTAGTTCTAGGTTAGTCCTGGATTAGTCCTAGTTTAGTCCTGGTTTAGTCCAGGTTTACACCTGGTTTAGTCCTAGTTTAGTCCTGGTTTAGTCCTAGTTTAGTCCTGGTTTAGTCCAGGTTTACACCTGATTTAGTCTTAGTTTAGTCCTAGTTTAGACCTGGTTTAGTCCTGGTTTAATCCTAGTTTAGTCCTAGTTTAGTCCTGGTTTAGTCCTAGTTTAGTCCTGGTTTAGTCCAGGTTTACACCTGGTTTTGTCCTAGTTTAGTCCTGGTTTAGTCCTAGTTTAGTCCTGGTTTAGTCCAGGTTTACACCTGGTTTAGTTCAGGTTTAGTCCTGGTTTAGACCTGGTTTACACCTTGTTTAGTCCTGGTTTAGTCTTGGTTTAGTCCTGGTTTAGTCCTGGTTTAGTCCTAGTTTAGTCCTGGTTTAGTCCAGGTTTACACCTGGTTTAGTCCTAGTTTAGTCCTGGTATAGTCCTAGTTTAGTCCTGGTTTAGTCCAGGTTTACACCTGGTTTAGTACTAGTTTAGTCCTAGTTTAGTCCTAGTTTAGACCTGGTTTAGTCCTGGTTTAGTCCTGGTTTAGTCTTGGTTTAGACCTGTTTTAGTCCTAGTTTAGTCCTAGTTTAGACCTGGTTTACGTCACATTCTGCAGCAGCTTCTTTAGACTTTAACGTCAGTGTAAACGGTGCACCTCCTGCTCAGAATTCCCCTGTTTCCGTGCGGGAGTGTCTTCAGAGCAGAGCGGACCTTTGTCTCCAGTCACTGACCCGATCCTCACGCAGGCGTCGTGTTACGGATCAGGTTAGCATCAGCACTTTGTTAGCAAACACTGGCAGAGTTACCGGATTTGTGACAGACGCTCTGGGGAAAGTCTGATGTGCTGCGCTCACGGCGAACGGCAAATTGTGTTTCGCCGAGCTCCAGTTTCCAGCAGCTGTCAGGTCTGTGCACAGAGTTTAACCGAAATACACATCAGGAAACAGAGCGGGGGGATAAAAGTTCAAAAATGTGACAAAAAACTCTAGAATATGTTTGTATTTAAAGGTGAACTATGTAACTTTGCCTAGAATGTTCCATAGTATGCCATTAAAGTGATGAAGAACCAAATCGCAGCCAAAATTAGGCAAATTCTCCTGTAGTGTGTGGCAGCCTTAAGTCAACAAAACGTAAAGTAAACTAATCTAAACTAAGTCTTTAAATCTGGATTATGATTTTAAAGCGTCTCTCTCTCTCTCCCTCCTCTCTCTCTCTCTCTCTCTCCTCTGTCTCTCTCTCTCTCCCTCCTCTCTCTCCCTCCCTCTCTCTCTCTCCCTCCTCTCTCTCTCTCCCTGCTCTCTCTCTCTCCTCTGTCTCTCTCCTCTCTCTCTCTCTCTCCTGCTCTCTCTCTCCCCCTCCTCTCTCTCCCTCCTCTCTCTCTCCATCCTCTCTCTCTCTCCTCTCTCTCCCTCCTCTCTCTCCTCTCTCTCTTTCCCTCCTCTCACCTCTCTCCCTCCTTTCTCTCTCTCTCTCTCCCTCCTCTCTCTCCTCTCTCCCTCCTCTCTCCTCTCTCTCTTTCCCTCCTCTCACCTCTCTCCCTCCTTTCTCTCTCTCTCTCTCCCTCCTCTCTCTCTCTCCTGCTCTCTCTCTCCCTCCTCTCTCTCCCTCCTCTCTCTCTCATCCTCTCTCTCCTCTCTCTCCCTCCTCTCTCTCCTCTCTCTCTTTCCCTCCTCTCACCTCTCTCCCTCCTCTCTCTCTCTCTCTCTCTCTGTCTCTCTCTCCCTCCTCTCTCTCTCTCTCCGCTCTCTCTTTCTCTCCCTCCTCTCTCTCTCTCCCTGCTCTCTCTCTCTCCTCTGTCTCTCTCTCTCTCTCTCCCTCCTCTCTCTCTCCTCTCTCTCTCTCTCCCTCTGTCTCTCTCTCCTCTCTCTCTCTCCCTCCTCTCTCTCTCTCTCCCTCCTCTCTTTGTCTCTCTCCTCTGTCTCTCTCTCCCTCCTCTCTCTCCCTCCTCTCTCTCTCTCCCTCCTCTCTCCTCTCTCTCTTTCCCTCCTCTCACCTCTCTCCCTCCTTTCTCTCTCTCTCTCCCTCCTCTCTCTCTCTCTCCTGCTCTCTCTCTCCCTCCTCTCTCTCCCTCCTCTCTCTCTCCATCCTCTCTCTCTCTCCTCTCTCTCCCTCCTCTCTCTCCTCTCTCTCTTTCCCTCCCTCTCACCTCTCTCCCTCCTTTCTCTCTCTCTCTCTCCCTCCTCTCTCTCCTCTCTCTCTCCTCTCTCCTCTCTCTCTTTCCCTCCTCTCACCTCTCTCCCTCCTTTCTCTCTCTCTCTCTCCCCCATCTCTCTCTCCTCCTCTCTCTCTCTCCCTCCTCTCTCTCCCTCCTCTCTCTCTCCTCTCTCTCTCTCCCTCCTCTCTCTCTCCCTCCCTCTCTCTCTCTCCTCTGTCTCTCTCTCTCTCCCTCCTCTCTCTCTCTCCTCTCTCTCTCCTCCCTCTCCCTCCTCTCTCTCCCTCCTCTCTCTCCCTCCTCTCTCTCCGTCCCTCTTCTCTCTCTCTCTCCTCTGTCTCTCTCTCTCCTCTGTCTCTCTCTCTCTCTCTTTTCTCTGATCTGTTCTGTGTGTTCTGTTTTTCTCTTTTCGTTTGTTTTACTCCGTTTTATTTGGATCACGTTGTGAGTTTTTGTGACGAACGGCTCAGACTGACAGACTCTCTGCCGTCAGTTTGCCCCGGGGCAGCTGTGGCTATCATGACCTCACCTCCATGTCATGTGTGTAAATCCATACATGAAACTGTGTACTTTTGTGTACTTCTGTGTACTTCTGTGTACTTTCTGTGTACTTCTGTGTACTTTTGTGTAGTCTGAATGAGAGAGCGCCCACAGCACAGAAACTAAACATGGAGATGTGTTTGTGCTCAAGGGGAAGAGAGGGATTAAAGAGAGAGAGAAAGAGAGAGAGGAGGGAGAGGGGGGGTAAGGAGGGAGAGAGAGAGGAGGAAGAGAGAGAGGAGGGAGAGAGAGAGAGGAGGGAGAGAGAGAGGAGGGAGAGAGAGAAAGGAGAGATAATGAGAGAGAGAGAAGGAGAGAGAGAGGAGAGAGAGAAGGAGAGAGAGAGAGAGAGAGAGAGAGAAGGGAGAGAGAGAGGAGAGAAAGGAGGGAGAGAGAGAGAGAAGGGAGAGAGAGAGAGGAGAGAGAGGGGGAGAGGGAGAAGGGAGAGAGAGAGGAGGGAGAGAGAGGAGAGAGAGAGAGAAGGGAGAGACAGAGAGAGGGGGATAAGGAGAGAGAGAGTGAGAGAGACAGAGGAGGGAGAGAGAGAGGAGGGAGAGGGAGAGAGAGAAGAGGAGAGAGAGAGGGGATAAGGAGAGAGAGGGAGAGAAAGGAGAGATAAGGAGGGAGAGAGAGAAAGGGGAGATAAGGAGGGAGAGAGAGAGGAGGGAGAGAGAGAAGGGAGAGAGAGGAGGGAGAGAGAGAGCGAGAGAGAGAGGGGGGATAAGGAGAGAGAGAGAAAGGAGAGATAAGGAGGGAGAGAGAGAGCAAGAGGAGGGAGAGAGAGAGAGGAGGGAGAGACAAAGA
The DNA here is from genome assembly GCA_036785185.1 of Paratrypauchen microcephalus. Taxonomy (NCBI): domain Eukaryota; kingdom Metazoa; phylum Chordata; class Actinopteri; order Gobiiformes; family Gobiidae; genus Paratrypauchen; species Paratrypauchen microcephalus. The sequence goes on from JAVJIX010000259.1 coordinate 1,020,725, forward strand.
GAAAGGAGCGATAAGGAGGGAGAGAGAGAGAGAAAGGAGTGATAAGAAGGGAGAGAAAGGAGGGAGAGAGATAGCGAGAGGAGGGAGAGAGAGGAGGGAGAGAGAGAAAGGAGAGATAAGGAGGGGGAGAGAGAGAGAGAAGAAAGAGAGATCATGAGAAGAGAGACGGAATGGAGAGGTCAGAGAGAGGAAGGAGAGAGAAGGAGGGAGAGAGAGATGGGGGGAGAGAAAGAAAGGAGAAAAGGGGGAGACATTTACATGTTATTGATTATTGATTTAAAACAATGAGAGAAAGAGAAGCGGCAGAAAGGAAGGAGAGACACAAAACGAGAGAAAGAGAAGGAGAGGAAGAGTGACAGAGAGTAAGGACAGATTGGGGAGAGAGAGAGAGAGAGAGGAAAGGAGAGAGAGAAAGAGAGAGGGGAAAGAGAGTGCAGTGAGAGCGCAAGGGACGATGGGGGAGAGAGGGAGGAAGGAGAGAGAAAAGAGAAATGGTGGAAGAAAAAGAGCTAGGACAGATCAGACAGAGAGAAAGAGGAGAGAGAGAGTGTAAGGAGAGAGGAAGCCAAAGAAAAGGAGAGAAAGAAGAACAGACAAATGGAGGGAGGGATGAATAGAGGAGAAAGAATGAAAGGACAGATAGAGCCCAGAGGAGAGATGTTCTCACTAAAGTCAAACATGAGAAGAAGTGTGTGAGAGGGGGGGGGGCAAAACAGCCACAGATGCCCCGGGGCAGAGAGGGGGGGGCAGAAGAGGAGGGAGGGGCAGAAGAGGAGGGAGGGGCAGAAGAGGGGAGGGGCAGGGAGGGGTTTCCCAAAAAGTTTCGATTTCTCCTCCTGCTGTTCTCTTTAGAAAAACAAAAGATCAATATGACAATCCCAAAGAAATGGAGGAGAGGAGAGAGGGAGGAGAGGAGAGGAGAGAGGGAGGAGAGGAGGAAAGAGGGAAAGAAGAGAGGGAGGAGAGGAGAGAAGGAAATAGGAGAGGGGAGAGAAAGAGAGAAGGAGGGAAGAGAGGGAGAAGAGGAGAGAGGGAGGGAGGAGAGAGGGAGGAGAGGGGAAAGGGAGGAGAGGAGGAAAGAAGAGAGAAGAACATGAAGAAAGCTTTACCTGAGGGGAGGAGAGGAAAGGAGAGAAGGAGAGAGAGCAGGAAAGAAAGAGAGGGAAATGAGAAGGAAAAATAAGAAGAAAGTTTACACCTGAGGAAAGAAGAGAAAGAGAGAGAGAGAGAGAGAGAGAGAGAGGAAAGAAGAGGGAGAGAGGAGGGAAGAAGAGAATGAAAGAAGAGAGAGAGAGGAGGAAAGAAGAGAGAGGAGGAAAGAAGAAAGAGGAGGAAAGAAGATGAGGAAAGAGGAGAGAAAGAGAGGAGGAAAGAAAAGAGAGAGGAGGAAAGAACAGGAGGAAAAGAGAGGAGGAAAGAAGAGAGAGAGAGAGGGGAGGAAAGAAGAGAGAAAGAGAGAGAGGAGGAAAGAAGAGAGAGAGAGAAGAACGTGGAGAAAGTTTACCTGAGGAGGAGAAGGGACGAGTATCTGATTGTGGATCAATAGTTTGATCAGTGACGTCACGCTGGGGGTGTGCTACACGTATGTGCGTGGGCAGAATCTTGAGCGGTTACCATGGAGACACGATGCACACATGAGCAAATACAGACGAAAAGGGTTTAAGGTCATCTGGAAACTGAAGACAAAATACAAAATGGATTTAAACCAGGACTAAACCAGGACTGAACCAGGTCTAAACCAGGACTGAACCAGGTCTAAACCAGGACTAAACCAGGTCTAAACCAGGACTAAACCAGGAATAAACCAGGACTAAACCAGGTCTAAACCAGGACTAAACCAGGACTAAACCAGGACTGAACCAGGACTAAACCAGGTCTAAACCAGGACTAAACCAGGTCTAAACCAGGACTAAACCAGGACTAAACCAGGACTAAACCAGGTCTAAACCAGGACTGAACCAGGTCTAAACCAGGACTAAACCAAGACTAAACCAGGACTAAACCAGGACTAAATCAGGTCTAAACCAGGACTAAATCAGGTCTAAACCAGGACTAAACCAGGACTAAACCAGGACTAAATCAGGTCTAAACCAGGACTAAACCAGGACTAAACCAGGACTAAACCAGGACTAAATCAGGTCTAAACCAGGACTAAACCAGGACTAAACCAGGACTAAATCAGGTCTAAACCAGGACTAAATCAGGTCTAAACCAGGTCTAAACCAGGACTGAACCAGGACTGAACCAGGACTGAACCAGGTCTAAACCAGGACTGAACCAGGACTGAACCAGGACTAAACCAGGACTAAACCAGGACTAAATCAGGTCTAAACCAGGTCTAAACCAGGACTAGTCGGCTCTCCTGTTGTAGTTCCAGCTCAGTGTTGGTTCTGGTCAGATTGTGTTTAAACAAAAGTCAGATTAAAGTGTGACAAAGCCTCAGACAGAGCAGTGCTTCAGTTAGCGTCACTCCCAGGGAAAGTGTGACGGAGCACCTGTAGCTGCCCGTCATTCCCCGGCTGGTGCCTCTGTCTCTGGCCCGAGAGCGCTTCCTCTGGTTTGTGGAGCCAGACTCGGGTCCTGCAGGACTGTTTACAAACTGTTTCCCGCTCTCTGGACTCTGTTCCCTCCCAGTGTGAGGATCCACAGATCCACATCCCGACCTTCCACTGACTGCGTGCACATGGTAGGATTGGATCAGGATTGGTTTGGATTTCTCTTGTTACTCGGCGGGTGGTCTGTCGTCCAATCCGAGTGCACATGCATGTCGCACAATCAGATTCAGATCAGCGACCTGGTCCGCTCCGCACCGCTATGTGGCGCTGAAGTCCAACTACTTCTGCTCAATATAAAAACACAACACAGCTATCTGGCAGTTTACTGCGATGGCTTTTCCAGGAGTTTACGGAGCGGCATTGGCGTACTTGTTGTGCATTCTGCAGAGTTTGGTTGTTCGTATGAACGAAAAAACAGCGTTTTTGGTTTCTTTAATACGACACAAACTGTGTCGTCGGCGTTTGATATTACAAGCAATCGAGGACAACGAAAACTACAAGGACTGGGAGATATACCGCACACGTTTTAATCATGTTCTGCCTTGCTGTTTTTTGTTGCTTGCATCTTTTGTGCCACAAATAAAGGCATTAAATTTGTAGCTATGGGTTTATCGTTCATGTATGTAAGGTCTGGGGAAAATTACACAACCACACTTTCATTTTGTATGTCTTTGTAATGCTTAGCTTAAATTCTGTTGTCTCTTCCACTCTCTGTTTTGTCCTGTCTGAGTGAACAACTGATTTTAATATTTACGTTTTTCATATTTAAGTTATACAA